>CM033275.1:4858752-5173752 GCA_019343175.1 Oedothorax gibbosus | reverse complement strand
CCCATACCAATATGGCTGCAACATGATCTATGTGACCTCGCTGCGATGTCAAGTTCGTCGCTAATTCGCCACGCAAGTCACCTAGGTCGCATACAAGTCGCAATGCGACATTGCTTCAATATTATGTTCATCACTATACCCAGCTAAAAATAAACTGCAGTTTTTCTACAGAAGCGAAGTGATTTTGAAGTATTTCTACAGTCAACTGCAGATTTTCTGTAGAAGAATGTCGACTGTAAAAAAACTTCAGTTATTTTGCAATAAAGTCTAAAGTTAATTTGAAGTGATTTATTTCAAAGGTTACTGT
Source organism: Oedothorax gibbosus (assembly GCA_019343175.1). Taxonomy (NCBI): domain Eukaryota; kingdom Metazoa; phylum Arthropoda; class Arachnida; order Araneae; family Linyphiidae; genus Oedothorax; species Oedothorax gibbosus. Next base: position 5,173,445 of record CM033275.1, on the reverse strand, counting down.
GGGCTGTTAACTGCAAAAATACTGTAGATTTTTTGAAGGGCCATCTTGATTTTAAAATACTTTAACTTATCTAAAGGTGATTTGAAGTGATCTATTAAAAAATATATAAGCTGGTTAACTGCAAAAATACTGTACATTTTTCGCAGTTTCATCTTGGCTTAAAGTATTTCAGTTATTTTTTTAAAAAAATAATCTAAAGTTTATTTGAAGTTATGTTTTAAAAATAATGTGTGCGTTAACCCCAAAAATACTGTAAATTTTTCTTTATCTTAAAATTGCTCTTTATTTTTGAAATTAGTTTTGATATTTTAAACTTGTAGTAATTGTATCCCAGCTAAAAATTGTTGGAATTTTTCGCGAAAAAAGATTTAATTTTTAATGTAAACATTTGCAGTTTTTTCGCAAATTAGCTTAATATTTTACGCATGTAAAACGGGTAAATTTTTGTCGTGCCTTCCTGTGGACAAAATGTTTGCAAAAAAAAAATTATTTCTGTGTTGGCAAAATATTCTTAAGTTTCCAGGAAAATTTAAAATGAGTTTATTACATTAAATTTAGTAATGAGGTTTTTTTTTGTAATCTAGCTAAGTTCAAATCGCAGATCTAGATTTTGTTAATCTGTAACTTCTAAAAATTCAGAAACGATATCAAAGCTATAATTGGCGATTCAAATTCTTTTTTTCCAATTTCCATGGACGTTTTTGATTTGATTTTGCAAAAAAGAAGAAAATATTGAAACTTATATAAAGAGACAGTAAAATTTAACAAAAAAAAAAGCAGATTTAAAAATTATTTGCTTAATATTTCCGTTTGCTCAATAGCTTTGCTCTCACCTTTTTATAGAAAATTTAAAAATAAATTAATCTTAAAGAAATTCTTAATATATATATTTTTTTTCTAACTCACAAAATTTGCATCCAATTTATTTATTACCACCTTAGAACAATTAATTAAATTTAATTTAAATATTTTAAAATAAAAATCATAGACAAATTGTACGCAAAATCATGAATCAAATTTATTGACTATAATCGAATCCATGGGGTGTGTAATTTTGTATGTTCTAACTATAAGATATGCCATTCCTAATTTTAAAACTAGCTCCAATTTGCAAGCTCCAATAGCGCAGTTGGTAGCGCGCTGAACAGCTACACAAAAACCCCCAGATCAAATCCCGTGCTCCTGCCTTCCTACTTGGGTATAAATACAATTCAACTTCCTGATAATTATTTTTATTTATATGTTTGATATTTAATAACATTTCACTAGATGGCGCCACCAGAAAAAATTTACTGCAGTTTATTTTTAGCTGGGTAAATCACATACTGGTCTCAGAAGTCAGTTATGTCACATACAAGTCGCAATGCGACATTGCTGCAATATTATGTTCATCACTAAATCACATACTGGTCGCAGAAGTCAGTTATGTCACATACAACTCAAAATGCGACATTGCTGCGATATCATCGATATCCATGTTACGTAGAAGATACGTAACAAAAGCGGACATTCAACTTCTATGTGACAAAAAAGTGACTTTGAATGTGACATCACAGCGATCTTCAGTGACTTGTATGTGATATCGCTTTTCGTCACATACTCGTTACATGGCTGTTAGGGATTCTATAATTTTGATGAGTTCTCTTTAAATTGATGAATTTTTTTTAGCTGGAACGGAATATTTTGTGTGTAGTAAATATGCATGTTTAGTCAATTATACATTCTTTCTTTTCTTTTTACTCTTTTAGTTATCTGAACAATTAAAAGTAATTAATTAACATGTATTGAGTGCGCAAATTAAACATATGACAAATCACTGAAAAATATTAATAAATTGAAATATCATTCATTTTGTTTTAAACTGTTTTTAGTGTATTGCGCACAGCACGTAATAAGCGGAAAACAACACCATAAACAAACATTGTTATTAGGCTTTTCTAATAAATATCTATGCTAAAGCTCAAAAAATGTACATTTAGGTACTTTAAAAATTTCGTTATACACATTTTAGGAAACAATAGAGTTTACAGTTTTTTTGTCAATCGGGCGCTGGCATAATCATCTTCTCATTTGGCAATCATCAACTGAGTAGGAACAACACAAATTTGTGTCAGTATGGTGATCAACACAATTGTATTGAATATGTATTGAAACAACACAATATGTTGCCATTTTTACACAATCCTTGTGCTGTTTGAACATAGTAATTTGAACTTAATTTTTTATGAGTGTACTCACTCATTGTATGTTAATTAAAATCGTAAAAGATAATTCTCAAAAATATTAAGGAATGATATACTTTTACTTTAATTGATGATGTAACGACTTTTATATTATTTAAAAGTCGTTACATCATACATTTTTATATCATACTTTATCAGACATTTTTTTATTAATTGTGAAATTGTTTCATACCTTTTTATTTTTATGATAACGTTGTTTAATTTGAAATTAACAGCTTCAATGACGGTCGGTAAATACAATCCTTGAATCCATTTCAGCGGTCACTAAACCCAGATGTCAACGCAGCGGTCTTCAGATGCGAACGTATCAAGAGGAACTTGTGAACCACAGACGAAGCAGGAAGACAAAGAGTGTTGGAGAGGGGGGATATGTGTATGATGGGGTTCACAATTATGATGATGATGATAATGATGGTGGTGAGGATAATGAGACAAAACTCGACCACTCGGTAGTGGACGTTGTGGTCCGGTCTCTCAGAAAGGGGATCACGGTCCGCTTTGGAAAACGTTGGCTGAAATCATAAATGGAATCAGCTTCAATTTTTTTTTATAGTTTTAGAGCTTTTGAGACACTGAATTAACAAACAGTGAATTTTTAAGCTTTTAATACAATGAAAAAAAGCAACTTTTTTCAAAAAATAAATAATTTACTTTGTGTTAGATAATTAATATAAAGGAAATCAATAGGTGGTACGTAAGTAGTAAATATTAAATTGTAAACAATAATGACATTAAAATCTTACTGTAAAATTTCTCAATCACACCCGATTCTGCTTTAATTCATAAGAAAACTCAAAATTGATAAATTCCTCTTATAACGTGCAAGTTTGAAGTTTATCTTACGTGGTTGAATTTAGTCTTACGTTTATTTATTTTTTTAAACAAAGATGTACTTATTACAACTAGTTTAGTTACACCTTAATTTATGTCTGTTCTAATACATTATACAATAATAAATAATAATTGCCAGACAAAAATGTGCATTATTGAAACGTACCTGTAACTTTTCATTATTATTAATTACTTAGTATATATTATAAATTTAGATAAATAAACATTCGTGCTTACCTTGGTAATGCATTTTTCTGGTCATACTAGGACACTCACTTCCCTAAAAAAATAGAATTTTAATCAATATCTTCGATCGATAAACTTTCTACATAAAACACATTAAAATATTAACTGTCGCAAAAACTAGTTTGTGTTTCTTTTAACTCTTTCACATCTGCTCACTTCAAACTCACTTTAATAAAACTTAAAAATTCAATTTGTTGAAACCAGTTGTGATAGAGTTAAACTACATAATGTCTTCGACCGAATAAGTAAAACGTAAAGCGAACGATTAAATGAAGGGAAGTGACTGACCTTTGAATATTTGAACTTAATACTGGATTTTATCAATTGAAGCTTTACTTACCATTTCTGTTAGGTTCCTGTTATATTACACGTTTTGAAGCTACTGAAAATATACTAGCACACAATTAAAAACTAAAAGAAAGCAAATGAATTCTTACCCAATATAATGCTAAATGTATAATACGACATATAATAAAATCGATAATACATTTAGACAAAAAATGTTTAGAGTTAAATTTTAATAGAGTTTGTAATTTGCAGGAAAACAGCATCCGTTTACTTAATAAATAATTTACGAAAATTAAAAACAGTGTCGCACTCTTTCCAATATTTTGGAGTCATTAAACTTAAAAATTACTAATTAAATAACCTAATGATATTTTCTCCTCAAATTTAGCTGTAATGACTATTCTAATATCTGGTGAGAAAATGCTTACATAGCAAAGCAATGCTTACGCAGATGTTGCGATTTTAGAACTAATGCTTTGACACTATGGGATATCCCTCTTAAAATTCTTTTCACTACTTTTGATTATCTATGCATTAGTTTAAATAAGTTACATAGTGTAAAAAATAACCTATGACAATCTTGTAATTCAGTAGGAATTATTTTATAACGACCAAAACACTTTTTAAATACATTTCTTTTTTATTAATTTTTTTGTGTGTTTAAGTCATGTGAAATGAAAATAATTTTAAAACATTTTAAATAAAAAGACCTGTTCATTGTATCATGATAATCTTAAAAAGAACCACCTGAATTTTAGATTTTCAATTGCATTTTCCTCAAAAAAAAATATTATCTTCTAATCCTATGCCAATTGTTATTTATGCCGAATAATTAAAGACTTGCTTCTCAATCCCTAGATCCTTCAATTTGTAATATTTTATATTTGTCCTATACGCTACCGTGCACTGTTCAACATACATTTCTATTATTTTTAGAGAAAAATATGAAAAGGACAAAGTCCGTTTTTTTAAAAAAGTTTAATACTAAAATAGTTTTTAAAAAAAATAATCAGGCGCGATATTAGAAAATGAAACAGTAAGATATGTCAAGTTATTAATAAGAACTAAATTTAGTCCTCAACTTTGCTGTTCACCATAAGAAACACAGGCGGAAATTAAATTTAAAATAAGCAACCTTGTCCTAAATCTCATATAAATGAAGTCTGACGAACCTTAAATTAAACGCTCCGATTTAAGAGAAAAAACTGAAACAAAGGCTAAAGCCTCTTGTAGCTACATGTAAAAACCTTACCTCACTTCTATTAATTAAAATGCTTTGGGCCATGAGTACGAGGTTTTTTTTAATAATACTCGAGCTTGATTTAAAAGTTATAAAAAGTGCAAAAAAGTTAAAAGATAAAAGTCTAGCATTAGCTAAAAAACGTTTTAACAAAAAGATATAATTAAGTCTACGCACAAAGAGGGTTTAAAATAATTATGAAAATCGCAGAAAATTAAACAAACATCTTAGATTTGAAAAAAATAGAACAATTACATTTTTAGTTTAAAATAACTCCTTTTATTTTAACGTTACAGATAATTAACTTGTACGTGCTAAATTTAATGTATTTTCAGTCAGTTTTTAAAAACTTATTAATATGCTTAAACATGCGAAGATAAAAACCATATTTTTAAATTATTTTTGTAGAGAAATAAAAAATAATAATTTTCACAGACAGCTTATGATTTGAGTGATTTATTTGGCAAGAAAGTAACATTTTGTTGACTGTTTGTTGTCTTATAAAATACTTATAATGATACCTTGCAATTAAAATCGTGGGTACCAGGTTGAAATAGGAAAAATAGATAATAGAAAAAATCATGTATATTGAATCTAAAACAGCAAAAAAATAAATTCTGTCGAAATTTGAAATTTAATAATTTAACATAAAGCTTTTAACAAGACTAGATTTAACGACGCTTATATATATTTAAGATTTTGCATAGTTATTTTAATAGATTTTGTTTTCGTATCTAGAATCACAAACGCTAGTCACCTCACGTCGCCCCGTAAGTTCTTTAAGAAACTTTTAAACAGATAAACGGTAGAATAAACGGAATGAAAGTAGGGAACTTCTGTGATCTGATTATGTGGTCTGCGTAAATTCTGAGAAAAAATAGCGTAAATTCCTTAACTTAAGCACTTGCCTGTTTTGACCACGCATCAAGTAAAATTTGTATTAATATATATTTTGATAACTTATAGCAATTTACCTAAATTCTTAGAGATTAAAATGGTTCTAATTTTTAAGTGTCTCAGCAGACAGTTATCTAGAAATGTAATTACAGTAAGCTCAACTAATTTTTACACATCATAAAATTAACACTGCTGCACTATTTGTTTTAATTATTCGTTTTCTAGGATGTTTAGCAATGAATTCAGTATTTACTTTTTGCATATTCGCCTCGGCAATAAACTATATAGTTGTAATGATCCCCCAAAGCAGAATAATTTTAACTAAAATAGCTTAACGAATAAAAAAAGAATTATATATTTAAAGTCAAGGTTCAATTTCAAACTTCAATACAATTCATTTTTGAAATCACAACCGAATACATGGGAAAGTCGTGCAATTAAGTTTTTACTTATTCCTGTGTCTGAAAAATATACTGACCGAACTATACTCAATTAAAATATTAAACATGAATTTATGAAGTGCTGGGTGAAAGTTTGGAATAAAAAACATTTAAAAATCTTTAACACATTAATGGCGATCGGCAAAAAATTTGTCATGTGAAAATGAACTTTCTGCTTAAGGGGAGTGGGATGGTTATTTTACTAACTTTAGGAACATTTTTCTTAGGAAAAACATGAGATATCATTGTGAATTTTTTATAATTTATTCTTTACTTATAGCTCTTTGAATTAAACTGAGGATATTTCACAGTATAAAAAAGTATTTTTACAGTGATTTTTTTAAAAATATGTATTTAAAAACTCCGAAAAAATCCGATTGAAAGTTATATAATTTTATTTGAGCAGAAATATTTAAAATTTCTCAGTTTAAATCAAATAGCTATTAATGGGGAAGAAGTAATAAAACACAACATGTTGATATATTTTATAGTTCCTGAGAAAAACGTTCCTAACTGTTGAAAAACCTTATATTTCAGGAAACGCAAAAGAAAAGTAAGGTATAGGTAAGAACTGATGTACAGAGTTTCTGAAAAGTGCTTATAAAAAGAAAACCACAAACAGAAATCGATAATCTTGGTCTCAAATTAAAGCTATAGAAATGCAGATGAAAAATAAAATAAAAACAGAAAATCGACATTTTTGAACCAAACACCCATCCGACTTCCCTTAAGTAAATTTAAAGAAACAAAATATAAAGAGTTAAATACTTGAGGCCTTAACAATTTCTGAAAGACAAATTAAGTTATACGAAATTTGTTTTTAAAAATCTGTAAATCAACGTTTTATGTATTAAGGAAGGCGTTAATAGTATTTAATGGTAGTCACAAAATCGTCATCAAAGGGTTAAATTCCACTAATACTTTGCAAAGATGGATTCTTAAAGCTATAAAATAAGGTAGAAAGACAAACAAGTTTGGACAAAAATTGTATATATTTTTCTACTTAAACTTCAATACACTAAGAACAAAGGTTTACTTATACAAACTTTAAATAAAAAGTTCAAAGTTTGACATTTTATTTTATATAAGGTTTAAAACATTTTTAATACTTTTAAAGGTTCTACACCAGGGCTTGATCCCCATGGACTCGGACCACTATCATGATGACTGATTGGTTGTCTGGTAGATTAACCAACCAACCGATCAGTCACATTTTAGTTGGGCCGGATGATGGTATTTTTCTTTTAGGATATCGATACACTTACCGGTTTTCTTCTGAAATCAATGTTGGTCCTGATGGACCTCTGATTCAGGTCAAGAGTTGGTCTGAAGTTGTCAGCCAGCGGAGCCTTAGGGTTCTTTTCATCCCCTTGCATTAGTCTACGTAAAGCAAACAGCTAAAATAAAAAAGAAAGTTTGAAAATTCATTAAAATAGGTGAGTGGTATAATAGCATGTACCACAAATTAGTTTTACGCATAAAACTAGAGAAATCTTTAATGATAGGATCTATAACATTTTGCTCAGAATTCATAGGATTCTAAATGTTTTTAAAATTTTATTAATAAAAAATTTAATGGGAACTTTTAATATGGGGGTAAATATGCTTAGAATTATGCCTTAAAACAAATATTTTCGTAATGGTGTGTAGAACGTTTTTAAAAACCTTTCACACAAACAGTTAACTTTAAACTTTGCATATGAGTGATTCTTCCATAAGTGTATAACTTCAGTCTGGGATTTAGTGAAACATTAAAGTAACAATTTTAAACAAATTTTCGACAATATGAAACTTAACCATTTCACTTCTAAAACGGCCCAGGCGGCAGTACAACTAAGGAATTGATAATGATATTCCTATCAAATATTACGCGGAAACAAAAATACTGCGTAAAGAAAGTGTTAATGGTATATTTAATTATTCCCATGCATACTCGATATGCCTATAATAAAATTATGAATTTTATACTTGAATTTTTTCTACTACTTCCTATAAAGAAAATCTTAATATAGAACAGTAGTAACTCGTTTAGTTGGGTTGAATCACCATCGCATTAGATGTACACGAGGGTTATCTAAATCACGGGGCAAACACAAGGTCAATGATTCAAATACAAGGTCACGTCAATAGTGACAGGAAAACTAGCGATTTTGAACAATGCAAAATAGGTTATACAAGGTGTGTTCGAAAAGTTCGGTGATTGGTCTCATAATTAAACAAACGCGCCGGTTAGGATCTTGCACTCACGCAGACGCAGTGAAATAAATGTGATCCAGAGCCATCTAACGGTCATTTTACGACAGATAAGAGGAAGCGCACGCTATGATCAGTTTAAGAGGGATTGTCAGTCTCATAGAGCTAATGCATTAGTTTTGGAATCACAACTTCCGCAGAAGTAATGCTTTGCCATGTTAGCCCTTTTCCCCCAGGTATGGAAATCAACATAACATTGAAATGAAACAAATTTGAAACAAAAATGTTATCTAGTTATTTAATTATATATTTTTGAAGTTTTAAAATGTTAAAAATATGCAGCAGATGGCGACACTATTTTAAATTTTTATCAATTAATAATTAAAGAACCGGATGGTATTTTCCTTTCAATTTTGTTTTAAATTGATGTTATGATGATTACCATACCTGGTGAAAATTGGATAACATGGCAAATCAATTCTTTTGCAAAAGTTGTGATTTCAAAACTAATGCATTAGCTCTATGGGACAGTCCCTCTTAACACAGTCAGTGTGAGAAAGATTGTCAGTGTGACATGGAGCAACGCATAAGCATAAAGTTTTGCTTCAAGTTAGACAAAACGGCGACGGAGACTAATGACATGTTAGTGAAAGTTTTCGGTCAGGAAGCAGTGAGTAAAAAGTGTGTTTATGAGTGGTTTCAACGCTTTACAGACGGAAAGGAGGATGTCAAAGATGAGTCGCGGTCGGCGCGCCCTAGAACAAGCATAACTCCAGACCACCTTGTGACGGCGGCTCATTTTTGACATCCTCTTTTCCGTCTGTAAAGCGTTGAAACCACTCATAAACACACTTTTTACTCACTGCTTCCTGACCGTAAACTTTCACTAACATGTCATGTGTCTCCGTCGTCGTTTTGCCTAACTTGAAGCAAAACTTTATGTTTACGCGTTGCTCCATGTTACACTGACAATCTTTCTCACATTGACTGCTTTAAACTGCTCATAGCGTGCGCTTCCTCTTATCTGTCGTTAAATGGCCGTTAGATGGCCCTAGATGACATTTCTCTCACTGCGTCTGCGTGAGTGCAAGATCCTAACTTGCGGGGTTTTTTAATTATGAGACTAATCACCGAACTTTTCGAACACACCTTGTATGTGACGAAATCATAAATAATGTAAAATTTAATAAAATAAATTTAAGTAAGGGACAGTAGTTTCATGTAAGGAAGACAGCAGTGAAACAAAAACTAGGGTGCAAGACTTCTGACTCATAAATACTCGTTTATTTTATAAATAAGACTATTAAAGTTTTATTTTGAGGGGTAAAATTAATATTTTTTTAAAATTGCATTTAAAAATGTTCCCGAACTTTAGTGCCTGGTGTGTGGGGGAAAAGGATATAGAAGTGTCAATCTGAGTATTTAAAAGTCTATCAAAGTGTTATTTACAGTTATTTCCTTATAAATACTCTGTAAAACTTAAGGAAATACATAACCCCCCATACCAATAAACCCAAAATACTTCCCTAATATGACAAACTTAACCCAAGGGACTCACATTTATACTTATGGGAAATCACCCAGATAAAGTTAGGTTAAATTCAAGTATATTTTTAAAAATGTTATAAGTTAAACAATACAATAAAATTGAAAAGCGTAGTACCTAATATAAATAAAAAAACGTATTTTTAAATTAAAATAGTTTAATAGAAAATGTGATTTCACAAACTATTTCATAAAATTATAGTAAGATAAGGAAAAAAAGGATACGTATAAAGAAGAGAAAGAGCTTATTTAAAAACCGCTCTATTAAAAAGAGTAGGTTGGTGTAATGTATAGGCAGTAGTTCTTCGGGTAATAAATAGACACCCTGCTAATTATTATCAAGAAATATCGGTTGCAAATCAAGTCTCACATAAAAGTAATTTTGAGATTTATAACAAAAAATGAGAAATCTTAAAACTGTAGCTTAGACATAATTAACATAGAAAAATGTGAGTTGTGACCTGTGTTACAACTGATCAAACACAAGCGGATAACATTATATAGAAGTTTTCAAGACGTTGAAATATAAAATATATACAAAGTTGTTTTCTTTTATTTTGTCTAACCCCTGCACGACATAATTTTAGCACAAATGACATTTGTTGTAAACATTTCCAGCGCAACTCAACCATTCAATGTGTGCTTATTTATGGAAATTTTTTAATATTGGCTTAACATCGCACCAACCTGCACTGTGTAATATTAAAAGAAAAATTTTGTAACAAAACCAAAATAATTTTTTTGTCACAAATTGTCGCATGTTTTTATCCTTATTATCAAATTTTTTGTTAAGTTAGATTGTAAATATTTTCATTTCAAAAATATGATAAGTACCAATATTATTGTAAAAAAAATTCTTTGAGATAAATTTATAACATAACCTAATACTTCTTTAGTCTAACATTGCTCGTAAAAAATTAATAAGTATGACAACTTTAATGTCTGAAAGTTTCTGGTTGTGTGTAGTGTACCACAAACATTTCTGTTTATTTGTATCCTAAATCTTTCAGCTCATATTGAGGAAATAATCTATCTGTTATCGAAAATAGATAGAATATTCATAAATTGTGTCTCAAATTGATTGAAAAGAACAAATATTTTGTCGAATTATCTACTTTTAAGGTTACCGTGTGTATATATTAAAAATAGGCATCTGGAAATGAAAAGAAATGGAAATAAAAACAATACAAACCAACAATTTGTAGATTTGTTTTTATTCTAAACTTCGTTATGTAAATCCCCTCTCCTTGTTTTTCAAATAAATGCGAGAGTTTTTCTATTTTTTAATGCAATACATAGTTTTTTCTACTATTTGGTATTTGAACCACAGTTGTACGTTTTTCGTTGTTTCTGTTTTAAAAACTTTTTTTACCTCAAGCCCCTTGAGATTAGTGAATTTTTCTTTTTTTTTACATTCCGATTGTAGTTTTTCGTGGTAGCCTTTTTTTTTGTTTACGAGTTACTTGTTTTGTCAACTCTATTTCTAAAAATCTACAGAGTTTAACTAACAGATTTTGTTGAAAAAAGAGGAGAATTATTTTCTTTAAATGTTTTAAAGGGGCGGCACGTTTTCTCAAAAATGAGTTTTCTAACTTTCTCACTTTAGCCAAATAATAATTCAAATGCGTTCCGAGTAATTGGAGACATTCTCAAAGTTACTTGGAAAATCCTTGGCGATAAATAGCTTGTTTTTCTCTTACTTAAAAACACAAATCGATTGAAAAAGAAAGAAAGTTTTTCAAATTAAAAGAGTTGTACACCATCGGCATTTTGATGAGGAATCTAATACAATCATTTGATAATTTTATTCAAAATAAAAAAGCAATTTCTGAGGAAACTTATAAGTAACAAATTAAAACATTGAATAATACATGTTCTTTTAAACGTGTTTTCGTATTTTAGCTGTTTAATACGTTTGTTTGTTGGTGAAACTAAAATTCAGCATTCATGTATACGAAAGACATATAGCTATGATTTTGAGTGAGTAAAATGTGAACTCTGCAGTAAACAATGACTTCCTAAATACGTAGAAGAGTATCTTAATATATTCTGAGGTAAAAATACCGGTATATTTACTATGGATTGAGAAGAATGTTAAAAAATTAAACTGTATCACAACATTAAAAAAATCAGTTATAAATTATATTCAAATAAATTGTTCACTCTATAGTACCCCAGTTTCTAAACATAATAAAATATTAATAATTAACTATATATGTTTCTGTTAACTACATTTATTTTACATTTCCTTATATGAACCATTACGGAAAACATTCGGAAAGTAATTTTTTTCCTTTGCACTAGAATTTTTATAACTGGAAAAATTTCACAATTTTCAAATAAAAAATAAATAACACCAATAAAAATTTATTTGAAAATGGTATTTTGGTGATCATATTTGACGATGAAACATGCAAAAATACGTTTGTAAATAAATGTACAGGCATTTAATTTTGTTTACATAAAACAACTTTTTATATAAGCCCATTTGAAAAATTACAAAGGAGCAATTAGGGTAGCAAAAAAAATCTAATATTTGAATACTTTCTAAACAATATTTTCAGAATAGAAAGCATTAACTGAAACACCGCTTACATTCTCTTCTGAATAAATCCCCATTGAAGTTTATCAGACGTGGTCATCCATTTGAAAATCCAAACTTATCTGATAACCCATTGTGTAGTAGCTTCACAATGTAATCTCAACTTACGATTCCGGAAAAGGATTTTCAATAAAAGACTCACATTTCCTAGTTCGATAATGCTGCTGCGTTTTAATAGAGACATAATGTTTTTATTTCTATTGTGAAATAGAATTCTATTGTGAATTTATGGAGACATAATGTGTATGTCTTTTGTGAAAAATTATAAACATGTGTATTAAACATTAGTTGAAGTTCGCAATACATTTTAGGAAACACTTAAAAAATTTAAAGGCTGTAAAAATATTGTAACAAAAGTGAAAACATTTAATTATGTTCTTCAATTTAGTATATACGTGAATTAGAGAAACATAGACCATCCATTTTCGCTCTATCTATTTCAGCTTTAAAAATTAAGCAAAAAAATTCAATTTTCAACAATTAAAAAATAGTTGTTTGTCATTTTCACAATTAAAAATAATTTTCTTAAAGCACACGACTGTTTTAAACTAATATTTAAAATAAAAGATTTCTTAATTTTAATTTTTCCTAATATTTATTTTTCTGGTCTAAAAAAAATATTTAATAACTTTTTGGCAAAATATGTGTTCTCCAAAAAGAGACTGAACGAAAATAGACGAGGTCCAAACACATTTGTTTTATTTGCCGAAATCATTACATAGGGAACAGGCTAAAAACTAAAAATGCCATTGCATTTAATAACCTTTATCTGAAATGTAATCTATACGTGATAGAGATGAATTTACCTGCTGCTTTGTGACGTAGATGGGCTTGTTCATAATTATCCATGTGACCGTCTCATAGCACCCTGGCATGGTGGTCGACCCTTCATAGGTCATGTAGTACGACGTGTCGGGCATTAGGTCGCGAAGAGACAGAAACTTCAGGGGAGCTTCTTGGCCTGCAAAAAATATATATATTTTAGTAGGGAATTATTCAAGTTAAATAGTGGCAGAAATTATTTGTCATGTGTTTGCACATGTTAGAAGTAAATCGTCATGAAATTCACATTTGACGTTCTATAAGTTTTGACTTTCAGAACAATCCATAAAACTTTACTTACGCTTCTTTTTTATAGTACATTGGTGTAAACGTTTGCCTAAACATTGTTTCAAATTATGGAGATCAGTGTAATATAACGAGTCAGAATTCACCTATAAAATGTTAGTGAAAAATAATCGTACCATAAAGTAATTTGTATAATATTTTTAATTGGTATTTGTTTCCCATTTGTTTCCCATATAATACCTGTGTAGGTATTATAATGCCCGGTGCCGATAATTGTTATTACAATATCATATTCTACAAAATAACAAAGCACCTTATTTCAGAATTCAGAATGTCTACAATAATTTTGATTATCGCGACACACTTTCACTTCAATACAGAATAGAAAATGCAATTTATTTTGATCCCAAATGATTTATGAACTCAAATACTTAAAATATAACGATAAATCTCAGAAAAATATCAAGCAACTGCAGTTATGTCTTAGACGTGTTGTACTAGATTTCAAAAACAAAATTTGTAATGAACTCAGTTTCTGTCGAATTACTTTCTTAAAAATACTCTGCGAAAAATAGTTTTTCTTGGGCTTATCTCTTCACCAAAAAGTGAAGCTTCTGCAATAAATCAAGCTCATAATCTGCCAAGGCATAATTAGGGAGGCTTACATTAGTTTCCTCCGTAAAGTTTTACGGTTGAACTTTGCCACGCATGCAAATAAGATCGATCCACGAGCGAACTTGATAAATGAGAGTTAAATGCTATCCGATGACAGATTGCATTAAGTTGTCGACACTTAATAAATACAAGAAACAGTGCGAAGAACATGGTTTGTAAAGGTGTACAAAAATCATTTCAAACTATATCGCCAAATTGTAAGAAAACTCTACAATTTTCCCCACAAAGTATTGATTCAAAATTCAAATATTATTCATTATTTTAAATATTATTAAGTATTTTAAATAGATAAATATTGCTTTTTATTGTTATAATTTAAGTTTTATAAAATTGTAAAAATCAAGTTACTAGTAGTTATAAAATACTTTATTTATTGTAGAATACGAAGATAAAACGGTAATCAATCGTTATGAATACACTGTATTTAAATAAGGTCTGAAGTCGAGTATACACTGATACACATTTTATACATTTAATAATTTTTTTATTTTATTTATTTTTTATTTTATTCACACATTTTATTGATTTAATAATTTTAACGCTATGTTTTGATTTGAAATAAAATTTCAAAAATTATGCAAGTTAAATAGTGGCAGAAATTATTTGTCATGTGTTTGCACATGTTAGAAGTAAATCGTCATGAAATTCACATTTGACGTTCTATAAGTTTTGACTTTCAGAACAATCCATAAAACTTTACTTACGCTTCTTTTTTATAGTAAATTGGTGTAAACGTTTGCCTAAACATTGTTTCAAATTATGGAGATCAGTGTAATATAACGAGTCAGAATTCACCTATAAAACGTTAGTGAAAAATAATCGTACCATAAGGTAATTTGTATAATATTTTTAATTGGTATTTGTTTCCCACCCATGATATGCTACATAATTTTGCATTTATTAAGCTCAAGTAAAAAAGTTCAAGCCAGTTCAAGCTCAGACTTACTTCTAAATGATTATTTGTGTTTGATAAGTTTGATAAGAATAATTCTCATAAATGTTTAATCATATGCTGAAAGCAATACATTCTTCAATCTTTTCTCACCTTAGAAACTTTTCACTAAAATTTTGTGTTATGATATTTTAGGCGAAGGGTTTTAGTTAGTGATTTTCGTCTTTACTTATAATTATAAAAGTTAGTTAAGGTGAATGATAGTAATATTACGGTTAATTTGATTGGATAAAAAACTAAGGGTATACGAAGTTGTTGCGATATACAGCATGTTAAACATTCATTGTTCAATAAGTGAAAAACGATTGCTACAAATTAAATATATTTAAAGTCGTTTTTAAAATAAGATAAATGTTCCAGCTTTTTCCGTTCATCCTTAATTAATATTTTATTGAATATATACACGCATGCATAAAATAAATGTTGAATCATAACTATTTCTAACTAATTTCCCTGTAGACGGAAACTATTACTTTATATCCATATTTTAAATAAATATACTTAAGTAATAAAACAAGAGCTACAATTGTAATAACTTTTAAAATATATTAGAAGATTTGATTTTAAACATGTATTTTCTTGAAAAGATATGGGTAATATATTGCATTTAAATTCAAATAATCCATACATTATAGTTTTTTTGTTATATTTTGCATTTGAAATTTATATCCATTATTAATAAAACAGTTAATTCTAATTATTCCTAAGCACTATTAATGTTTAATAAAATTGTTTAAAAAACTAAATATGTATTAAGCATTCTTTTAGTTTATATTTAGCATGTTTGTTCTAAATCTGTCAAAAATATTGACATTATTGAGAAAACAAATTTTTTTCTCAGATATTTTATGTTTACACGCTGAAGAGTTTACGTCAACAAACTTTTGTGCGAAAACCTAATTATTTTGATACCTGCTGCGTTTGAAATTCTTTTAAAAAGGTCTAAACTATATATTTTTCAAACAGAAGCGTTTACTGTATTTTTTATTATATGCACAAATTTAATATTTTTGAAAAGTGCAAAATTATCCGACTTTTTATTGTTTCTTAAAATATTTTTAAATAACATGACGAATTCAAATAACAAATTTAGATAAAGAACTATTTTCCTAATCATTACTTTTTAAATTTTAAATTTATATTTAAAAAAATGTTTGTTTTATAATAAATTTTTTTAAGTAATTTCTCAAACAAGTGCTTGGAATTATCAACAAATATTAAAGAATACCCCAAAATGTGTTCTTATTTTTATCTATAACATAATCCGAATATAGTTAAGGGGATTAACAAACTCTGAAGCATCTTTAAACTGCAATATATAGGTTATAATTTGTTAGTTACGACATCTCTTTTTTTTAGAGTAGTGTAAGATGAGTTGACTAACATGCAGGAAGAAGGAAGAGGGTTAGCATTCAAAGCCAATACTATAGATCGAAAATTAATGTTCAGTTATTTTGAAATATCGCCGCACTAAACCTACACGAGGGCTATTCGCGACGGGCGTCTTAATTAGAACCACAGTGACAATTAAAAACAAGTTTAGTAAAGACTACTTTAAAATGAAACTAAAAAAAAGTCACATTGATATTCTCTACTATTTTGATAATTTGCTTTGACATTGCAAGTTTTCAAACACATCATTTTTTATGCCCGCACACAAATCTTTAAGAGGTATGGCCGGCCGCATAAAGCTAAAGCATTAGTTTTGAATGCTACGAAAATATTGCTAAGCGATGTAAGCACTTTTTCACTGGGTAGGAGCATTTTCACAATAGCAATGAAAAACAAATTTGAAAAGAAAATATCCTCTTGTTAATTAATTATTATATTTTAAGTTTAAATTACCCAAAATATTTTTAAGGGGGTGACACTATATTTAAACTTAATCAATAAATAATTAATTAACTGGATTTTATATTCCTTTTAAATGTTTTATTTTGCTGATATGACGCTTCTCATACCTAAAAAAATGCTAACATGGCAAAGCATATTTTCCGAAAGGCTTACTATTTCAAACTAATGCATTATCTCTATGAGTTGACCAACGCTTTTTTGGCATCACCTAAGAATGGTAATATACAAATTTTATTGTTTAATTTTATCTGTGTCAGTTGCCGATGTTTTTTTCCCCTTTTACGATATGTATACTTTTTATTGCTATTTTTACAAAAATCTTTTGTTTTGTACTCAAATCCGTGCCTGCTCCATTTTTCCTCTCACCAAGGAATTCACGACGAAACATCCCTCTGAATTAAAATAATATGTATCAAATAACCGATGATTTCTTTAATTGTAATTTTCCTTTACAGAACTTTTCATTGCAACGTTATATATAATTACAACACATCCCTAACATGTTTAAACGCTTCCTGTAAATGCAAATACTGAGCAAACATTGAAACTCCTACAGGAAATAGTAACTACCAAAATAAACATAACAACTAAAGATAATTAATGCATTCGTGAGAACTGCCTGACGTTTATTAAGTGAGCAATAGTCAGAACAATTGTCATAATTACCGAGATAAAAGTTTGGGCGGTTACTTCAAGTGTGAACTGTGTGTGAACTGGGCTGAACGTGATTCGGGTAAGAATTGTCTGCACTATTGCTGCTTTACTCGGTAAAAATATCGTAATTCAATGACATCTCTTTGTGTACCTGTAGGTTTGTAACGTAAAAATTTCAATATCATTGGGGTTAGAAGTTGTTGCGTGCACCGATGTTGGAGTTAAAATATTGTTGTAACAAATGTAGTTGAAGGGTTTGATAATTACATTAATTAATTATCGAGGCTGATTTAAATAAATATATATAGGTCATTAATTATCATCTGTCAAGAGAACGGACAATTATGTTCTAACTAAGGGATTAATGCGAAATACATGTAGCTTTCTTAATGGTATAAAACTTTAGATTGTTTATTGTTTTGATGGATGTTAATGTATTTTCAAATATTTTGCTAACTAAAAAGAAACCGCGTCCGCGATAATATAAAAAATCGATTAATAAGATAATAATTCGATTAGCTAAGCTAATGCGAGAAATTTGTAACATGCAAATTTTTACACTACCAGCAGAAAGTAGATGACGCACACTTTAAAATAAGATACGATTTGTATTGCTGCTGCTGCAAGGTTCGCCATGCCAGCTCATTTCTCGAATGCTGTTCGAAAATAAATTGTACAATTCTATAATTTCGATGCCAGAAGATGCAAGAATATATTCGTTGAACATTTTAAAAAGCGAAAAATTTCAAAAACAAATATATATTGTCTTTTAATACATTACCATGAACAAAGAAACATCAAAATTCCCTGAAATTTCGAAACAGAAATCTGGAAAAGAACCCAAGTCTTGTAACGAAGGTTAAGAAAGTCGTGGAAAAGAAACCTGATATTTCAGTGCGCCAAATCGTAGGGAAATTGAAGTTATCTAAATCTAATGTGCATAAAATCATTAAAACAAATTTGAATATAAAAGCTTTTAGGGAAAAAAAGGTTTCGAAATACATAAAAGATCAAAAACAACGAACAAAGAAGAACTGTTTAAACATTTATCGGAAATTGATTCCATCTTGATCAGGACTGAAACTCGTCATTAATGACGAGTCTTATTCCATGTATGATTCGAGTGTTGCTGGTGGCTGGTGGTAGTAAGTACTACCATTCTGCTTTATCTGATTCTGTTCCAGTAGAATATAGACTCAAACTGAAAGAGAATTTCGCCAGCTTAGGGATGATGCGGCACGTCGTGGATAAGGATGGGAATGTGTTCTTTGAGGGAAGTGTGAATGGTAAAATTTACTTGTAACAATGTATAAAGACAGTACTAATATCCTTCAGCCTTAAACATCATCAGAATGAATTTCTTTTTTTCTGATCAGGTATGGCTATCAGTCATTAAACGAAAGAAGTGACCGAGTATCTGAGGAACTAGAATATTGATTTCATACCCAAGAAAGACAATGCGCCAAACGGCCGAAAAGCAAGAGGGATAGAAAATTTCTGGGGAATTATGGGATGTAAATAATCCTACGAGAAAAAGGAGCCCCCAAATTTTTTCCAATTCAAGAGGGTATATCATCGTATCCTAAATCAGTATCGGAAGAAACTGTACAAAATGTCATGACGACGGCTAGAAGAAATCTTCTCAAAATGGGACTTGAAGGTGTTTATTCATCGATTTAAAGTATCAAAAGTAAATAAAAATGTTTGTTTGTCAATTTGATGCAAGTAGCATTCATGTAAGTAATATTTTGTTGAATTTAAAAGAAAATCAAGTTGTCTCATTCTTATAGCGGACGCGCTTTAAACGTGAGAATCAAACATAACTTAAAACTTTATTTTTAGTTTTATCTCATAAGAATTATAAATTGAATTTTAAATGGATTTTAAGTAAATCTAAAAACTTTGGTGAAAACTATTTTTTTGTAATTCATATAAATTAACGATCAATATTTATAATTAATAAAAAAAGTTCCAATGTTAATATTTATTAACAGGTAGCTAACATCACATTTTGCTGATTAAATTTTTATCAACTGAAGCCCTATTAAGTTTTACAAAATCAATAAAAAATATAAACAATGGACAATTAGTTATAATTCCTTAAACTCATATGATCCCAATCTAAGATAAAGTATCGAGAAAATTTACCGAAAATACCTATCTCAGAGATAAGGTAATAGTTATCCTAATTTAGTTCATGATGAGTTTGAAAGAAAAAAAATATCAGGATACGAGACGATTTTTTACACTTATTTCCTTAATCTTAAACTCTCCTTACAGAAAAGATCATTAAGTGAGTAATGCATGCCGCTTTGTAATCATGATTAGCTCTAGGATCTGAGAAGCTTTAGCAACAAATCCAAAATTCTTGTACAGGATTACAGCGTCACCATTGCTAAAGAACGATGGAGAACCTTACTTGGTTAAATGATTATTGTTATTGAATTTACCCTTACTGAGAAGGTACGAATAGAAAACAAGTATTTTCTGCCTGTGAAGGAACTTTTAACGTAAGTTATTTTTCTATTTTATTTTAAGTTATATAGTTATAAAAACTTCTCTATCTTTTTATTTTGAAAATCTTGTGTGTTATATAAATTCCATAAAAACTAGTTAGAAATTATTTTCAGATAAAATAGCGTATAAAGTAAATTTAAATGTAACAATCAAATTTTCACTGCTAGGAAAAGTGTGGACCGGATCCTGTCTACATACACCTGTGTACGTCCAAAATAAAGTTTTATAGCAAATATTTTAGACATCAGCCTAATTTCAGACTTAGCCGTACACTGCAAATTCACAGTTTCAAACTGGCAAACTGATTTGTCAGACCGTAAGAAATACGGAGATTTTTTTTATTAAATAAGGTACATTTCATTAAAAATAAGGTTTTCCATAAAATATTAGTACTTCGTAAAATAGAAAAAAAGTTTCACGCCAGGCGCGATTTAAACCTGCAAACATTGATCTATGACCTATGGCTCTAGGGTGCTAGGCATATGTCCCAGTTAGGTGGTAAATGTCACTCGGAACCCCCAGTGTTTAGTTCCCAACATACTTGGTCCTCATTTTATCAACCCACTTAAGGAATGAAAGGATGAGCCAAGCTCGCCTAATTCGGGACTCTATCCCCGGACCTGTGACATGGCATTGCGAAGCACTACCACTAAGCCACTGCGCTTCGCTAAAAAAAGTAATTTTCTTGACGTTAATTTATCCCCAAAGTGCAGACGCAATTATTAACATGTTTTGGGAAAACGGTTTAAAACAATAAAATTGTACTGCGTTTTAATCAGGTTTTAAGTTTCATCCCATTTCATTCCTGAAAAGAAGTGACTTTGCTTATTTGTATACAATCATTGAATCGATTATTTTATTATATTTAATAAATCAATACACATATCTTAAAACTTAATGGTTTAAGTGATATTTTATTAACTTATTTTTAAATTTGCGATTTTTCCGCGTACAGTGAGATATAACACATAACATTTAAGTTTTAAAAAAGTGTTACGTTTACAGTCGACAAATTTATAAATACTTTATGCAGGGAAATTTCCCAAATAATTAAAATATCATTAAAAAAGTTTATACAAATGTTATACAAAAATTAAAATTAATTTTTATTTCACGATGTGTCTACATGTATCTTATTGCAAAATTTTGGCAGCTTTTCTTGAAACATTGAATTAAAGATATTTAAAGAACGAAACAAAGTATGGCGGTCGAAAAAATTGGTATGAAAATCAACGTACGTATAATTGGTTTCTCTTTCCTACTAAAAATATATAAAAGATTAGGAATCGAAAAAACGAACGAACTCTCCTAAACACAGCATAAAAAAATGTAGAAACTTTTTAACTACTTATGAAACAAGACGAAATCCGCCTCTCCCGACAAAATATCTAAAGATTTAAATTAAAAATCTAAGCTCGTTTTAACAAAAGACAAAATCAATACCATCAGGAGCCGTAATATCAAATAAGCTCAGAAAAATGCGGCAAAGAAAAGTCCCCAGGACAGAAAGGGGAAAAAAATCCCGTCTAATTTCGTTTTAAGAAAATGCATGGTTGAAGCAAAAGAAAATATAATTACTGACGCCCTAGTAACAGATTGTATCCATCCGTTTCGAGAAAGGCATTGGAAGAATGATCTATAGGACCGAACAGCTGGTTCGTGTGTTGCGCCTAACTAGGAGGAAAGGGCGCCAGTAAACAAAATATTCAGGCTGAAGTTTCAGGCTTGTATTAAAAAGCAATGCAAAAAACATATCTAATGGATATATAAATACAAGTGAGGAACATTGTGTAGTAGTAGTAGTGTATTAAATAAGACGAAAGGGTTTTTTAAGTTATTTTGAATGGTTTTAAGGCGTGCTGTATAAAAACTAACGCGCTATAAAATATTCTCAAATCAATTTGTTTATATGTTGGGCATGGATTTATATAAGAAACTAATAAATTAATCAATTTTATTTTGAAAAAAAAAAACATAGTATAAAATATTTTATCGTTAAAAGTTTTTTTTTAAATTTAATTTAAAGTTTTTTAAGTAAAAAATATATTATTACAACGTTGGTCTACTTTGAATAAAATATTTTTTTGTAAATATTTATAATTTAATAAAAAATTCTTATTATGCATTTATTTAACTAAAAATGATTTAAAAAAATAATTTTAGGTGTGTTAGGTTAAAAATTTGAAAACATTGCATTTCCGATCAGCGGGTTTTAAAGGAGGGGTACCATCTTGCAGCACCTCTTAGTTGTGATTGGGTTTTCTCAGGAGCAAAAGCTAAGTCAGAGCATTTTCAGTATTTATAAATACTCTGGAGGGCTAAACCGTATATATTGGAAGGTATGCTACTGTAAATGTGTGTAGGTAAAACGTATACTATATTTTAAGTATATGCTGATATAATCATCTCCTTTACTTATTTAAAAAAAGTGGTAAATTCTATATAAATAGGGAACTACACCATTTTTTTCTTGCTTTAAATAGACTGCACACAGTACCAAATTGTATAAAAGCTTGTTTTTAAATTTTTTATGATACTTTTTAATTAAATTTTAAAATGGCTAGTTTTGATATCTATTTGAAAAGGAAGTCACGTGATATTCTGCTGCGTGACGTAGATAGTATCTTGATTCGTAAACAAATCGAAGCGATGGTACTTTTTTTGAAGTTTGATTATGTTGAGTTTGCGCAATGAGTAGCTAGAGCACTAAATACGCCACAATCATTGAAATCAGTTGATTGAATCAATTGATTCCAACTATTTTCAAAGTTTTATAGACTACTATAATTAAATAAATACATTTTTAAGATTCCTGATATATTTTCCTATAAAGAAAATCTAATTGAATACAAATCAAATATAGGCTGTATTTCACCAAATTAATTTAAAGGAAAATTCAAAACAACAACACTCTAAACTCCTCTTATACCCTTTCTGCGGTTCCACGTAGCCAACATAAAACTTAACTAACGACTTATTCCGAATAAATAACTCAATGGGACAGAGAGATACCCGAAAAATATATCTAATTGACTAAAATATTTATTTGGTGAGCTAGGATTTGACTGATTTAATTAGGATATTAATTAAACTTTAAGCATTTGATCTTACCACTCACCCACAGATCGAGGAGTCGAACAAACATCATTAAAATAAACCCGAAGTGTGTATAATTCAGTCGGCCATGTAGAAGCAATTAGATCAACTCAATTAGAAGCAGTGCTTTGAAGGTCATTATCTGGGCAAGCCTTCAATTAAAACGCTTCATGAATATGAGTACGAATGGAAAACTTTCGTGTACGTACTTGAAAAAGGCCGACCCGAGATTCGGGAGTCGTTAATCAGATACTAGATATTCAGGAGATACGAATACTGTTTTTGAATAACTGTTGTCCTTTGTTCAGGTTATTTTTTAAACCCAGATATTGTTTAGTTGTATCAGAATATTAATGCTAGTTCATAATTAGTTTTTTATGAAATAATTTAAACATTTTATTCGAAAAGTTTTACATTTTGTTTAAAAGTTTTTTCCGTTTTCTAGAATTTTGGAAAAAAAAATAGTAGGGGACCAGTTTAGTAACAGTTCATACCATATCACACGAAACTTTTCTTATTATTATAAACAGTTTTATACTTATAGTCAAAAAGAATTGGCTTTATTATGAATACTTGTAATGTTGTAATGAATGGTATCAAACTCGTATAATATCAATGCAAGTTCATAAACTACAACTTAACGTAGAAGCTATACTTAAATTTCATAAATAAAATTAAGTGTGTGACGGTCAAAAACAATCTATATAAATTTTTATGAAAAATAGAATTAGAAAAATGTGTTTTAGATCTTAAAATGGATGAAAGCAGTACTTTTCTTACTCACTAAAAATGAACACAATAACACAATAATTGAAGCTTTTATTGTTCTTAATTGGCATTTTTAATTGAATTTAATGGATCTCTCCCTTCTACCAAGAGCTAATTAATTACTGCTATATTATTTTAAGGATTTTATTGTGAATGCCATTATTTATTGTAACATACAAGTTGCTTTGAAATGAATGTCAAATTAGTTTCTTTTCAATTGTTCTTGCTTTGTAACAGTTAACGCCACATACTATTATTTGTTAAAGCTTCTGACCTAGTATATTTTAGTCAACGCAGCCAGCTGAAATATTTTTAAATAATTTTTTTTTAAGTTAAGCACTGTTTGCGTGGCTTTAATAAACTTTTTTTATAAAAAAAAGCATTTTGATATCGCGTGTAAAGTAAATTTCCTTAAATTATGTGTAACTAAAAGATACTTGTATGGAAAACTGTAAAAAAAATTCAACTAAAGCGACTATTTCACTCCAAACACATGACTTTTAATTATGTCATTAATATTTATGTTATTTATAGACCATGAATATTAATAAAAACCTGTGAAGTAGATCATTGTGTGCATACAAAAGGGTACTTTGTGTACTTTAATTTTTTGAGGAGACTCAGAACAGCCACTGTAGGTAGGTATTTCATTGTTAGAATATTTTGGCTTCAAAGAGTTTTAATTACGCGCCACACATGCGTAGAAAAATGACGCATTTCAAAACACGATATTTCACGCAAAGCACTCGGAAGTTTTGCATTTTATTGTGAACATGCAATGCATCTGTTTAATGTAGAGCAATTGTTAAATATATTAATAATTGTTAACACTTACAACAGGCAAGCTAAAAATAACGTTAAACATTTAACAAATTTTAACTCTAAAACTCATATCTGTCAGTTGATTTACTTTTCATATGATTTTTTAGGTATATTTTTAGTTATTGTTGCTTTAAATTTAATGTGGAACTGGTCTGATGAGGTTTGATGTTTTTCAAACAACAGTCAAGCTAAAAATAACGTTAACAATTTAACACATTTTAACTCGAAAAGTCATATTTGTTAGTTGCTTCACTTTTCATATGATTTGTTAGGTATATTTATAGTAGTTGGTGCTTTAAATTTATTATGGAACTGGTGTGATGGAGTTTGGGGTTTTTCAAACAAACTTTTCTCTAAATTTTGTTCTAGTGTTAATCAACCAATTGAGACATTTGATACAGCGCAGAGTGCTTGTTTTACAAGGGCTTCAGATATTTACAATATAAATCCTTTAATCCAAAAATTTAAACTGGTTTTTAATATAAATTAAATTCTAAATTAGTTTAACTAATACCCAAAAATGAATAAACCTTCACAATTTTAATTTAAGTTTTTATTCTTAAAAAGCTTCTAATATAATAATACTAATATATATATAAATATATTTGATAAATGCCTACTAACTTAAGGTTAATGTTTCATATTCAAAATTATTTTTTTAAGAAAAAATCAATACTTTAATAATTTCCCTTAGTTATATCCATTTGGGCTTCTCATTTTCATCTCTTAATGAACCATCGGAAAAGTTATCAAAATAGAAACCGTAGCCATTTCATCAGCACCTTCCAAAATTGAAAACTTTTTTTAATAAACAACCACAGAAAGGCACATGGAATCTAACTTCATAATAAAAATTAATGGTGATAATTTCCACCTTCCACTATTAGTAGACATAAATGCGGTGTGAAAGTATCCTTTCCAGTTTGAAAATTAGCTTCGTCGGTTTGGAAACCTTCTAGCTCTCATTTTGAATAACTGTATATTGAAAATCCGAATGAGAACTTCTTAGTCCAAAGCTATAAGTCCAAATTGTGTGAAATGTACCGTAATAGGAACAACATTAAGGTGCTGTTTTTTGTGTAGAAATATAAAAGAGTAATATAATGATATACTAATGGAATAGGAATGAGTTTTTGGTCAGACAATATGTTTTTTATCAGGTCAGGAAGTAATATTTCCAAAATGGAACAATGTGAGAAATCAATGGACTTGATTTACAGGAACAAACCATTATTTATGGAAAAAATTTCTAGCTGCACCTACTTATTTTATAAAATCCATAATTCTGGCCTCATTAATTTATTACAAAATATATGTTTCTTTTGCTTCAATACTTGAGTTTCTGTCAAATTCAATTTATTCTTGATCTTTTTAAAAAATTCATATCAAATCAAAAATTGAATTGTAGTAACAATGTGTTTTTTCATTGGTTTTATTAAAAATAAATTCTAAATAAAATGTATTTGAAACTTTTTGTTGGATAAAAATAGGAACCAGAAGAAATCATATTTTATCTCAAGAATAATCTGAAGACCCATTATTCTCAGAATCAGTCTAGTACCAGATACAATTAATTAAAACCAACTCTGCGAACTACTTCAGTATCTCGCTATCTATCGCGGACTATCCATAGCGCTGATCAATGACAACTAGTTTCGAAACCGGCCCTAATGTACCTCCAGGGAAAGTTATGTTGGGGATAAACCTTGAAGATAAGATCATGAGTTTATTGCATAACAGTGGTAAAGTAATATATATAGCCTATTGGGTATTGTGTATTGCTGAGCTCCTAGCAGGTATACGCATTAGAGGTAAATGTTGCAAAGCTCGGTGTCTTATTGCTAACTTCCTGTTGAATCAAGAGGTTGAGTTTAGAAAGGTAATAAGTCAAGGTAAATGTAGAGTCTAGTTTTCGTTGAATGATATTCCCAAGGTGCTTTTACAGTAATTGAGTGGATTTATCAACTGGATTAAGCAATGAGAAGGTAGCTGCTTTCGTTAATTACGCCACTGTTCTCCAGAAAAGGAGATTTACGAATGAATTTTAATTATATAATGCAGTGTCACTGGGGAGTTTCATTTTTTTAAAATTCAAACACGCGTGTTACGATGAAGTGGTTGACTGAGAAATGAATATTTTAGTTTTGTTAAATAGAAATATTGCTCGATGGTTTCACCTTTGAAAACAAATAAACTTGCTATATATAAGTATGTGTAGTAAGTTTCTTAAGATAAATAGGCTATAAAATGACAAACCCTCTTACGAATATTGGTAATGACACACATGGAGCAACAAGTTTAAAATCTATAACATTTTAAAAGAACAAGCTTGTCAAGTAACAAAAAAATGTTTTGTATTTACGTGAGTCATGTAGAAATATGCGTGGCTGATTTTTCAAGTAATTTTAGGTTTACTATTTACCCTCTCGTTAAATTTTGTTGAAAAAGAAACTTTTTTAGAATTATTTATGACGAACCGTGCTTAAAAATTCGCTTTTTATGATCCACATTGTAAATTAAAAAAAATCATGTTGCAAAGTTAACATTTTAATCTGTCATGTATATAAAATATAAAAAAATTATTTAAAAAATACAACAATTTGCTTATAACTCAATTAAAATAAAATAAAAGTAGTACATGTTATTGAAGAGAGTAAACTTAGTTTGAAATACTATATTTGAAAACAAAGAGTGACAGGAAATCATATATTTTAATAAAACAATTCTTACAAGGATTTGCCAAATTTTCGTTGCATTTTATTGTTATAATAAGCATTTAAATAAGTATAACACGCAATAATTTAACGAGTGTATGCCATAGAGAAAAATTTTATAGGTTTCAAGACCGAATAATTTTATAGGATTTTACGGATTATAGATAAATAAGTATTTATATAAAACTCCAATTAAAAAATTCACTTACCCCTATGAATTATTTTATGCAGCTGGCTAGTAATAATTCTCAGTTCTGGATTCGACAAGTCACCAGTCTGAAAAATAAATTTTTAATTTTCCAAGTGATTGGCACAATTTGTAAGTTTAAAAAAAAAACAAATTTTTTTAGCAATTTTATATAGTTAAAAACATATTCAAACTTTTAAAATTAGCAGTGCATAATACAAAAATGAATTGGCTTACTTGGAGAAGAATAGATATGCCAACAAGACCTTGGTTTTTCTGAAGAGACATAGCTTCCGTAATATTCTGATACAAATCGCTGTTATAACCATAAATTTGCAACTGAAAATAAATGATAAATACTATAAACATTATTTAAAATCTATGTTTTCAAACAATTTTATGCAAAACAAGCATCAATATTTGTATGTGCATTAAGTAATGTTCAAACAATATTAAATTTAATGTCAATTTAATTTTTTGTATGACTTATTAAAAAAACAACTACAAAATACTTTGCATAATACACGTTTACCGAAGTAAAAGAAATCTGAATACAATAATATATTTCAACAACAAATGCATTAGTGAAACCACACTTATAGAAATCGAAGAAAAAAATAATTCAATTATTTTTCGCAAATTTAATTGTCTGTCCATTAAAAGTTGAAAAATTCCCTTTTCACATAATTGCAGAGGTAAACCCATTACTTGCCTTAGGTGAGAGTGAAATGGAGATGAGATAAAATGTAAAAGATAAGATTAAGTGTAGAAGAAGCTCGGAAATGGATGATAAGGTTTTCTCAATGGCAAGTTCTATTTCGAGTTCAAGAAGAAAGGAATAGAATGTCCTACTTACAACTGGAATAAAAAATCAATAGTTGAAAAGGTAAGGAGTTATGAAGGGTCTTGTTGCAAAACTCACATTTTCGTAAGTATAACTAAGATACAGGGTACGGCTTATTCATTGGCGACAAGGTCTAATTGAATTTGTGAACGCCAAAAGCTCCAATGTACTGGCTGGGCTCTATATCTTAGTTATACGTTGGAAAACGTGGGTTTTGCAAGTAGACCCTTCTTATGTTTTCGCAATTAAAAAAATAATATCAAGTTAAGATGATTCTGGAGAAATGTAAGTGATGAATGCTAAACAAAGAACCATCGGGGTTAAAGTTTTCGAACTTTATTACAAGCATTTTATAAAATCTGCAAATGGTGTAATAAATCAATTTTTGTGTTTTTATGTAATTCGTTTTATACACCACTCGTTTGCAGTTTTAAATAAATGTTAAAATTTTATTCGATGTTAAATATTTATAACCAGAATACCAAATCGGTATATTTTCACATTGTTATTGTATTTTTGCAGTTTTATGTAAAAGAATAATAAAAGTGAGCTGATATCAAATTGCATTTAAATGCATTAGATGTTTCTTTATAAGAGAGTAATACGCATTTAATAAGATTTTTGTGATTTAATAGAATGTCAGTGTGTGTTATATTGTCCTTTCATTAGTTTTCGTAAACCTTTATATTAATGTTTAGGTGTTTAATGTTTAGGTTCCTTTATATTAATGTTTAGGTTGTATTAGATGGCATTGCTTTTAATTGAATTTTTACTTGCATCAGAGTGGTGGCAGAACAGGGAAGTTCCCTGACAATTCTGAGAGGAGTTTCCTGTTTTTTCCCAGTTGTGTCACCACCCTCTACTTAGTTTATTTAGACTTTAGTTATGTTTACATGAATTTTATTTTTCAGGAAGATATTTTGATGAAATCTCTCAAGACACAGGAATTACTATTCATTCTCAAAGAAATTGGTAATTAAAAAAATAATAAAATTTAAAAAATAGGGTTAAAAAATCCAAAAAAAGACAGGTTATAAACTCGCTTTAATAAAACAAAAAATTAGCTCCATACATTAAAACACTAAAAAAACACAACTTTTCTTCTGAATAAACCTTTTAATCAATTCAAAATAAGAAGCTCTTTTATTGTCCTTCTTCCGATCAATTTGTCAATGATAATCAATAACGTTATGTTAAAGATGCTTGTGTGTGCTCATCTATTTGTCAAAAAGAGCTTTTCAATGTAAAGGTTTGTTCATGAAGTTGGAACTATTCATGAAGCCGAAAATCTATTGAAACACAAAACAACATTCATTACTTAGTCGATAAAGGGGCATTGACGTGAATGTAAGTGAAAGTAACAATGTATAATAAAATCGATTTGAGGGTATTTGAAATGTTTTCCGTTGTTTAAGTAGGTTGAACTTGGAAATGGGCTTTTATTTGTCAAAAAATTTGATTAATATAGGTTTTTATTTTGTTTTTCTCTTTCCAAGTTTTTTTTTAAATATAAATATCTGTATGAATTTTTAAAGGCCATCATTTTGTTACTTAAAACTTGGAAACTCTAAAAATTACGTTCTGTAAGCATTTTTCTTTTGAAAAGGATTCCGAGTTGAATTACTTTCTTATGTTATAAAATTAACCCACAGAACAAAGAACGGAAATAAAATGTGACCAAAAATAAGATAAATTTACATGTAGGTAATATACAATCATTACGTGGTCCTGACTATTTTTCAGGTAAAATCAGATGTTAAAGTGTTGAACTCGTTGAAGTCATTAAACTGAGTTCAAAGTAAACAAAAAAGTATATCTACTGCGCTAAAGTATATTGTTAAAAATAAAACTCTAAAAAATAAGTATCATAATGTTCTATTTTTATTATGAGAGCAATATATCAAAAGTTAATACTTGAAATTCCAAATTTGAGCACCGTTAAAAATGAAGCTGTTAAAAATGAGAACTAGGATGTTCTCATTTAATAAGATGCTTATAGAGGCTTAGCATATATCCTCAGATCGTGGATTTGAGCCCACGTTGAAAATATAATTTTTTTCTCACTTATTCGAAAAAATGAGAACATGCATGTTCTCAAATTGTATTCAGGGCTATTATAAACCTATGATGTTCTCAAAAATGAAACCATTATTCTCTAAATTGAGAACTTTATTTTTAACAATGTATATTGACTGTGAAAAAGCTAAAACTGAGGAGCGAAAGCTTTGCCGAATTCCCTCAATAAATTCCCATGCTGTCAATATTACTTTTCAAGAAAAGCAATTATTGACATTTATAGGAAATCCCGATTGCCCAAGGAATAATTTCTAAATAAACAGTAAAAAAGTCTGCATCTTCTCATCTCAAGAGACCCTCCGAGAATATTTTATAAGCAACAATTTGCAATCACCTTTGGGCAAACATGAGAACGGAAAGTGATACACAAATTTGTGGTTTTCCGGGTCGCCTCAAGGGACACTCAAGATTAGGCCTAATTACTCAATGCATATTAAATACTTATTGGGTACTTGTAATTAACTTTTGTGATTAATTGAAGCAGTAATTGTTCCTTTTCATCGTTAAATTACGGTTAAATTTCGAGGGGACAGCTCTTCTAGGTTGGGTGTGTTTGTAGCGAGGCAAAGGGTAGAATTATCAAGGATTGTGGCGTATGGGTAGAATGCATTAATTTTTGCGTTTTGATAGTGGGCCAAAACTGTGTCAAATAATTTTCAATAAACTGTGGTAGTTTTAAATTACAAGTTTTCTAGATTAAGAGTAAAACTAATTAAACTAACCCTTCTTGAAAGGCATTTTTAATGTCAAATTGTGTCTCCGGAGTATAAAAATTTATTTTAGTTCCAAAAAATTAGCATTTTGTGTCCAAATTTAAAAATAACATAGTTTAAATTTATTGAAATGCGTATATCTTACAATACAAAAATTGGTGAAACTTTTTTTTATTTGAAAATATAACCATCTGTAAGAAAATATGGTCGCTAAAGGGTTCAAGTTTTACTCATACTCAAACACAACCACATAATTGACTAATTTACTACATTTTCAAATGTTAATATTTCTTTAAAGCTTATTGATTTTATAAAAAAAAATGCCGTCGCAACAATGTAAACTAAAATAGGTATTTTTTACTTAAACCAAAGTTTTATTCACAAGCTTATCATATTATGTTTTTAAAAAACACTTTTGTGAAAAACAGATTATATTTTTCTATATTGGTTCTGCAGTAAAAAAATGGTAATTTCCAATTTTTAAAAATATGTACACTAAATGCAAAACACACACTCCAAATATAATTATAATTATACTTAATTTCTGTAAAGAGAAAGAATCTTAAAGTAGAATTTATTTAACGCGATTCGACTTTTCTTTCCTTTCATTTTTATTTTATAAAACATTTTTTTTCTTGCAAAATCTTAAGTGGTTTTTTTATGTTTTGGTTTTTATTAGAATTACACTTTAACCGAATTGCGGAAAAGATTTAATTCGTAGGGAGAAGATTTTATTTTCGGTTTTTGTGGGAGGAAAAATGTAAAGCATTAGGGCTAATAATTTATATCTTTCTATCTGATGGATGAATGTCTTTTTTGTTGTAAATCTTATCAGACATCAAATAATTTTGAGTTTTTATTTTATAAAATTTACCGAAGTCATTCATTTGATTAATTGAATGCTGTTTAATAATTATTTTTAGATTAAAATGTAAATAAATTCAATTGATGAAATATGTTTATTAAGCAATACAAATAATATTATTAAGATGTGATGCTTTAAATAGCTGATTATTAAAATATCAACTGCAGTGTTATTAAACATAAGCAATATGTATATTTTACTTCAGTAGATTTTCAATTTTAATCAGATTTATCTACATATGCTTGTAAAATTTAAAAAAAGAAGTTATATGGTTACATTCAAAAAAGGTTTCGTAAGAAAAATCTAATCTGCATTCGGAAAGTTTTACCAAGTTAAAGTGTTTTAGTGTGTGTTAGTGTGTTTTAAAAGTTTTAGTGTTTTTAAAAGGTTTTAATACACTGCAAATAAATGTTTTTACAATTAAATACTATATTTTTACAGTTAAAAACTGTTCTTTAGAGAAACAGTTTATAACTGTTTTTATCTTCGTTAACGTGACGTCACACTCACAACCCATCAAGTGCACCTGCCTCCGGGAAATTTCAAGACGTGCAAAGAGTCACGTGATTGAGATCACCGTTCAGCACAAATACCCAATACTAGCCCTCGCGACCGAGTAATTACTTTGTCGCAGACGGTTCAGTATTGGGCTCGCACGCAAGAGGTTCCTGGATCAAAACCTGGTCCGGTCCATACCTCTTCCAGGAACCTCTTGCGTGCGAGCCCAATACTGAACCGTCTGCGACAAAGTAGTTACTCGGTCGCGAGAGCTAGTATTGGGTATTTTATTTTAGTAGGGAGAAACTGTTAAATAAACGGGGGGAAACTATTAAATTAACAGTTTTTTTCCCTGCTAAATTATCAGTTTCTCCCTGTTAAAATTACAGTTTTCCTGTAAAAAAATTACAGTTATTAACTGGCGTAAAAGTTGGCAGTTTTTAACTGTAAAAACAACAGTTTTTTTTACAGTGTATAGGCAGTGGTGAAAATGTGGAAACATGTGAGAAATGTGGAAGCCTCAGGTATTTGGACTGAAGGGAGATTTACCCAGTAATGACTATCGTAAACAATCACGTTCTTATCTATTCGTCACGTTACAAAGTTAGAAATTAGTCGGGAGTTAAAAGTTGTGTGCCATTTTGCGTTAAGATATATTCGTCAAGGTTTTAGATTTAATTTTGGAATCTAATATCTTTTTGAGATCTAATTATTTGAGATCTTTAATCGAACTTATAATAGAGATGTTGAAATTCGTTTCACAGGGTTAGAAAAAAATTGTAATAGGGACGGTATCGTTGGGTTACAATCAATCATTAGACTCATTAGACATATTTTCTCAACTCGTCAAATCCAGTTTGGTAACAGTGCGGGTAACTTAGAAACATGCAGATGACGGCAATGTGCAAACATCTACAATCTACATTGCCCTCATTCATGCAGCCATAGTACGAGGACTATTTTTTTTTCAACCTCCGATGGGCTGTAACAAAAAGACGGGTCGAAATACAAAAAAGATTTTTTTTGCCAAAAGTAATATACAATACTGCTTATTTCTCCACATAATTACCTTGACGATTAAAGCATTTGTCATATCTGTAAACAAACTTTGAAATACCCTCTTCAGAAAATGTTGCCGCCAATGATTTGAAGGAGTTGTGACGGTTTCTTTGAGCTCTACGTCAATTTGGAAGCGCTACAATCCAAGCCACTATGCTAATCGATAATTCACTTATGTGTGGTACACCTTCGAATTTCCCTAAACACTTGGTTAACTCGCTGAACAATGCCGTATGTAGCGACAGACTTGCTTCCTTGGTCCCCTTCTTCATGAACATCAGTTCGGCCAACTTTAAATATTCAACAGCATTCAAGATTAACGCCACCACTCATAAATATCCATACACTTGACTCATTCTTCGATGAATTCCCATTGCACTGTTCCCTTCTACCTGCAAGAAACGAAAACCAGCTCGAAAACGCACAACTCTCTCCCAATCATTGGCGGCAACATTTTCTGAAGAGGGTATTTCAAAGCTTGTTTAAAGATATGACAAATGCTTTAATCGTCAAGGTAATTATGTGGAGAAATAAGCAGTATTGTACATTACTTTTGGTAAAAAAATCTTTTTTGTATTTTGACTCGTCTTTTTTGTTACAGCCCATCGGATGTTGAAAAAAAACAGCCCTCGTACATATGTGGGCATGTCATTCTAAGTCAAAGCGTGTCTGTTTAAGAGTGCTTGGAAACGAATCTTGTATAAGCCATAGTCTATTTTGAAATAGTTGGACGCCTTATATGATTAAAACTGTAACGTAACATGGAATAGAATACGTAGAATGGTAGGAGTTACAGGGAAAATATACTATGCTTGAAGTTCAATATTTTAAGAACATTGTGTGTTTATACATTTATTTACTGTCATTTCAGAGTGTTTCCACATTAACCAACCCTCAATTGTTTTAATCAAAATAATTATAAGAGTCAAACATTTATTTTTTATTTATTAAGTACCTACTTGTGGGACTTCTGACTTACAACCCCCTACTTCTAACATGAGAAGGAGTGTTTCAAAAATCAGGTTAAAATAACTATTTTATTATTTGTTTTCTTCATACCTAAAGCCAAACTGTGTTTTAATTTTTTTCTTCCCTTTCTCTACTTAATAAGCAGATAAATATAGTATCGACAGAAAGTAAAATGCTTTTTTATGAAAATTGTGATCTTTTTATACCTTACTACATTTTAAGTATTATAAATAGGAAAGAAGAGATTTAACATTTTGAAGATGCAAAAAGAAGCCAATTTTGTATTCTTAAGTTGTCACTGCAAATGATTTTATTTTAATTGTTTAAGATTTTATATTGGATATTTGTTTCAATGTTTGTATTTGGCAGAAAGCAACTGCAATGGTTTCTTTTAACCTAGGTTATTAGGTCACTCCATACACTAGAACAAAATATTAACGCATGAAGTTAGCAAAAAATTGATCTGGACATTAATTTTAACTAGTGTTTGTAATACAACAAATAAACTTGAATATTAAATATATTAACACTGGAAAAACTACAAAAATATATTCAATTAGTCTTTGTTAGTATACGATTGATAAAATTTCAATTTATTTGATAAACATGCCTTGCTCAAAAACAAATATCTGAACACTGAATTATTTCTCATAAATGCAAAAAAAAACATTAAACATTTTATTTTACATAAAAGTAATACATATGAAATAAAACAAACCCAAAGAAATAAAGAACATCACAATTGATGCAACATTTTATTTTACATAAAAGTAATACATATGAAATCAAACAAACCTAAAGAAATAAAGAACAGCACAATTGATGCAATGCCGTTCTGACACTAATAGTGCGGCAAATGCGTTGTCTGAAGCGATGGCCAGCA
Source organism: Oedothorax gibbosus (assembly GCA_019343175.1). Lineage (NCBI taxonomy): Eukaryota > Metazoa > Arthropoda > Arachnida > Araneae > Linyphiidae > Oedothorax > Oedothorax gibbosus. Next base: position 5,137,706 of record CM033275.1, on the reverse strand, counting down.
AAGAATTATCACTTCTAATTACAGACTCGCTAATTAGCGCCATCTCTTACTTCAGGTGAGCAGTTTCTCACAAATATTTCTTTCCATTGGAGAAGATTGTCTATGCTTGGAGTTTATAATTGAAGTGCTTAGAGCCAGACGTAAGAAGTCCACAATGCAGGTTACACCATTATGCCTCTAAGGAAATATGACAAAGTACGAGGAAAACTGATTCATTAACCATTGAGTTAACATGGGAGACACGTCAGTTTTCCGTTCACGAGTGCTGTATATTTCATGAAGTTTCTTAGAAGCGGAATTGTGTAATCCTTTTTGTGGGTTAGTTCATTCTGCCCGGAGTTTATAATTGATGCTGGTTTTGTTCTTCCTTGATATATTTGTTGGATTGTCTTTTATGGTTTCATGGGTGGAAACGGAAATGGAAAAGCTTGCCTCGATTTAAATCATTCCTGATGTTAGAAAAGTAATACGTTGAGATTAACTTAGTTTTTTTAAAAGTTTTTTTGTCTGTAGAGAATGAGATTTAAATTCGGTATTAAATGAGATTTCGTTTTCTTCCTTTTTTAGTTAGCTATAATATACACTTGTCATACATGATTCATTAGTTTTTAATGAATATTGAGATAATGAGGACAATTATTTTTATGTAGAAATTAATCTATACAAATGAGATTTCAAATTAGAATTATTTAACAGATTAAAAAATTACAATTGTTTACTTTTATTATAAAAACATCTTAATATAATGCATTTGTATTAACTCATTTAATTTGAATTAGTAAATAAATACGATTCAACCTTTTTTTAAAAATAAGGAATTTAATAGCGGTGAAGTTTTACGTGATACACATTCTTCACACTACAATATACTCTTACAAATAAATAAACTTTGAAATTAATTTATTAGACAAACGCCATCGACAAGATATAGAAACTATGTTTCCATTTAAACCATTACATTTCTATTTCCAAAACCAATTTAACTTAAATCCATCCAGTACAGCTTTGTAGAACCACCAACCCATTTCCGAGTGCAGATTATTCGCGCTATTTTGTAGGGCGGGCACTTAAGATTCTCAGGATCATGTTGCTCTTTGAGTAGTTTGGGCACGTTTCGAGGCTGCAGTCTTCGGGCGTTCAGTTGGGGCTCTCCGCTAACATGTCCCTCTATGGACTTCCACGCGATACAAAAGTGAGGGAAGATGTGGCTAGAGTGATCACATCGAGAGGGGGAAGTGTCAACGGCGGAAGAGGGTGTTTTTTTAACACATATTTTCAATTTTTTGTGACGGAAATGCGTGGATACAGTGTTGATTGACGTTTTTTTTTTACCATGAAGTTTAATCAATTTTTCGTAAAATTGAAGGTTTCTTACTATTTATTTTCAATGTTAGATTGAGTTATTAATAAATTAATATAAGTGTAAATGAGTTGAGTTATTGTCGAACTAGAGTTATAAGAGTTCTAGGCATTGGGCTTTGAACTTTTGAACCACAAAGAGTAAATGACGGTAGTTTATAAAAGTTCCATAAGGTTCAAGCAAAGCAACATACAAGTAATGGCACATATAAGTTCCTAAATATCTCGATTTTTATTGCAACTTCTGATATTCAATTACTATTTACGCTGACAAACCCTGAAAATGTTTAAGAAGAATTTCCTTTACTTTTACTGTTTTTAAGGTTCTGAGCAGAATATATATACCACTAAACCCCACTCCCAACATCCCCTCCCCCAAATACGACTGGGCTACACAAGGAAAATCCGTTAATTTTCCCACAAGTGAAATGCAACGGAAACGTTTCAGACACTTCTCATGAAAAATTGTCTTTTTGCAGATATGTCAATTTTTCTACCCATGGTGTGATATGATATATGATACTACTTATCTTAATATCAATGAATAAATGTACCAAGATAAGTAAAAATACACTTTATCCACGATATTACTTATAAATCAATTTCAATAGTTGTTTCATTTTCATTGTTGAATTGGGGGAACATTGGGATGGTGTGGATTTTGCTTAGTGTAATTAAATCTTATAATTGTAAAGTAATTTTAAAAAAAAACTTATTTACTGTTACTCAATGTTAAACCCATTTCATCGGCACGTTTTTACGAGTAATGGGTAATTCAATTTTTCATTGTTATTGGGAGGCTCTGCGTCAAATGGCAGAGAGGCCAAGAATAGGTGTTGGATAAAATAAAAGTAATTTTTCATTGTTAATTTGAGGAAAAATAGAGGCTTGTGGGTTTTTTTATGACAAATTCAGTTATAACGCATTTATCCTACAAAAATAAAATCTATAAAACTAAATTAATCTTAAAACATATTTATTGTCGGTCTGTGCAAGTGTGTAGTCAGTAGGAAAGAAAACGGAAATTAAAGGTGGGTGAAAAAGAGCATGTCATATATGTGTCTCAACTTCATTTACCATTATACGTTAATATTAAAAGAACTAAAAGCAAAAAACTAAATAATCCTAAATTTTAGTTATAAATAGTTGATTTTGTGCACAAAAACTGAAACCTACTTCTGCTGGAAAGTGAGATCCTGCGATGAGGTGTTCTGATCCCTTGTCATCGGAACGTGCAAAGTGAAGATGAATTTCACTGAAGCGGTACCTATTTTAAAACAAGAAGCTATTAAACTTTCTGGGATTAATACAAAGTATAAGTATGAATGCATTTGATGCGACACATTTTAAAATTTCACGTTTAACCTTTTCTAAGTTAGAGAAACTTTAGGTCCTATCATCGAACGATTTACATGCACGTTCTTATAAATTATTTTTTTTAAATAGCGTTTACATTTCAAAAACAATATTACAGAAATATGTAAGCTATTTGAAAAAAAATATTATGTAAAATACAAAAACATGGCCATTAAAGGTCGAAAATGTAAATTTAAAACATTTTACTTTTCAAATTACTCAAATGTTTCACACATTCTAACATAATCAAGCAACAAGAATACATTCAATTTGACGTTCCAGCACTATAATGTTGAATTATACCTGTAAGAGAGTGGGCCTCCACTAATGTTGAGAATCTCACCAGGAACAGAAGCAGATGCGCGGAAAATAACACCATGCCCAGTGTTGCTGATCACACCGCTCACCTAAAACATACACCACTCATTAAATAAAAGTAACAAAACAATTAGGACTAGTGCAAATTAAATTTTGACAAATTCACTTTCATTTGACTACTAATCACATACTCTTAACAATATAGCCTTTCCTTTCACCATAACCTCAGAAAATATTTGAAAAAAAGTTATTTAGTTTGGAGCATATGAGGAAAATGTCGTATGAACAAAAGAAAACAACTTTTGTTAAAGGGATTCCTTTGAATTTATGCATTCAATTTCTAGCAAAGTTCCGAATCAGAGCATGTTGTAGTCAAGCAATAACTGCATTTATTGATTTATTAGTATCATTAAATTGAAACTAAATTATAAAATATTTTATTTATCTAAAAGCGAAAGATTAAAATCGGTATTTGTGCCAATCTTACGCGATATTTTTTTATGAAATGTGTTTCTTTAAGCGACAATCCGTTTTGCCGCTTACAACCTATTTAAATTCACAATATGTGAATCAAAAATTTAACAGTGAAGTTACACATGTGCATTTGCTTTATAAATATTAAACACTTGTTAAAATAACGATAGGAATGCATTTAAATACCAATGCTTAGTTCAATTGAACCATTGACCGAACGAATTAATTCAGAGATCGAATATCTTCCTGAGTTGTGGGAAATAAAACTTAAAATCACAAGTTTTTTTCCCAGGAAAAATAGCGAAATTTAAATTGAATCTAAAAAAAGCTCTAGCTTGCAGTAATAAATCTTTATAAAACTAATAAGGAAAAGTACAAATAATTTTAAATTTATTGTTACTCTTTAAACAAACGGAAAGTAAAATGTTACAGACAAAAAAATACAAAAATATAAAAGAACCTAGCAAAGTAATAAATAAAAAAAATACAAATCAAGAAAATGGAAAACACACTTAAAGCATTGAATTATATGTAAAAAAATCACCAAATATAAAAAAGACAGGAAACTAAATTAATAAAAAATACATAGGCATTAAAAAACATAAAAAATAACAAATAAACATATCAACAAAAAATAAAAACATTCGAAAAAATTAATTTTTAACGAGAAAACCGGATCATATTATATACAAGTACGAAAAAATATCTATTGTGTGTGAAATAATATATCAATAAATACATTCTCGACATTATAAAATACATATTTATTTTTTATCTTCAACTTTTTATGTTTCAAGAATAATAAACGTTTCATAAAAGTAAAAGCAAGATAAAGCTTTGAAGTATTTTGATCACAGGAAAAAGTTACTAGCTCAAGGCGATACATATACATAAAAAAATTAATGATAAAAAATTTAACGATTAAAATATTTGTCAAGAACAAAAAAGCACTAAAAAATACTCATAGAACATTAGAAAACTAAGCATGGAATCCAATACTTGTCTTTTAATTTCGGGGCATATATAATTAGAAAACAGTCTACGATTTTCTATAAATTACTTATAAGAAACTTAATTAGTTTACATCCAAACACACTTTATTATGTTTAAAAAATGTAATTCAACTGTGAAACGAATTGAAATGATCAAATTATGTTGGTTTTCTTTTTGAACCATAAATAAGTTTATGATATTTGTTCTGTGAACCGTCAAATATCTGAAAAACATAAATTTGTTCACCCTTTTTATACTATTTCTTATTTTTTCTTAAAAAAACTAATTACTATATTTTACGGTAAGTTGAAACCTTGTTTGTTCAAAGATTTAATACCTTCATGTGATAAGTAGTGTACTTCATTAGATTCTTTCATCTTATAAGAACGTTACATACTTTTTTTTTTGGGGGGGGGGGGGAGGATAGTCTTTACAAACCTATTGAAATATTATTCATTTACCAAAATTCATTGAATTTTCGATGAAAACTATTTTCTGTTATCGTATTTGGCATTCAAGCGTTAAACAGTCGTAAAATATTTTCTTAAAAGAATCTACAAGCACAAGGTAAAGTGTCACTACTGCCATGTTAACTCAAATGGAAAGCTGTACTATAGGGTAAGTATGCATTGAATATTTATTTACAAACAACGCACATACATTTATTATTAATATATTTCCTAACATCTGAAACGGAGAATGAATAAAAGTACACAAAATTAAAATAATAATATGAAATATTATCATAAAAGTTTTTTTTAATTATTTCTTCAACTAAATGGGAAAAATACACTGGAATGAACCTAATTATAAAATAACACCTAATAGAAACGAAATATAACGTTATATAGAAACGAAAGTAAAATTTAAAATTATACTAGTTTACAGCTCTATTAAAATATTTTCCAAATGTTTATGGTTATTATCGTAATCTAACGCAGAGTCCACCGGCAATCAAACTTTTTCAGACTTTGCAGCTTAAACTAAACAAGGTGCAACAATACAAAAAAAAAGTCCTTTCAAAGACCAATTTTCTGAAGACATCACTTTATATTGGTTATGACGGGGTTTTATAAAAATAACATGTATCATTTCTTCGTTGAACATTTCTAATGTTGCATATTAAGGTAAATTCACGTTTCATAAATTAAAATAATCGTTGTAAGTTATCCATAAACAATAATTTAGGAAAACGGTTCTCAATAAACGAGTCAGCTCTTTTCTATACGGTTTTTACCCTCAAGCGTAAATTTGTACCTGTCATTTTGAAAAATTGTGCACGACATTATTTCAGGATTTTTTTTTACGTTTTATTATTTTTTACAAACTTCATCCAAGGCCCAATTATTTTTCTGCTAGGAAAAAAAAGACGCTAAATCTATTGTTCTTTGTGCTATCTAGCTAAAAGAAAACGGACAATAGCAGCAATGGAGATGTTCTATGAAGGAAAAAAAAAACTTGATAAAAACTTTCATCACCACGTGGTTATTTATTAGGAGTAAGTTTTATAAAAAGAGTAGTAAAATAAAGGAATATTTTGCAGGGACGGCTCACATAAAAAGTGTTAGGCGGACGTTTTTTGTTAGTCCTTTCGATGGTTTGACATGCTTGAAAATAAATGTTTCGTATAAAATAAGTTTTTAATTTATATCTACATGGATTTGTTCCTAAATTTCTATAAAGTTTATTATAAGCTTCTGATTATTTTTGAGAAACAAATTTTGATTTTCAATTTTTTTTCATTATGGATGAAAGCGTTACAACACGGAATTTTACAAAAACATGCAAATAACAAAAATGATCAAAAACTGCTGTTACTTTTAAACAAGACATTATTAGTGTTTCGTAATCTTATTAAAACAACCTAAAATAATCATGAAATACGATATGCCAAAAAAGTTGTCATTTTCCAATCAACGAGAGTGAAATATTTTGAATTCTCGTTGAAATGGAATGCAATTGCGAGGGGACGAAATAATTTGTTTGTACTCGGCAATGGACAACAGACGCTCATAACTTCGGTTAATGCCTTCACAAGAGTTTCTAAACCCGGGTGTATGGGAATAATGAGTGTAATTTGTCATGAAGACACGCGTCTTCGCCTTGCATTATTAGACAGCTTTCATTACCACTGTCCACCAAGAATTAACAAGTTTTGGAATTGAATGTTAACTGTTTGAATCAAAATAGAACTGTCAGTGAACATCGGTGATTGGGGTCTATTTGGAAAAGAAACCCCAGAAATAATGTTTATTTTTTTTAACCCACGTTGAGATAAGAAAAGATCGCACCTGGGGTTAACGCGATTTAAAATAGAAATTAGATCAATGGAACATGATCAGATTAAATAAACACCGACTCCTGTAGAAGAAGTATTTTGTTTGTTTGAATTTTTCATAGCTTGAACGGTTCATTTATATGGTACCAGAATAGTCCAAGAACCGAAACTCGACCAGCTTAGAAAATCAGTCACTAAGTGCAGTATTGATGTTTTAATATTTTATACATGCATTATGTAATTACATTGTGTGTAAAGATATAATTTTTGCCCTCTGTGTTTTGTATTAGATGTTTTAACACTTTATTTAACACTTTCGCTACGTAAGGACTTTTTTGCCGCTTAACTTGTTATAGGAAGAGCATTATTGAATCCTTACTAGTACGGCCGTCCGGGCCGTTTTAGCAGTTAAAGGATTAAAAGATGAAATTTTTTAAAGAACAATAAAATGAGTTAAAAAGAATCTATAAGGATCTTTGCATCGAAAGATGTCTTTCGCATAAAAAAATATATAAGTCGTTTTATCAAAACGCAAACCTATAAAAGCAAGCAATATATAAATGCAAGCACCCTATAAAAGTATAATTTGTTCCATTATCTATTGGATGTTTTAATCTAAGTATATATATTCGGAATTACTAAAGTTGGTTGAGAATTAATAAGTGTTGGTTTTGTGTTATAATAGTGCCAGATATATGGAATGTGCCGTTTCAAATGCATATCCAAAGTCTTAATTTAATCCCATTCCAAAATCTAAATATTCAAGACGATTTTCTATGGAAGTCAATAATTCTAAAGGATATAACTTAAAAGCAGCTGGTTTGGAAAAACATCGTTTTCTTATTGTGTATGGGTTATAGCCACGCACTAAAGAAAATGTTGCATGTAACATAACATGAATTATTTGGGGAAAAAAGGAGAAAACTATTTCGACGTCTGTCCTATCAACCAAATTAAACGGTCAAGATCACAAATCATAAACACTCAGAGATTTAAGATCCACCATTTTAAATCTTGAGCAAGGAGTTATATATCTAAACTGAAAGTTTTCCTATAAAACCAAACGAGACCTGATAAAAGCCCCTATTCCGATCAAAAAAGGGTCCGGTCCAATGTCCAGAAATTATTGGTTCGCCGAGAAACAAGGAAAAAGGGCTCCTGCGGTGTTCCACAATAACTCAGATTAATAACGCCGCAGCAGTAACAAAGATAATGAGTCCCATTCGTTATTGGGAGGCGTTTACTGCGAGAGGAATGGAAACATTACCTGAATCGCGCGCATTATTCGGCCTTTAGCAGCAACGCCCCACGAGGCCAGTGTTAAGAATTTCATACATTCATTTCTCTTTATGTATTGCGCTTTTAAAAGGATACGTAACGTAAATGGGGAATTATTTTAAAGCAAAGTTGGTAAAATGTGGAAATGGTAGAGATCTGTCATTTTGTGCCTGAAATGCAAGCGTTTGGCTGCAATAATCAGATAAACTTTTGTACCACAAATGAAACGCAAATGATAAGCTTAGAATATTCATTTTTCTGAAAATATTTTGGCGATGTGCTACTTTTTCACTTATAATGTGAGATAAGTTTCGAATAAAATGAAATACAATTTTACAAAGTAAGAAATAAAACGAGGAACATAACCTACTGTTATTTACTCAATTATGTTTAACTAAATAGATGATTGTTTATGACCTTGTCTAGACCCACCTCTCCCATCAAACGATACGTAATTTAAATATTCAAACGATTGGCGACCTAAACCATTGCAATATTTCTGCCAAGGATTTAGGAATAGTAAAGTTGGTTAAAATTGTCGGCAAGAGATATCATTCAGGTATAAAAGAAGGGAAAGAAAAATGACTTATAAAATTATAAAAATGTGCATAGATTTCGTCCAGGATTATACTTTACGGGAAAATAATAAATAGTTCTGTGAGGAAGTTTTGAAACACGGTTTGTTAAGAAAGTCGTTTCGATGTTATTGTGGAAATAAATTGTTATATATTCTAAAAGGAGATTCTGCACATCAGAGATTAAAGAAAAATAGCTATCAACGCAAATTATTTAAAGGTACAATGAATATATCTTTTTATCAATGGAATATATCTTTAAGAGGCTCTTTTCGATAACCGTGTGTTTTTATGTCGTAGAGAAACATGGTGTGTTTGTTGGTTTTGATTTAGGTGAGTAAACGTTGCGCTAGAGCTACATGATGGCGACATCCTTCCAAATTTTAAAAAGTGGTAAAGAATTAAAATGGTTTCTTAAGTAATAGAATAGCTGATGCAATAGTTGGTAGCACTATTTAAAATAATAGTGTTTCTTTTGCACATAATTATGTGTTTATATAATTGTGTGCTGACATTTTTGTAATTCCATGCGCACTGAACCACAAAATACACATTTTAAAAAACAAATTGATAGATTTTAATGAATGTTCGATAAGTGGGAAGAATGAGAACGTGAATTTTGGCCAAATAAATAATTACCAATATGCACATTAGAGAAATGTTACCAAATATTATCATTCTTTTAAGTATACTCCCAGTGTTAATAATATATTTCATTCAATTTTACTAACGATAAGTTCAAAGTATTCACATTGTATAAATTTCAAAAGCATTTTTTAAAATAATATCATGAAAGTTCTATAATAACATTATAACTAAGCATTACTTATGATTTAAAATATAGGGTCATGGGGTGGGGTAAAATGGTTCCTGGGGAAAAATGGGTTACTTTATAAATAACCCAATGTAACTTAATATAGAATTTATTTTTCTGAACCAATTTTTGTAATAATATTTTAATATATTTTTGAAACACATTCAGGAATATTGTAGAAAAGTTGAATGCTATAAATTTCTTAGAAGAGCCGTTTTGTAACAACCGCAAACAATATTAATTTGAAAATTTAACATTGTAATTATGTATCAATAAATTTATTTTATGTTTTCTGGACCTACTCTCCTTATTTAGTGTATTTCCTAATAAATAGATTATTATATAGTCATCATTTTACATTATGACCCATTTTATCCCATGTGTGACTAATTTGACCCCATGGTGGGGTAAAATGGGTCAAAGCTTATGGAGCTAAGTTCCATCCATCTATAATTAAAAAAATACTTAAACTACATAGAAACGTACTAGAAGAATGCAATGTTAAGATGCAATTAAAAAAAATCTGAAAAAAAATATGTTTTTTTTTGCCAGGATAACTTTAAAGGTTAAAATGGCTAAAAAGTGACCCATTTTACCCCACCTACATTATTTTAAATGTAAAACTTTGAATACATATTCTATAGATTTAATTACATGAAACCTCAATAAAATAGCAACAATATAACGTTTTAAGTGTTTTTGTATGGGTATAGCAGTTTTATTTATTTTCTTAAGATAAGAATGGGATTGAGAGTTTCATTTTACCACACTTTTGCAGATAAATGCTTGCGAAATGTTATATAATCTATTTTTTTGAACATACCAACAATAAAAGCACGTGACAGCAACTATTTTTTTAAACAAGATTCCAAGAAACTCGACTTCTCCTATTGCGAAAATGTTGAATGTAATTCAGCAAAACGGGCATTGCAATGCATTCTTAAGCAAGATAGGAAGTAATATAAGAACCTCAAAAAAGAAGAGTCTTATGCAAATCGTTACACTAGTTTAAAAAAGTTGCAACTGAGGATTTTTAATAAACAGAAATTGTATTTGTTAAAAGTTGTAAAATCGATGAAACATGCTCTTATTAATAAAGTTTGGCATTTCATTTGTAAGAGAGTGTAAGTTGTAATTTGTTTTTGCTGTCTCCCATATACCTTTATTATAAATATCTTTAATCATTTTTTATTCAACCGATTGTCAGTTAGAAATCTGCCAAACTAACAACAAATGGCCTTGTGCTTATTTTACCAATGGAGAGGAATAAACAGCCAAATAACACCCTTCACTTTCTTCGCCAAGTATTGCCATCTTTTGTGCGAAGCGATTCGTTGACGTTTAAATTTTATCGACAGGATTAAAAGTCCAGGAAAATCAACGCATCCATCGATTACGAAGGGGAATACTTAAAAAAAAGTGAAAAATAAAATTCAGTTTCCACCAAAGATTACATTTTGCCCCTCCGAAAAAAAACTATCGCTCGATAATATTTCCGATCATCTCTATGTGCAATTATCTGGCACTTGGGACCCGAAATTCAAAACTGGCATTTCCTCCGCCCCCGAAATCGCAATCTACAGAATTTCCGCTTGAAAGCACTTTTGCCACACATAAAACTAGTATATCGTAACTCGACAGGGGAAAAAATAAGATAAGAGGCGCCAAAAAGCGCGGACTACAGAAAGCAGTTCCCTCGCTCGCCGTAAATATTACCAATCTAAAAGTTAAATTAAGCGATTGGGGGATGAATCTTCGTAGATCCCCTTTAGTGTAGTCGCGAGTCGCCCAGAGAGATTTATTCAGTTGAAGTAAAGACACCATAACTGCGTGGCGGAGGCATGGTGATATACGGAATTCATCAGTTTTTGGTGTCGGCCCGACCATCAAATCAACGCTATCGGGAGCCGAATGGCGACCATAGACGGGGATGGGCTATGTTTTTCGAGGTGCGCAAAGGAGTGATATGATTCAATTTCGATAGAGCCGTTTGGGGAGAAATTAAGGGGATGCTTTTTGTGTCACTTGTAGTTTCAATATGTATTTATACTTCGAAAATCGATTTTCAAATAGTTGTCGTTTTGTAACCAGATTAATTCACGGTGCTTAAAATGATGAATGGATGTTTTAATGAAAATCTTCGGTAATACGTAAGAAGCATTTCTAAATTAGTTTTTTTAACACTCTAATGCTTGATTTTTTTATTTTTTCCAAAATATATATTTCGATATTTGATGGTCTAACATTAAGGGGAAAATATTTTAATATATCTCTTTGCGCTGGAACTTAATTATTTTAATTTTGAAATTACATTAGATTAACAAAATGATTTTCAACACGTTAAATTTATGGAAATTAAATCATTTTAATTGAATACAGCATCAAATTGTAATTTAGACTGTTTTAACGCGGGTGGCAGCGTTTGATTATGAATAAGTGTGCATTAAATACACAAATTCTTACCCTAATCTTATCAACATGAATTGGTCTGAGGCTTGGATCATATAATAGCGAGGCCGGATCAATGTTAACGGGTGACTGTCTTCGACCCTTGCTGCAAAGGCTCCATTCTAGATTCAGCAATCCCCAAAAGTCAGGACCTAGAGGAATAAAAACAAAATGGTATACTAATCTTCGTAAGTTTATTTTGGTAATGTTAAACAATTCAAATCTCTGCAATGCAAAAATAGGACAATAGTCATTTTAATTATCCTCCTTAAAAATGACACCCATTTAAATTGATGTTTTTTTTTTAAAGTTTCTCTAGCTACACAATTTATTTTAAACTTTAAGCACTGAAATTGTTTAAAATAACAAGATCTTAAAAGTACTTTTTTAGCCTTTGATTACAGATATCTGCTGTTTATTTCCATAAAAAGCGTAGGTGTACGAGGGTCAATCAATTTCGGAGTTCTTGCGAAAAAATAAGTTTTTCAGCAGAAATATTAAAGGCATATTGCATTAAAAACAATGTTATATTAAACTATTAGTTAAAAAATTGATGCAACTTGTTATAACAATAATAGCACCAAAAATGTGTATTATTAGGGGTTAAGACCTCACATTTCATAAAATTGAGGTTACCCTCAGCAAATAGTAAGCATTTTCTTTTTTCAAAATTACTTAGAAATATATTTTTAGTATATATTTGTTTAAAAAATAATGTTTTTATAAAGTATATACATATAGGATTTTATTGGTTCCTCAGAAGGTCATTTATATATCTGATATTTTTTAAGAATAGATTCAACCAAAAGAAAATGAAGGTGAATATCGAGTTTTGATATCAAATGATTATTAGAGCATCAACCAAAAGACTTTTAAAGATTTACTTTTGAAAGACTTTAGAAGATTTTCAAAAATAAATGGTTCGAAAAAAAGAAATACAAACTTTGATTATAAAAAAATAATGCTCAGAAATAGCCTTCAGAGTATGGTAGAAATCCTAAACATTTTCAAATTGCGTGATAAAGACTATTAGCTCCTTAAATTTCGTTTGACGTGAAGGTTCAACCAAAGCAATAAATTAAAATGCTCATAACTTTAAAGTAATAAGCATTAATTTTAAAAGAATTTTTGTGAAATATTATCAAGTCTGTATTATTTTTTAAAGCAATAAAATGGAAAATGGGGATTTCACCAAATATCAGAATATTGATATCGAACTCATAAAAACACTTTGCATAAAAGTACATACCAATAGAGCTAAAATCTATCTTTTTAAAAGAAATTAAACAAAGTATTCTAAAACAACAACAAATAGATTAATAAATTTAAAAAATACTCTTAAAATACCGCGTAAATAGAGAGATACAGGGTAAACTTTCATAACTTAGACGACAAATTAAAATTTTATTGCGTATACACAAGTTAAACAAAAATAAATATATATTATGCGGATGAAGCAGGCCTAAACAAAGCTTTACCCAGCTGTCGAAGAAGCTGGAGATTAATAAACTACTTAACGATCGAGTTGTTCGTTTGATATACAGTGAACACTTGCATTACTTGGACCATCAGCACAGAGGCGAACTTATTTTGCGCATTGTCGAAACGATTGTTTTTCCAGGTCTTTATTTGTTCTAGTCTGGAAAAAACTTTCTTCTACCGCAGGAAAACAGGCGTATAAATCCAACAACTAAATGTCAGGCATTCCAGTAATACAGTATTTTAAAATACAATATTTGCAATTTTTATAATTTTAGCTTCCACACTACGTTTATAACGTAAAAATTGGAAGGTATTATAATCGTTCAGTCCGTCTGTCTGTCTGTCCGTCACCCACTTTCATAGCCGAAGCTACAAATGCTACGGACAAGTGTGATACGTCAAAAAATTCAGCGCATCAAAATTAGAATACATTGAAAATTTCAGAAAAAAAAATCGAATTCGAAAAACTTTAATTATTTAAAAAACTGCAAAATTTAATGCTCATTTAAAATGCATAGGAAGCCATTTTTATTGGAATTAAATCACCATTGCCATTCGCAACAATCGCTCGAGAAACTTTAATTCTTTTAGACTATAAATTAAAAAAAAATAGTTTTTGAGACATCGATCACTTTGAATTGACGTCAAATATATTTCACTTCGAGATTCTTTGTATGTTGATATGAAATATTTTTATTCTATTTAAAAGCGAGGAATATTACATACTTAATCTTTGAAATATAAATTAATTTTTGCAAACGATAAGTAATAATTATTGAATTTTCGAAATAAAAATGCATTTCTTATTGTGATTTTTGAAATTATTTACTAGAGAAAATTAAAACCTAAGAAATCTAATTTTATTGAATTGTTGGATATCAATTTTGTAAATGTATGTTGTGAAAACAAGTTTACCCTTTAGCAAAATAGCGTATCCTTTAGAGGGTTAACAGACCGTACCAAAATCTTAAATTCCAGAAGATTAGCTGGCATTTGAATTTGGTTTTATATTAAAAATGTTATATTTTTAATGCGACAAACCTAAAAAAATAAGAAACATTAAAACTATAATTTTAAAATCAAATTGAATATTGTAACCTTTTAAAATACTTATTTTAAGTTTGTTTAAGCTCCGTATATTTTTTAATAAAAAATTCGCTTGTTTGTTTATATTTTTAGTGGAAAGCTAATATTGGTCGTCTTTTTTTACGTTTGCGCACAAAAGGATTAAAAAGCTTTTCATATGTCAAAGAATTTCAACCTCAAATTTTGGTATGAAGGAGATGGATTATTCTTGTGAAATTAAACTTTTCTTCTCAATATAAAGCTTTAAACAGAGAAATTTGTTAAAGAATGCTCACAATTCTACGCCTGAAATTACATTAATCTTTTCTGTAAACCCCAGAATAAAAACTAAGTTTAACTTGTGTAAAATAGTAAATTTTTATATGTTTAAGCCTAAGGTGTATCAAATCTTTTTAGTTTTTTTAGGGTGTACCAATTTCAAAATATATGGTTATTACAATTTACAACAATGTGTCTTTTTGAGATTTTATTAAATCACTTCAGATATTTACCAATCTATTTTGAATAATCATTCAAGCGAAAGATTTGCAAACGTTACCTCTTTCAATAATCCCCGGAAAAAAAACTAAAAAAAGTCTTTCTAAACAGCTAAACAGTTTTTTATTCTAGTTTTTCTTTAAAAAGCTAAAACTATGAAAAAAAGCCAGAAACATTTCGGCCGTGGTAAAAGATGACGCAATTTATAAAACTGAAGCATTTTAGAATACTTCTTTCGACATTTTATTCTTCACAAGATTTGTTTTTCTTCAAAAAGTTTCCCTTTCTTTTTATTGTAGGGCAAACAAAAGTGTTTCTGCTGAAAGTGAAAAAAATTGGTTAATCATTTTGTCACCCTAATGGAAAATTAAAATAAATATTTATTTCTTAGTAGGTAATGAAATAAAGCAGATGCAAATTTACAAACTTTATATTCACGAGGTTTTTTACTTTAATTTAGCATACATGCTGGTTGTAAACGATTTTCTGTTCATATTTCCGAATTCGATTTCATAAACTTGTTTTAAAATAATTGTTTATCCATTTTAACTAAATGATGCATATTTTTTTAATTACTTGTGAAACAATACCTTATTGTGCCTCAAGTTTAATACACACCAAGCTTCTCCGGGCCATCTCCTCTCCTGTTTGGATTTGGAAAAGAAAAAAAAAACTGGCGCTGTGTTTCGAGACTTTCTGTGGGTGAACGGTCTGTTGGACTTGATGTAGATCAAGTGGAATAAAAAAAAAAACAACAGGGAGCTAAGTGCTTTTCAACGTTGCGGGCTCGAAGTCACTTAAAAGTTCCATGCTAAGACTAGAAAAGAATGTAGTCCAACTATGCCATCCCATCCCTAGTAGGAAATGGGTGTTTATACAATTTGTAATTGAATTTTAAAAACATACGATATCAAATTTAGATTTTAATGCATTCGTCTTTTGCGAATATTGCTCTCACAAGTGAATGAGAACATTCTAGTACTCATTATTGACAGTTAAATTTTTAATTTATAACAGCTATTCTCACTTTACAATATGGTTCAGGTTATTCTCTTCGAATATACATTAAAAAGGAGAATCTTTAAATGCGTTTAAACCATGCAAATCATGAAAAGTTTTATTTTTTAACAAGCGATAAATTACCACTTTTAATTGGGTACTCAACACTAATTAGCCGACGCAAAAGTCAAATGGCCTTAGCTCTTCAGCCAATTTTTATCAAAATGTGTCAATAGTTTTCGAAACCCATCACAAGACAACGCAATCGAAGTCCTTATAATGATCAGCAAAAATTCATCTGCTTAGTTCCTGCAAGGAACCAATCTTTAAACCAATATCTCAGAAACAGCTAATAAAGATGTACTTACTGCTGCCTACAATTAGAGGCTAATGAGCGATATCGAAGCATCATCCAATCAATTATAAGGCAGAATTGCGTAATTAATCATGTTTAGCGTAGTGGCGAATTAAGCTTGTAATTATCAGGTAAGTCAAATCTTCAATGAAAGCAATGCAACTTTTTCCGAAGCAACAGCATGGATTAAATAAAAAGCACTTGAGATTCTTCACTTTGGAGTTATGTTAATGAGAAGGCTGAAGCATAATTTTGCATGTAAAAATATACATTTGAAGTATGATTAAGTGAAGTTTAATGAATGAATCGGAAGTTGTTTTTGCAAGTGTTTACATAATATAAATAAAATATTTTTTGCTCTTTTTTTTACACTAGAACCATAGCATAATTATTTTGAAATATTTGAAGGAAAATACAAATAGCAGGATATTTTAAAATATATTATTCCTAAAATATGCATTTTCAGGTTATTTAAAGCACAGATATATTTTTCATTCCAATTAAGATAAAGTTTGAAAATTGTATGTCTAAAATAAAAATATATAATTTTCCTTTCGCTTTTTTTTATCAAGTATTTTTTTATAAAAAAATAATTATGTGAATTTCAGAAAGAAAATACTTCGAAATATTAATTAGATAGTTTTACAAATATACTTGCAATCATAAACAAGTAGGGGGGGGGGGGGTTGTTACAGAATTTGTCATTTAAACCGCTTCCACACAACATTTGTGTTCAACAGGAAACAAACTATTTATACAACTCAGAAAGAAATTCGCCAAATAGGGCCTTTAGCTAGTTCTAATTCAAACTTTTAATCGCCAAAATTAACCATTTTATTAATCTTCTTTATCACATTTAATAATTAGTCTTTATCGTTTGCTAAATTTTTGTGAAGTTCGAAGAAACATGATGTAATTTTTTTTAATAAATGGAGGGCTCAGAATACAAGTGTACCAAATACATAAAATGCTTCTTTGTGCTACAGACGGTTAAAGTTTAAGCCGCCAGGCAGTAGCAATTGAAAACATTTTTTTAATTGCTGTTGCCTATAGCGCATATTATCTGAACTAGGAAATTTTTCATTATTGCACTGAAATTCTACATAGATAGTACATGTAATTCCGCTGCTAACTCGAAAATGATAAAAAGTGGACTTGGTTCGCTTGTATTCTGAACCCACCAAATATCTTTGAGTCGCCACAATTTTCCATTTACATTAATTTTCTTTCGAAAATTTAGTTATTATTTATCATTTTTTAATAATTCACAGTTTAAAAAATAACTTAGTAATATTGACGCTTTAAAAATAAAAATGAAAACTTTGCATATTTTTTATGCAAAGTTAGAATTTTCTATGCATCTTTCTCCATACATATGTAATGAACCATCAAAAGAACTCTATTGTGATATGACAACAATCCAAATTGAATTATATCACATAAATATTTTTATCAAGAGTTTTATTTTAAATAAAGTTTCTCGTCTGTTTGACGAAATGGCAACAGTGAAAATATTGAATAAAAAATGGAATTTGCATGGTTATTTCAATATAAATTTAATTTTTAGTTATTTAATTTTTAATTAAACTTCTAATTTAAATTTTTTAATGAAATTTAGGATGTAGCCTAGTCTGATTTTTTTGCTTCAAAATGACGTATCGCACTTGTTTGTGAGACTTAAGGTTCGTTCTGTGAAAGTAGGTGACAGACGGACGGACGGACTGAACGATTATGATACCTTCCACTTTTTACGTTATAAACGTAGTGTGGAAGCTAAAACTAATTATTTAAAAAATTAATGCGACATTATATTAATATGAGTGACCGATACACGAAAAAGTATTAAACTACATTTTCCCACAAACATTTATGTCTCTGTTTTTCATCCAATGCCTGTATAGCAATAGTAACGATGCATCGAAAGCAATCTTCACTTTGTGGTACACAATAAAACAATGGCATGATAGGCATTCATTCTCTTCATAGTATAGCCACCATTGATGCATTCTTACATGTTTTCATTGAGGAACTTTCATTAAAACGAATTGTTTGCTTTGGAGGAACTTGCGGGTAATAAGTGGTTTTATTTGGATTGCTTTTTGTTATGTCATTTCTATTGTATCCTTCGTCGAATTAATAAGTTTTTTTAGGAAACGTAATTTGGGATTTCTCGAACCAGTAGTTTACTTTGGGTAGAAAATTAATGTCAATTAAAAAAAAACAGTTGATAAATTAATTATATTTAAAAATAATGCAGTATACATTTAAATCATTTTTGAAACTTTAAATGAATATAGAGGAGTGTATGTGTTAATTAAGTATAAGTCAATTAAGTTAAGTAAGCTATAGTCGAAGAGTTTGTTTAAAAAGAGATACCTGCTTTTTTTTTACTTGAATCCACAATATTTTAAAGTTTAGTGTTTTATTTACTGCTTTGGTACTTTTTAATTAACAAAATAGGCAGTTTGAAATTTCTTGTACCATTCAAATACTACTTAAGGGAAACTTCAAAATTTTAACACGTGGTATATTTTTATCTTGCATTTTCGAAACGTTATAATTCGAAAACAACGGGAACTCTTTCAAAATTTTGAATCAACTCACGCAATTTAGTAATGTTAATTCAAATAGAACTAAGTTACATTTTTCCAAATTCTGCTTTCTACAATCATAAATAATTTTTTAATTGAAATCGTATACATAAACAATAAAGAGAGTAAAAAAATTAAGAAAAACGTCTTAATATTTGTCTTATCGTGTTTGACTCATTATTATTAGTCTAACAAGATGTAGCACACAATCCTTCAAAATTATTTGAGCTTAGTTCCTTTTGAATTAACGCTATAAAACTGAAATGAAGCAATTCGCTGCAGCAAGAAATACCCCCTCCCCTCCTCAATGATCAATATTAAAGCGACTTCACGGTAAAGCTCTCTCAAACTGTTCATTATTTTGAACACATTCGCAATAAAATTGAGCGAATCCAGTTTACTGTCCTAATCAACAAACTATTGAGCTTTTAAATTAATAACGAGAAAGTTTATTTACCGCTGCATCCGTCCAATAGTTTCAATATGTAAACTTTAGTTTTGTTCAAAACGTGCTCGGGGTTTCTTGATTTATAGTTTAGAACAGGGCCCAATTGAGCACCGATAGCACGTTCAAAACGAAATAACTAGTCTAGTTTTACGCTAATAGAAACGCTAAACATTATTCAAATGTGGATTTACTTAGGAATATTTAAAATACCTTAATTAGGATCCTTACTCTTAAATGCTAATTTCATTAGAAAAAAAACTATTTAAAAAAAAAAAAATGTGCGTTTGACGAAGTAGCAACTGTAGAAATATTATATGAAAATGGAATTTTCCGGCGATATAAATGAAATACACTACCAATCCAATATTAAAGCAGCCTCCGAAAACGTCTTTAAGATGAATTTCGCCAAATCATTAATTTTATGACAAAGGTTTTTACATATGGCAACTTATCGCTGCCATTTAGTTAGAAGTATGCCGATATTGCCACCACACCTGAAACACAGGATAATGTAATGTAATCGTTGCCGGCTGCCTATTTCTAGCATCCTTTAGGAGCTTTAACACAGCCAATTACGCCTCGTAATTTAGAACCCTGGTCAAGTGATGAGGTCGACACCTGAGCGGGCACCCATTGGAACTTCGAGCGACATCGTACGCTAACGCCGTCGGGACTTTCAACTCCAGATTTAACGAGCACGTATATCGCAGTGTACTCGAGCACCCCGTTGATTATTATAGGTTTTTTTCCTACCAGCACGAATACGTCTATACTCTATAGTATGGCTAGGACAAAGACAGAACCAAGAATCTTCTCGGTGAGAGGCTCGTCTTACACCTCTCGGCCACCGGGGGAGCCAACACAGGATAAGAATAGATCGATATGGCAAACCAGAAAGGTGACCCACATCAAACCCCAAGTCACGTGGTTTTCATTGACCACTTAAAGAATTTATATAGCGTTTTTTTCAGACAAACTTACCCTAATTCTTAGGATTTTGCTTCTTTTTTTCAATCAGAAATATTTGCTTAGATATTGTTTAATCTCTTGAAAGATGCCTAATTTTTGTGCAGTTTATGAATGTAAAATGACTAGAATGTAGCCTTGCCGGGTTTTTTATTCAATATAATGCACCCACTTGTCTTCGAGACTTTTATGAACGTGACAGACAGGCGGACTGAACGATTATATTCTACTTTTAACGTTAAAAGCTTAACGTGGAAGCTAAACCACATTTTCTCTGATGGTAATGGAAAATAAGTAGAATTTCATAAATAATAGAAATTTCTTAGTTTAATCTAATGCAAACGTTTAATGCTTTCATCTGTGAGAATTATATTTAAGTAATACGAAAAGGTCAAGTTTCAGCCTAGCGTTTCAATTTATGTGTGCTATAGTCACAATAAAAGGAAGAATGTTTTTTGGGGAAAAATATTTAATGTATTCAATTATTTTTAAGGCAAAACACACACTTGTTCGTTAACCTTTCTTATTTTTACAATATTCTTTTAGCCGAAACATTTTAATAAATTTAAACACAAACAAAATACTAGTCAAAAACAAAGATTAACTCGTTACAAAACTAGTTTTTCCTTCTATATTTAACAGGTCTTTATAAAAAGAAAGTTACGTAATGAAATTAAAATCAAATTAACACACTGTCACATGTTTATTAATTTAATTATTCTGCTTATAGTTCGTTATATAATCTTGACTTAGATAAATTGAGTTGAATTACATTTTCAAGCTTTGTAATATACTAAAATATTTGCTTTAAAAGTTACGATTTTCGAAATATAATTTTATTACTATTTGGCATTTTAAGTTTAAAAAATAAGCTGAATAAAAAACAAGCACAATCATTTTGGCAAAAAAATTTTAACACTTAGAGATCATAAAAGTACTTATATACAGAATGACTGATGTATTTTTAAAAACTATACTTATAATTATGAGAACAAATAATTTTTTATTTAACTTTCGCGTGAATTTTAAATGTTATAGTTTCCAAACATTAACAAATGTTTACTTTTCGGGACAAGGTTTTTTTTATCAAATTTTTTTTAAAAAATTCAAATTTATTCCGTTCACTTCAAAAATTCCTTCAAAATATTTCTAAGTTAACTAAAATAAATTTAAATGCTATTGACACCGTTTCGTATTATGAAGTTTACAAATAAATTTAAAAAATATTTTTGTATAATATGAGAATATTTAAAAAAGTAGTTCTTATGAATATATGGAAAACACCATAGTACCGGGGAAAAAGATTTTGCTGGGAAAACCATCGTAAAAGTATATTAAATAAAGCTCAAAGATAAATTTTGGCAGATGTATATTTTTCGAAGTACAGTTCTATATGAAGTATGTTGTTGCAAAACTCACATTTTCTAAAATGAAACTAACAAATAGGGTCAATTTCGTTCATGGGCGATTTTGATGATGATAAATTAAATTGGACGAAGTCGCTAATGAACGGGCAGACCCTATATCTTAATTATACTTTGGAAAACATGAGTTTTGAAAATACTTATTTTATATGTTTTAGACCAATTTTATCAAATGCCTCATTTATTATGCTTTACATGTTTCTTAAAAAATATTTAAGATTCTCACTAAGTATCTAAAATAAAGTAAGTACGTCTTCAAGAGAAAACCTAATAGATAAAATTTATTTATCAGTATTGCTATGTGCATTACTTGTGAACTGAGATCAACTGTAAAGACAACCTAATAAATATTATAACTTCAACTAAACCCCATTCGTTTCCCTTACTATTCAAATCTGGCAACAAAATATCAACATTGCTATAGCCAATTTGCAAACGCCACAATCGAAATAGCTTTCTCAAGGGTTCGTGACATCAAACCAGAATTCCCAACCCTTGAATTAGGATAAATATTCCACCCAAAAGGGACGCCCGAAGTTGACAATACACTGAGTTGGAATGCTAAACTTGTATAACTTACACTATATTATTTTTCATTTTCACATTATTACTTACGAGTAGAAGAATGTAGAAGGTATTATAATTACTTGGTTTGAACGTACGTTTGTCACCCACTTTCACAGCCCGACTGAAACACTGACAAAAGCTTGGCATAAGTGTTACATGTGTTATCAGGATTTGATTAATGTTAATTTCATTTGAAAATTGAGCTTTAAGTATTTTTAACATAATTTAATTTTTAACATAAAGTTTTATTCTTTTTAATTCTTCGTTGTCAACATTTATTTCCGAATAAACTAGTTAAAAATATAGCGGAATTATTACAGGCTGAGATTTTATATTAGTTACGTTTCTAAAAATTAAACATTTTGTTAGTATAATAAACAAGTTAGAAAACTAGTTTAAAAATATTATAATTAAAATTATATATTATATTAACGAACATATTTATGGAATTGCACACACACAAAAACTATACTACAAATTTTCCAATTGTTATTTTTCTAATTATAAAAAAATATAAATAAATTAATCAAACTATAATGAATATTTATCGAATTTATGAAGAAAAAGAAACCATAACACATAATTAATTTGGCTTGCTAAAATCTAAACTATAATTGTAAGTCTATAAAGCACGTTGTTTTGATGTTTATAAACTTGTGTTAAAACCGTTCTAAGTGATAGTTCTAAATGCAAACTATCTTGTTAATTAAATATATTAGAAAATATTAAATTGATATAGAGAAACGAAAGTATGATTTAAAAATTCAAAAATAAATAACTCGACATTCTTCTAATAACTACCAAAGTATATTTATTCATAAAACTAAATATAATAAAACTAATACAATTTTGTCAAACAATTAAAACTTCTTTTTGTGAGGAACTCCCCCTAATCGAGGCGATCAAATCTTAATGCGTAAATGTTGCTCGGGTCATTTGCTTCGAAATGATCTGTGGGCTAAGAATAATTAAGTCTGTAGCTGTTTGTGGATTGGAGTGTGATCATAAAGATTGCCTTATTCTGTTGTGCGTTGTTACTCAGGCATGGGGTCTGAGCTCCAGTTGTAATTAAAATGCAGGGAGTGCTATTTATAGATTCCGGATTTTGAAAATGTATAGAAATTGAAATAATTTTAGTTTTTTGAAATAGTAAAAGGATTGGTCTTGGGAAAAACTTTAATGTGTGTTAATACAGAGCTCGTCACAGCTGAAGTTTCATATTGAAAGAAAACTTGGGTAAATGGACAATGGATTTGGAAACAATTGTTTTTAATCGAGAAGGTATTTATAACTAAAATTTTTAGATATAGTTTTAATGAGTTTTAATTATTTAATTTTGATTAATGCATTAGAATAAAATATTCAAATCCTAGATAAAATTTAACTAGAAAGTCAGCAGAAAATTATAAAAAAAAGTAAGTGAATTTGCTAAAATCTACAGGAAACATATGGTTCTTGAAATGAATGCAAAAGTAAGAAAAATGATATTAAAAAAAATCACTTATTAAATTTGGTGTTAGCTTCCAAACTGAAGCCTGCTATTATTCAAATCCTGTTTAAAACTTGAAATAATTCATGAACATGCGAAACAATCGTTACCAATAGTAAACAGTAAGTTACACTCACCTAAACACATGTCCATTGATCAAAGATCGACTCCAGGCCAGACCATCATGAGATCACTACCAACATGTGTTACGACCATGTCTGCATTGTAATTACAAATCTTTTCACCATTTCATTGAATACCATTAAACCCTTCACGCGAATAAAAGAAACGATAGAGGATCGATAAAGGGCGGTTTGATTTCTAAGATCACATTTGCTTAAATGCCTAATTGTCTCTTTGGAAGGAAATTGTTTTTTCGAGTGCAGTTATTTGCTTAAGTTTCTGAAACTCATTATTTGAGGTGGTCGGGGTAGGAATGGGATATTTTGTTTGATTTAGTCTGGTTGTGTCTCGTGCATAACCAAATAAAGTATCTATTTTTAGTGGACACTGTATTCCCCAAATGGTGTTATGGGAGAACGTATTGGAATGTATGCTGGATGTGGAACTATTGGGAAAATAAACACAATCCCTAAATTAAAGTTTTAAGGAATACTTAATGTCATAGACAATATGATAGACAGAGACAATCTGAATTTGTCTGGCAATAATTCAGAAATGAAGGAATATCCCCGAGTTAGCAACTAAGACTACTTGTGATGAGTGCGATGTATTTAGCATAAACCCATCATTTTATCATTCTACTCAATCATATATATTTTTATCAATAAGGAACTAAATTAAAAAAATAAGTATGTATTTTATGATTATTCCAGATATACGACCTTCGCCAAAGTACTGCTTGCAGTTTTCTTTTAATAGTGAATCAATAAGTAATATTTTTAAAACAATAAGTGCACAACTGGCAATATTTGGTTTCCAAAAAAATATAGACTCAAAAGAAGGCAAACTTATTTTAACCCAATTGTAGCAAACTAAAACTTCCCACCGATGCAGCAACTTCTACCGTACCACACTTACATTTTTTAACTCATTACTCCTTAAATAAACCAAATTGGAGATAAAAAAAAAGTATTCACAACACCTTCAGTTTATCAAAGCAATTAGTAGCCCGTCGAGGAGCTTCCTGAGAGTGGCATGGGCGTGGACCGTCACGCCCAGACCCTCCTGAAAAGTGTTGGTGGAATTTCTTTTGTTTCTGGAAAATTGTTTCCCTGGTCACGCTTCCTGACTCAGATTTATAGTCAGGTGAAGACGACCCTTTGGAATTTTTCTCTTTAAGTTTGTTGTGGTTGGAAAACGTCGTACTAGAGCTACATGTAGTTTATTAGCCGTAAACTTTGTTTTTACGAACCGTGTTTAAGTAACGTAGCTGACGCTAGAGTGGAAGCTCACAGCGGCATAGTACGCTGTACCAGGACATTGAACTAGGATGGATTAAACGTAAACCACTGTTAAAAAAAATTGGTAAATTGGTGCACGATTGCACCAGGAGTTCTGTAATTTTCTAGCTGCCGCCACTATTTGGAGCTTGGATTTACCTAATTTGTGGTAAAACCATAACTTTGATGCATCGCAAAATTGATAAATCAATGCTAAATAGTTGTAGCAGTTACAAAGTTCTAGGATTATGGTATCATCTTGCACCATAAAAATTAACTGTACAGTCATCTGCAGTTTTAGTTTAACTGTACACCTTTACACTGCGTGATTTATCTGTGCAAAGACAATGCCGAAAACTTGATTCATAACCATGCCTCTAGAGATCTAAGCATGTAGATGTAGAGGCCGACGCTTTTAGAACTTGGTTACTCAGTACTCGCCCCCCTTGAGAATTAATTGTAAATTCGTTGTTCAATGATACCAAAAATAAACGCCCGGGCAATATCCGCAAAAATTAGTAACACAATAATTTTGAATAAAGTAGCGAACGGATAATCAGTATTATTTTTGTTGCTTCAAAATTATCATCAATGTAGCAAGTACAATATTCGAAGGTATCAAAAATTCAGATATCTTAGTGTGACACTTTTAGTAGAAAAACATTATATTCTTTAATCATATATCTGCATTGTTAAGCATAAAGTTTAAATTTATTTATTATTCATATGATATGATCATATCATATGATACATTCATTTATATTATAATTATAAACTGCAGAACGATTTTGTAAACGCTGCGCCATCTGTTAGTTGACCTCTTAAAACAAACATTTTTATTAGATTTACAGCGTGTGGTAGGCTTTTCGAAAAAAATATAAAAACCTACTAAACCAGATTGTTTGCAATTTTCATTCATTTTATAGGTTTAGGCTATTTGGGAAAGGAATTTCGTCCCTCCAAACGACCCTTTTCCAAACTTTTCGTTTATAGTCCTCTATTATTTCCAGAATATGATCTACAACTCGAAAATGTTTTTCTTTTGTGTATCCGAACTGGAATCAATTTGAATTTTATGCTAGTCATAAATCAAACTAACACTCTATATTTTCTTTTATTCTGGGGGGAATGGAGGGAGGGGGGTTACCCTGAATATTGCTAACAGTGAAATGCTATTACTTGTTTTATTTTATGCAATTTTTTATGTTTCAGTTCCAATTTGGGAACCTTAACGATTTTCAGTCACAGTAAATATATTATATCAATTTTCTGTGCTGAGAATTTCTCATCTGCGTTATTTTTAAAACAAACTATAATAATATACTACAATAATAAAGAATAAATGATTCCGTAATTTATTTTCAATGTTTGATGTAACTATGAAATTAATTAAAATAATAAATTGCCTTGTTGGGTTACATTCATTTGTCCGTTAAAAATAAAAGGATAAAATAAAACATTGTTTGGAAATTATAAAATAATCTATTGTTATGTAATATTTTTATTTAAAACTAATTATTTAAAATATTAATATGTGATGTATTACCTAATTTAATTAGAAAACACAAGTTAAAAAAAAATTGTTTTTGTAAATTATATTTCTTCAAACTAAATACGCCAATGGTTTTTTATGAAAAATTTGCGACTCTCAAACTTATTTAATGGGATTAATCAAAGAAAAATTATGATTTCCAATACATAAATACTTTGACTATCAAACGAGAAGTATATACTGTTTCAAATAAATAACAACAAATATTGAACTTTCATTATCTAACTAAAAAAAATAAAAAATCAAGACCATCTAAATTCAACTGTTATACAAATTCAACTTGGATTTCTGTAAAATGTCTTTTTTAAACGGAATATTCTTTTTTTATCACGCATTAAACAGGTTTTTAAAAATATAAAATTAAAAACCCATTTTTTACTAAAATTGGATAAATAAATCCATAACATAATACTGTGATATTTTTGTATTCCAAAAACTATCAGTTTAACTGATTTCACCAATATCTCGGGTTCAATGATTAAAATATTAGATTTTATCCAATATATTTGAAATATCAAAGTACTTTTTCTGGAATTGAGTTCCGTTTGTTTTTATTTTATTATATAATCGTAACTTAAGTTCTTAAAAGGTAAAAGTTGGGTTCAGAAAGAGCAGGAAATAAATTTATTAAGATAATTTTACTTTTCATGCAGTTTTGCAATGTGGGTTCTTAAATGTTTACATTTTGTTTACTGGCGCTAAAAACATAGCGGGTGTTAAGAAGAAGGTTAAGTTTCCACTCTATTTAATTTAAATTTTATAAAAAGTTTGGAACTATAAATTTTAGTCACTTATGGGTGGCATAGCAAATTGTTTTATACTAAAAATGTTAAACACAAGTAACTTATAAATTGCTCGATATTTTCCGAATGTGGTTGTTTCGGTGTAACACATATTTTGCATAACAATATATTTTCGTTGTCAATTAATATAATAGTGATTGGTGTAAGAATTCTGTTTGTGAAACTTTTTGTCAAGGGTTGTAATATTTTAATGTTAAATTGTATAGTTTTTTTTTATTTTATTTTTTCCGTAAATTTTTCCACATTTCTTTCCACTACCAAAGCAACACTAGATAAAACAACTAGTTAAAAAATAGGTCGAATAAGACTAGTCAGTGTTGGAAAAAGATTGACCAGGTTTTATTGAACGGATCTCCTTTCTTTTAATATGTCTACCACATACTCGCTACATTCAAAATAATTATTTATTAAAATCTAAAGGAAACTAAAAATAGGTTGACATTATGAGATAATAAAAAATAAATAATGATGTATGTGTTTGTAATATATTTATATAAAATAATATTTGTGTGAGATTCAAATTATGTAAAATTGAATATTTCTAGACTACCGTAAAACCTCTTATTAGGGTATTGTCATAAACGTCATTGTAAATTGATGATTTTACTTTATATAAATATCAGAAGATTTGAACAAAAACAAACGTAAAAATGTGCAAAAAATCAATAATATTAGGCGTATTTAATATATGCATAGATGTATTTGAATAAATTCATTTTTTTGTTAACAAAAACGAAAAATTCGTAATCAAATTCAAAATATAGACGATAGGAAAATATATTATTTTACAATAAATATGTATTCAAATAATTATTTTACAAAAAAATTATTAAAATGTATACTATGTATTAAAAGTTAATTGTAATGTAAATAGTTATTGCAATGTATTATAGTCAAAAAATATAAAACGAATTATGTAATAAAAAGATTTACTGTAAAGAAAAACATACATATCAAACACACAAACATTAGAAATATTTATCGACATTTTTCCGTATTTTTATCACAGAGTACTAAACATACATCACAAAAACAAAAAATACCACCACACCCTATAACCAAGATAAAATCCGACCAAAAATGCGTTTAAAAGGCGAAAAATATTCAGCAGAAACGGAAAAGTGACCATAAAACGAATGGTCGACGGGACACGACTCATCAAGCGAAAAACTTTATTAAAAAATAAATAAAACGGCGAAAAACTGCTACTATAGATCAATAATCACGAGATTAAGTGTAGAGGAGAGTTAATGACTGCCGACAAATTCCTATGCGTTCGAAATGAGCTGCTATCAGGCGGGCGGTAATGGGGAAACCGAATATTCGTCAAGTAATGATCGACAGCTGACTTTCTGCCTATGAATGTTATTAAAAATATGGATAGACAAAAAAATATTAAAAAATTTTACGCGTTTTGTTGGTGCAGTGCAAAAATGTTAAGTGGCGTTACTTCATCTTTACAGAGTAACTTTATTTTAAATATATAGAGTAACGTCACAAATAAGAAATGTTGTTTCCAGTTTTATGGAGTAAAGTTATACGAAATCTACGGAGTAAAGTTATACGAAATCTACGGAGTAATGTTACACCAAATCTATGGAGTAACGTTACACCAAAAAAACGAGTAAACTTCTTACTTCTATAATGTTAATCCACAAAGCTGGGGGCAACTATGATATTATCAGTTTTATGGAGTAACGTAAAAGAACACATTTTTACAGTGTTCTGAATAGCTGGCGAGTGTTAGTCCCTGGAGTTTGGTTGAAATAGCGTTGCACAAGAGCAAGACGAGGGCCATTGCTCGAAATTCCTGGTCAAAGTGACAAAACCTTGGTCAAGTGACAATGCCAATGACTGAGATGGTGCCGAATTCCACATTATGACGAAAACGTACGCGGATTCAGAATATTGAACTAGGACAGTTTTAAAGACCATCACTCTACGGCCTAACCAAGTTACAAGGCCACAGAAGCTCTCTGGAACACGTGCGTGGACAGAAAGTTTGACATCTCTCCGTCCACGCACCATCTGTTTCTAGTGTCCTTATTCCGATGATTAAGAAACCTGCTCTCAAAACCTGTTCGGAACAGCTGACTATATTTTTAGGGTTTTGAGTGGTTCCCAACACATTGATCAATTTTTGACACTGGGAGCAGTGACGTCAAACTTTCCGTCCATGCACGTGTTTGAATAAGCTTCTATGGACTATATTAGTAAGTTGAGTAGGCTATGGTCATCCCCTTATACCTGGAGTTATTTAAAGGATAATTTTTTTTGTACGATCTGTTTAGTTGGTAACTTGAGTGAGGACAAAACCTTCAACATTAATGATCAAGTATGACTCATCTTATCCGCCCTTTTGGATAAGTTCTTCGTTTTTACTAATCAAACTGGATGACAAAGCAACTGTAGTTATACTTAGAACAAAAAGCATTTGTTTTTACAAAATTGAGAATTCTTTAAAATTCTTCCATAGCTTGTATCCCACATCAAATTGCCCACAAGTAACATTCCTTATTTTTCATGGAATTTCACCTAGATAGCCAACAGTGGGATTCAGACTGAAAATCGTATGTGATTTAAATAATTCTTCCAAAAGTTATTGATTTTACTCGTTGTCGTTTTTTTTTTGTTTTGTCGCTTCATTGATGCACATGTTTTCAAACTACCCATCTTTAAACTAAAAATATGTTCAACAAGAAAACAACAAGAAATATGCACATGAACATGAATATACATGTTATCAAGACAAAACAAAACATTAGACTTATAGAAATAATAGGATGTGGGAGATATTGCGTTGTTATAATTAATTACGAGTGGTTTGGTAATGTAAATACCTTGGGAATTTTTCCAAAAGAACTTAATCAAAATACAAATAATTTAATATCAAAATTTTCCGTAGTTAAATTTGCCGTATTATTAAACCGGCATAGCATGCACGTGAGTGTTTTACACCCCCCCCCCAAAAAAAAGTTTCCTTTTAAATTAATAGATTTATTACCTAATATTTTCAAAGTGTGTCAAACCTTTAGATTTGATTAGAAGGTAACTTGATCAATTTATGTCCTAATTTTTTCTATCGCAGATATACCCTTAAAAGTCCCAGTTATAAAAAATATATTCCAAAGGAAAAAAAAAACATACAAATCCACTAGATTTGACAATCCTCCAAAATCAGTCATTTTTAATTAGCTTCACAAACATAATACAATTTCCGAACGAGATTTATAGTGCCTAAAACTCTTAAACACACTTTTCCTTTTGCACCTTTTAATGACATAAAAAAATTACCTTGCAATTAGCTAAGGGTTGGCACAACCCACTACTTTCCATTCTCACCATGTAGTTAGCATGGATGTAATTGGCACAGTAAAGGTGTTTTTAATTGCCCACAACTATGGCTACATTTCAAAAGCCTGACTTGATTGTGCTTGGGAACAATGGCTTTCCAAACCAACCACTTTCTAAAACTTCTACAAAATCGCAACCTGCGTTTGTCGGGAAGCATTGTTGTCGAGCTCGAAATATTTCTGAGGGAAATTTAACAAAGCAAAGCGAATGCATCGCATTAGTTTGACAACATTGTTTTTAAAAATTTGTTCTATAAAGTGTTAGCTTCTTATGGCTTCGTTTAGGCCTCTCTATTTAACTTTGATGTTTAATGGATGTGGATTCCCACAGACTGGAATCAAATTGAGACAGATTATGAGTTTTCAAATGCACATAATAAGTCGAACTTGTGACGAACAAGAACTAGTTAAATTTTTCTGTTTTTCAAATCTGTGAATTGGATTAAACTTGCACTGAGTGCTTATGTTGAACTTGTTACTTAACCGGACACAAAATAATTTGAAAACACAATGAATTTTATATGATAAAGATCTTATACATTCCTTATTATTATACTTGATATTGTAGGCAGAAGACTTGCTAGATACCAAGCCACAAAGTTGAACGTTTAAAAAAATAGTTATAAGTAACAAGACAATTGAATTATTAATAATTGCATTTTCGGTCTTTAAAAATACATAATACTGTATTTTCCTACGGTTTGATGGCAACTGCTTTGTTTCTAAAGAAAAGTATAGTTTCGTTATGAAATGGCTATAAATAAAGGCTAAAGTTAGAGGTAAATTTTAAACTCAAGAATTCTATTAGGGTTAACCTATATCAAAAAGCAAGGGAAACTGAAAATATTTAATTTCCTGGTGCAGATATGTGAAATGCTTTCTTCTCTCGATCGGTCTACTAAGTACATATAAACTGCCCAATTTGTATTTTCAAAATTATTTTCCTCAAAAAATCAGTAGAGTACATTCTTTGCTAACTAACTAAGCAAGTTTTATTTGTTCCGTTCACAAACAAATTGGACCAGAAATATGCTGAGGTATTTATTAGTCGAATTGCTTGTCGAAATGTTATGCTTTGTGCGGTTTTTTGTAACATGAATTGCCGAGAAAACTCGAAAACGGTGTATTTTTATTTTGATGGAAGTAATTTTTAAGGATGGGTTTTGGAGTTTTGTTGGTATACAGAAAATGGATGAGTTATATGAAAAGTTTTAAAAGAAATTGTAAATGTAAATTGGCTTTGTTTGAATGTATACTGTAATTTTACTTTTAAACGAATAACTGAATTTTTGCAAAGATAAATTATTGCACTAATATACTTTTTCCCCAAGAGTTTGAGAGTTTTAAGTAATATAGAATACGATAAAGATGCAAAAAGTGCATATTATCCGGTTTATGTCTTCAATATTTGGAGAATATTATGATAAATAAATTAATGGTATTTAATAGAATATATTTAAAAAATAATATTTTAAATTATAAGTTATGAGGACAATTATTGGAAAATGGTTAAACCTAATACAACATGTTGTTGTATATAATATTAAAAACAAAACATTGCAATGTTTACTTAAAATCAGCACTGAGTTTTATGTATAGTATAGCTGAGTATAACTGCTGCTCTAAGGGTCTTAAAAGAAGACGTTAGTTTAAACAGCTACAATGTACTTGATTTAAAAAATAAATATTTTAGTGGCAACTTATTCAATCATTAATTAATTATTTGCTTACAATTGCTTTACAATAGCAATTGATGACTAGGAACTTTAAAAAAACGTCTTTGAAAGATAAGCGCCCAAATGGCTTTTTTTAAATAATTCCATACAACAAAAGCCTACATGCGACCGGCATTTTCAGAAAAGAAAATCATTATAACCTTATATTTTAATCCTAACTGCTTCTGACAGCAAACGGAAACTAGTTTTAAGTTTCTTATGAGTTATTATATCAATCAATGGGCTTTTTTTCCAATGTACCAAAAGCCCCCGAACCTTTTAACCGTCCCTTACCTTAATAAAAATCCGGAAACTATATTTCTATGCCTCGACCTTTGTTCTTAAATGAAGAAATACCCACTAATGAGATTGCATTAAGAAAATCGTTCCATTATCTCCAATCAAAGCCATTGTTTGGGATTATTAATCTATTGCTCATATAGGACTTTGTCATTTTTCTCTACTTCAAAGTCTCTTCTTTTTAGCCAGACTTTGCTTTCAAACGAACCCCGGCTGTTAATCGCCATTGATGATTCAACTATTTTTAACACCGATATCAGTGATATAACAGCATGGGAAAAAAGATGAGGCTGGTTTTGATAGGATGGCAATTACTGAACATTTTATTCATTTAAAGATTTGGAAACCCAATTATCTAATGCAAATTTAAGTTATTACATTTGTACTAATATTAGCACATTATGTCCTTGGTAGTTACGTTAACGGCTGCTTTTCAATATTTTAAAAGCGATCTAACACATCAATCATCGTTTCGCAATAATTGAATCCTAGTTAAGTGAGGTTTTCATTTTAGAACAATAATTGAAAATTTTATTCGTTGAAAGGCATACTAACCCAATAATCTCTGATAAAATGTATCCGATTTTAATTTTACAAATACAAGCATGGAATGTTTTAAGGTAAGCTACATCCACACTTACGGATGCCTGTTCCTTGACAAAAAATTTGTTGAAGGCGCGCAGCACGCCTGTATTCTTCGAAAATGTAGTTCAGCACCTGCTCTTTAATGTTCCGGATAAATAACTATAGTAAAACTTTAAAAAAATACGGTACTTTAAAAACTAAAAAAAGAACGATTTTATTATAAATATTTTAGAAAACAGTATTTTTTTTGTTTATACCACAAGGATAAAATACTCGTGCCAAATACCAATACTAAAATTGTCGACCAACAACAGGCCAGAGGCCCAGCAAGGTTGGTCCAAAATATTTCTAATTGTTTACTAGTTTCCAATAACTATCGAGATTCTTCTTAAATTCTTCTACTCTCTTTGAATACCTCTTGCGATTGTATTGGAACAACTAAATTTGTGTTCGTATATCATCAGTACAGTTCTTGTACTACAACAACAAAATATTGTAAATTTGCACTTTTGCATAACACTTGTGTTCCACTTGTACTGTTTGAACACACATTTTTTCTGAGTGTTTAGATATAGTGATTTGTTTTAAAAAAATGAATAAAATTTCGCAAGAAACTTAAACTGTTTAGTATAATCCCCTAAATATTATTTACCGAAATTGGACTAATACCAATATAATTTTATTAAAGTTAATTTTATTTTATTAAGACTACAAAAGCATACACCTTAAGAGATGCTAGTTTTAAATGGTTCCCTTCATCTAATGCGAACACAAAATGTAATCAAAGTACCTTATCTGAACTATACCAACAAAAAAGTAATGGTTAACAAAAGTTAGGTTAATTAGTCTTTTAATTCATCTGTTTTAAAGGATAAAAATGTTTTGAGCATGTTCAGCTTTCATATTTTCGTAGAATAACATAATTAAAATGTTGTGGCCTCCTTTTTCCACGCATTTCTCTCTTTTTTTTATTTCTCACGTTGGTTACTTCTAAATTAGCAAAATAAGCTAAAATATTTATGTTTTTAATTTATAATTAGGTTTGTATTTAAATATTCAGGTGAACCTTAAAAAGATACGTAAGGCATTTATGTGTTTTTGTAGCAGGAAAAGTAAAAAACTTAATCCATGGCGAATGTAATTTAAATTGTAACCAAGTAAGAACCATTAAATGGGTCAGTTTTGGTTGAGGTTTTCATTAGATAATTTTTTGGACTCGTAATAAGTGTCAACTATGATTCAAAAAAATAATCTTTTATAGCCAAAGTTCTCCTTATCTATTTTTATGAACGCATACAATAAAAGTCAGACCTTAAATTATTAGAAAAAATAGATAGTTTTATATTTATATTTTTTCATGAAGTTAACCCTTTAAGAGTCGTTGATACTTGTAATTTACTTTAGTATAACGTTAACTAACGCGTAAATAAGGATATAGAAGGATACGTGTTTGAATATTAAACTTAGATTATACAAACCCAGAAATTGACAAAGGGCAAACAAATCTCCCATGAAAGCATTACATTTTAAGGGATTCACTAACTAGTTAGTTGGAATTACGGTCGCACTAGGGATACACGAAGACTATTGGCGACAGGCATCATAGTTTAGAACCACAGTTAAGTGACACCTTAGTAGGCACCCAACGCAACTGTTAAAGGCGACATCGTACGCAGCGTTAGTACTTATTAGCATATTTATCGTGCAATTCTTATATACGGGGTATTATTTGTCGGACAGTTCTTGGGCTGCACGAGCTGTTTAATGCCAGCAAGTATTTTTGACCATGCCCAGACCTGAATCGGGGATCTTTCGCATACAAGGCGAGCGCCTTCACCAGCTGAGCGCCAATTACTATAAACTTTAACTAACTTGAAAAATAACTACAACACAATGAAATTTTTATTCATAAATAGAGCCTATGGAAATAAAACTTTGGTTATGACTTATTTGTCGAATTATTATATTCAACTATACTTACATTTTGTTTGTGACAAGAGTGGTAAGTTTTGATTTTACTTATTTATATAATATATCTGCTATATATATAATATTATTTCTGCGCAGAAAACGTTACGTTTTTAAATTGGAAAAAGTTTGGTAAAATCAATGTGGGTAGACATTGATTTTTAAAGAAAAAAACTGAACCAAAAATAAAGTTTATCAAAGATTGGATAGTCTATGCTAATTACTTTCCGATATGAGTGATAGCATACTTGATCTCCTGAACCGCTTAATGAGGTTAAAAAATTAGTTTTCAATATTGATCAATCTGTACAGTAATGAATTTTCATTGTAAATACGAACAAACATTATTGTTTCAAAAGAAAATTTTTATTTAATTTAAATTGTACTAATGCAATAAAATATAGCTTTGTGATAAATATAATGTTCCCCAGTTTTAATTAAAGTTATTTGTATGAATAAACAGGATACTTAGATTTCAACTTAATTGAAATGAATGTAGACTATTTTTAAATGTCATTATATTCTTAATTTAATTTTACTAGTTTATACTTATGTAAATTTTTCTTACAATTAAATAAAGGTAGTTATTGAATACATTATACAGTTTTGAAATTAGAATTATTGCTGCAATTAACACATTTTTCTAATGATTTTAATTGAGACGCGCTTTTAATAAATAAAAGTCATACTGTATATCTTATGGCAATAATAATTGTCGCATAAATTAATTTTTTATGTGGATTAGTGACAATTTTGAAATTATAATATTTAAATACTTGAGATACGTTTACTTAAATTATTAAAGACGGATAGTTTTTCATTAATGAATAATTTGTTAGTGGAAAATGTCCTATTAATATTAAGATATTAAAAATTGCATGGCGAAATAATAGAAAATGAATGATTTGAATGCTATGAAATTATCAGTAACAAAAGACTTTTTGTGTAAAGAAACTTTACATTTAATTTAAAATCGATATTATAATATATTACCAATAAATATCTTTAATTTCATGTCGTCGTAACCAAAATTATTTTATATAATCTAAATACTAAGAATGATAAAATATAGCTCATTAGTAGGCAGATTTTTTTAATACGCGATATAAATGCATGAAAACTCCTAAAAATCTTACGACACCCTTGATTTTCCATCCTTTAAGGCCAAGTTAATAAAAAAACGTGGTTCTAAGACATAAAATGTCTTAGCCATAAAAGCCACAGAATTTAAGAAGAGACCTCATTTTACGATAAGAAACCATCCCTCTTCTACATCATTTTATGTGCAAAAAATATTTAAACTTCATGCTACAAAATACTTTAGGTTTTAATATTCCCTTTATGTGGCATAGCTTGTTTTTGGATGCATAGCTCATGTTATTTCTGTTGATGTCGGGTGCTAGTGTGTCAAGCAAGATTAATTACATAGAATATAGTACCACAGCATACTTTACCGAGTTTATTTATGAAGATGCATAAAATATGGAAAGATAATTAGTTTCAAAATTACTACATCTTCACTTATAAAATGTCTGTGATTTGATTTGTGTAACTAAGTAAAGAAAGGAAAGTGTACATAACATGGCAGAACGATTATAAATTTAACAAAATACTTTACAAGGACGAAGACTCAAAACTCGTTTCCAAACGAGTCGTTTCGTCAAACTCGTTGTTGGTTTGTACATGCATTATTCTACATATAACAAATATAACAAGAGATATCTGAAATAAATAACACTCCATTAACATGCTTCTTGTATAATTCTGGTTTGCAGCTGTAATGTCACACGAAATATATATAGTATTCTTTAAAAGCATAATATATTCTAAGAAACCACTATACACTTTACAATTTAATGTACGTAATTATAATTTTAACAAAAATACAGATAAAAAATAAAATGTGATTGAAATTATCTTTAACATTTTATTTCTTTATTTGGAAATTGAATTAAATGAAAAGCTATATAAACAGAACATTGTGAAACTAAAAGAAAATGATACAATTAAATAAAATAACCGTTTTTAATTCCAGCCTTTTCTAAATTGTTTTTCGAAAAATTGTA
The DNA here is from genome assembly GCA_019343175.1 of Oedothorax gibbosus. Classification (NCBI taxonomy): domain Eukaryota; kingdom Metazoa; phylum Arthropoda; class Arachnida; order Araneae; family Linyphiidae; genus Oedothorax; species Oedothorax gibbosus. Next base: position 5,100,184 of record CM033275.1, on the reverse strand, counting down.
TTCTTTAAAAAAAAGTTCAAAGAATACACTTCATATTATTTCCAACAAAATATTCAAAAAGTTTTTTCGAAATGAATTTCAGGAATGCAATCATGTTTTCAATTTAACGCTGATATAAACTTATGTGAAGTCATAAAAATGAAAATGCATTACAAAAAGAAAATAAATTCCCGCAACAATTTTTATTTATATATATATATTGACTGGTATCGTTCACGTTAACCTTAATCATGCTATTATTTGAAATTGGAAGTTTCTAATTTGGAAGAAAATGAAATAACCAAAATCTATTTAGGCAATCATGCATTGAAATAAAATTGAAATTAGCAAACGTTTAATTTAATATTTGATGTTGTTTTAATACATAAAAGCCACATTTGGCTAAACTGAAACCGTATTATTTCTAGACCCATTATTTATGAAATTATATTCGTGGATGTATACATTATATTGCAACAATGAAATGAATTGAATTACATATTTAAACACATTTTAAAGAATTGTGATTGCTACAAATAACCAAATTAGATGTTTTCAATGGCAAATTATACATAATGGCAATTCAAATAATTCCTAATGAGATTTGTCAAGTAATACATTTTAATCGGTTGTTTAGAATACATCAAATAATGTTAAATATATTAGCATAGTATGCTATGGTAATTGATGTTTTTTCTGCTATCATATTGTAATTAGTATATGTATTTTACTATAAGCTTAATTAAAAATATTACATGCAATTCAGACATATTATATTTTTTTGTTTATTTGGTGTTAGGATATCAATTAATAGATTTAATTTATTCTGAATACTTTTAACTTATTACTAAAATTTTTTTTTTCATTTGGATAAACCCTTACTTTCCTGTTTAATGATACGTAAAGGAAAAAATATTAATAAATGCTGGTAGCTATTAATAATACCCAAAAGTATAATAATTACCGTAACACAGATTTTTCAACTAAGCTTAAACTCATGTATTGGTATAAAACAAATGTTTAAAGTGTTCTTGTTCAGTCAACCATATCATTATAGAGTTCCAAAACCATTTATAATTTGACACAGTCCATAAAAACCAGAAATTACAATTTTTTAAAACACGCGCAGAAACTTAACAGTTTTGAAATTGAAAGAAATTCTACAAAAGTAACAATAATCTGAAGTCTGCGCGTTATTTTACAAATACATTCTAAAAATGTGATAGTCAGCTTTATATTAGAATAATCGATCGAAAAATATAAATTTTCTAATATTCGATGAAAATAAAATCCTATATAAAAGCAGTTAATATGCTTTTTGAAAGAAACCTACATAAAGAAAAATCAAAAAGCCCGAATCGAAACAAACAAAATCTGCTCGGGATGAATCGTGTCATGCGTTGGTTTGAAAAAATTTACAAGTTAACTATTGATAAGAAAATGTGAAATAGAATCTTCCCGCAGCCCATGCAAAATTCTACACTTATATTCTATACATAAACAAATTTTTCAAACAAATACATATTTTAAATTATGTTTTTTAACATTTTTTTAAAAACATAGTTTAATTTTTTGAGGTACACACATTTAATAGATGTTTATGTTTACGACCTCCAAAATCGTGATTGTCCCTCGTGAAACTTCATTCTATACGCAAATAGGCAACTGATCCTGCAAAAAATCCTCTTATATCGAAACATTTCAGTCTTTGGAACTTAAAATAAAATCTGTATTAACAAAAGTGTAAAACGTAACAGTTAAGGAAGTTATGGAGAACACACTAATGAAAATGAAACTTTGCAGAAAAAAATAACAAAGGGATTAAGCAAAAAAATATAGAATTTGAAACACGCTGAAGGTTTTTTCCTATCTCGTAAACTTATGATGGGATGTCGATTATGAATCCATTTGAGACACTGACATTTCACTTGGCTGAAAAAGCTCTATTATATGCATATTTGTAGTTCTGTTCCATTAAATTATGCTAAACTTGTACTTTTAAGGACATGCTGTTCGTTTGTATTATCATATAAGCGATTAAAATTATGGCATTCAAGCAAAATTATCCTTATTATACCCCATAATATTTCTCATTTTTACTCAAAAGCAGTCAATACGCAGTTACAATATTGTTCAACCAATGTAACAATGAAAGTTCCCTCAAAGATATTCGGGCGTGCAAGAGTCGAAAAACTGCCTAACGCAGCAAAAACTTTTTATCAATACTTTCTTCGGTAGAAGTGCGAATGCATAATGGACTAAGAAAAGAGGGAAAACGAAATGTTTGAAGAAAAAAGAGAGAAATGAAACTTACAATGTACAAGTTTCTCGTAGATTACTTTTTTTTAAAAAGATAAACAGTATATATTGATGTATCGAATTGAAATTATTTCGGATGGGGGAAATTTTAATTTCTTAAAAGAATATAATGTTTTTATAATGTATCGAAAAACTTCAAACGGGTTATGAAATGGATAAAAATTTTCGAACTCGGGAAAAAAGAAAAATGTTTCGTAAACTAAATTGTTTTATAAATAAACAGCCTCCATCGATTAATTGAATGGGACGAATTTATAGAGTAAACTTTATTTTTTTTTAAAGACACTATATTATTCTGCTTGCTTTCTTGATTAAAATAGCAGAGTGATGTTATAGGTGGACCATTCAAAATTATTTTTTGTGCATCAAAAACGATTCTATATTTAAATATATTACTTTGATTTTAAGGTAGATTACTTAACGGATCTAGGTCGAGTACTTAATGATTCGAGTGGTTATAGTACTGGTACTTGTAACAAAAAAACCGTGGGATTGATTTACACTTAGGCATGCATGTTTGTAGACGTTGGTAATCAGCATTAAGCAGCAAATACGGGTCAAATTAGCTTTCATGTAGCCAAAAAGTAGCTTCTAAATGAACCAAATAAACATTAACTAAACTTGGTAAATGAGGGTCAATTTTTGACGAAAATTAGGTCACATTAGTATTATTTAGTAATATATAAAAAGTGAGTTATTTTGACTAAAATATCAAAATAACTCATTAACTAAACGAAAAATATAATGTGTAACATAACCAAAATGAAAAAAATAACATTAATCTGACTCTATAATTGACATGGAAAATCGAGGAAGAAAGTATATACTGAAAGCACTAATTGTAGTGATACGAGAAAAAACCTACATTATTCTCTGGACGAGAACGGTACACTTTAACAATAATGACTATTTTAAATAGTTAAGATAACACACCAATATATTCCATATTATTAGAATAATATTTATCTTCATTATCAAACATTTAGTTAACTGTAAAGATTTGAATTTTTTCACCATTATCGTTTAAAATTTTATATAGTTAGTAACTTTGTGTGAAATATCTAAAATATTTTGGGGTGTTTTTGTTTACTATTTCAATAAAATCCGGTATAGGTGGCGTACCTGTTAACTAATACATAGTTTAAAATATTAAAACAGAAAAATTCTTAAAAAAAACTAATCAAACTAAACTATTCAAGCTTTAAAAAATAAACATTTTAAATATCAGAAGAACCCGGAAATCCCGAGTTGTGCTAATAGCAAATATCACACCGTCGGGCAGCGGAATTTCTAAAGTGTTTGTAGAAGGAAAGAAAGGGCTCTCTTCTGTGTTACGGAAAAAATATTCTTCTTGGTGCTTATGAAAATGAACGCAAGAAAACAAATATTGATGTCGCCCATTTCTTCCTAAGATGTGCGACGAGTTTGTATCCTAGCAGAATTCTTAAAAGGCGCACATTGAGAAAATTGTGTGTATTTGAAAAATCCGGTCATGTGTAAGTTGACCCATGGAATATTCTGCGCTGCTTGTATAAAAATTTGATAACTATTCAGAAACTATATAGATTACTATGGATTCCTTTGAAAAGTAGACAGACTTCTTTTATCTGTCTATTGAATCAGAATATTTTCACACTATTTTAATCCTCTTAAAAATGATGTATTTGTCTTTATGTTTATAAGTTGTAAAATGTAAAGCCATGTTTAAAAAATACAAGATTAATTATGTTATGATATTCTTAGATAAAAATAGTTTGAAATACTAGATGGAAAACATGATTGAGCTTAAGCAAGAAGAAAACAAGTTTAATTTCAAGGTTGGGTTGCATTGAAATATAGTCGCAATAGAGCTACACGAGGGATATTGGCACCGTAATTTAGAACCACAGTCAAGTGAGGAACCTATATCTAAGTAGACACCTAACGCAATTTTTTGAGCGCCATCGTCGTATTTCATGGCCACCAACAATTTGGTCTACAGTTTTATCTGCAGTTTGTAGATAAACATGCTATTGCTTCAACTGTAAATGTACTTGGTTCGTTATTGTACAGGTCCACTCATAATGTTTATCTGAGGTTCAAAAGAGTTATTTTTATTGAATCTTTGTTTTACCAATGGACGACTGGAACGGCCACGCCTACGGTGACGTTACAGCTTCGTCAAACTTTGTTTTATACACGACAAACCACACGGCAGCTAATTCGTCCTAACTGGAAAAGCCACGCATTTAGTGATGTCACAGCTACTTGAACCAATATCTTCTATTCCACAAATCCATACTCTGCTTCATTCGAATAGTCCATTGCATACTCTTAAATATCAGACTTATGGTTGTCTTCTATGTGTGTGTGTTGTCTTTATCCTCTAAAAATTAAAGGTATTTCTCGATTCAATATTATGTTTATATTCAATGATGACTAGGGAATAAATGACAAAGTGTAATATTTGCTCACTAGTATATTTATCTATACGATTACCTCTTAACCCTTTATGCACCAAATTAAGTTTTAATTTTAATTATTTGTCTTTGAAAACAGGATGACTAAAGTAAAAGTTTCAGGAATAACTTACTTTCCCTTTATATACTTTAAGGTCCCTCAAAAAGTTCCATCTTTCCCAGTTTTCTTCAAATTGAGCAATGAAAAGTGAAACGCGGTATTTAAAGTAGTACCTATTAGTACTCTAAGTAGATAAAAGGTTAAGGCATATATTCTCGTATTTGCTATCTATGCAGTAATATTCACGAGTTTATGCCTACACAAATATAAAATATGTATACTTATTCATCCTTTTTATCTGTTAGCGGTTTCATTACTCGCAAATGTATCAGTCTGTCATAGCGATAGATTTATTATCGATAAAAACATAAATTCTGAATTCTACTGTTATAGTTTTAAAATAAATTTAAATGCAAAAAGAATACTGCCCATTGCAAATTTTTTAAAATATAAACATTTAGATTGTGGACATTCAAGTATCGAATAAAACGGACTCTAAAAACCTCGATACCGTTGCACTCAACGATTTTTAAAGCTATACATTTCTCGAAACGCATAAAAGGATAAAAAAACGCACAAAAGAAATAAAATGCTTTAAACTCATGGGGTATCAAACCAACACCGAATGTCTTATTCTATCCAATATCCGTAAAGGGAATTTTGAATGTATTTTTCTTGGACATTTATATTACTCCATATTTAACTATTTTGTTGAGTCAACACAATAAACCCTCACTATAGCTATTTACGTTATTATGCTTTCTTAACATTTCTCACCCAATACTATTTTATAGATATAAAACATTTTTTGGGGTATTTTTGAGAATAACTCTAAAAAATACCCCCAAAAAATTGGAGCAACATAACTTCGATGATCAGTTTCTATTAAACTAAGTTTGAATTTATTAAAATATATATATTAGTGATTGTAGTAATAAAACAAAGTTATTAACATAACTTGAGACAAACTATTTAACAAACTGATAATTACAAAATATATTTAATTTGTGTAGTGTCCTGGATCTTGTCGTTGTTTGATATATGCTTTTTTACATCGTTTATAAGACTTTAACCCTTTAACTCTTATACGTCATTTTTTGTAGACTTAGGGTAGTTGCGAGTTTGGTTTGAAGGTTGTTAGGTAAAACATCGAACTAAGTCTTTCGTTTGTGTCAGGCAATATGCAAAAGACGCTTTACGGTTAGCAGGTTTTTAGTAGAGAATTTTTTTGAAAAGGAGTTTTTCAAGTATTTATTAAAATCAGCATTGTTGAATCATGCTAGAGTCTTTTAGTAATAATGCGGGTATAACTTGAGTTTCTTAAAATGTATGATTCAAAAAAAAAATATGTGCGATGGTATGTGGGGCGGATTCTGGTACTTGAAATGTTAAAGAAATACAATTGTTGGTTTCGAAATGAATTGCAAAATAAAAGTACTTTTAAAAAAGAGGTAATTTTTAAAAAAATTGTTTTGAAGTATTTTATAAAATATCAATAATATTGTTCATATGAAAGCACATTTTCAAACTATGCTTCAAAACTTAATCATATTCATAAATTTGTTGTACATTTCTGATTTGTAATTTTTAATATATATAGTGTTGATTGTAGGCAAAACTTAATGATAAATTAGTATTCCTTTAAAAAAAATCGTGCTATTATTTTAATTTGGGTAAGATGAAAGCACTAATTATTAAATTATTAAAAAATGTGTGCTGACTTTTTAAACAGTTAACATTACAATTTTATCTTAACTCAATTAGATTTCCTCCACAATTTTAAAACAAAATAATTTAAATACAACTTTAAATATTTAACATAAAAATGGTTAATTTTTTTAATTTGAATTCTAACAGTTATCTTGTACGAACGTTACCTCAAGCTTATTCATACGAGCATTCACTTCAAGAAGAAACTGTGCAATATACCAAAAGTACTTGGTTCTATCGATGTTTATCTGTTCAAAGAATCGGCCCTCTGATAAGCGAGCGATAAAATAGTGGCTTGCCTCAGATGTCGCCGTTCCTTTAATGGGACTATTGACTATTCCGTGTCCGGGAACACAAACAAACTGGCCAATGTTCCCTCGGGGGAAATTCGACGTGTCTCATTCGTCTGGGTAATAGGAAGGAAAGACTATTCTGTGATCACTTAATAGATCCCGAAACTGAGATTTTGAACGGTTCTAGACGAAGGTATGATTTCCTTTATTTGCAATAAGGTTGTAAATATTGTCCGTATTCATATTTTTTGCTATTATAAATGAATCGCGAAATCTAAAACGGGGTTTATGTACTCGGGCAGAATTTTGCAGACCTCTTATTCAACTATGTTGAAAGAAGAGGTCAGTATGAAAATCTTTCAGCTAACCAGGCTATTTTTTATATTTAGCAATAGGGAACTTGACTTTATCGCTAAAATAAATTCCAATATTATTTAAAATATAGTTTAAAGCCAAAAATAACAAATGCATATATTTTTTGGCGAAAGAAATCTTTAAATTATTAAAAAAATCATTTAAAAATGGAATTTTTTTTCACGGGATCGTCACGTGATCACAAACACGTTGGTTTGGCTGACGTCACTAGTAAGTATAAACAAATCGGCTTGATGTTTTTTGTTTTCTAATTAAACTTGTTTTAATTTAATTTACTATTAAAATAATAAATATCGAGATAATGTAAGGCGGTTTTACATAAGTGGATAGCTCAAATTTCCTAAAATAGATTCCAATATGGTGTTTCAAAGTTTGTTTATAGTTACTAGTGACATCACAGATACCACGTGACAGCCAGAAAGCGTTTTCGCGCGTAATGTTTCGTCCAAATTTCAAAATTCATTTTTTACGTTTTTTGACAAAATTTTTGGAAAAAGAAAAAAAAAATCGTAGTTTTATTTTTTACAGACGCTCAATTTACGATGATAAAAAAAATTAGTTAAATACCCCATTCAAAATAATAGGTTGGTTTGAATTATCGTCGCACCAGAGCTGCACGAGATGGCAATGGGCGTTGCAATTTAGAACCACTGTCAAGTGACGATCAAAATAATATTTATTTTAGGTTTACTTAATACTGACTAATATTGACTATCAATCCAAATAAAATGTAATGTTAGATCATAAAACACATTGTAATACAACACTTGTTTTCTAATTTAAAAGATGGCATTTTAGCTTAGTATATGTTATTTTTTTATGATATTATTCTTCATGGTTATATAAAATTTCCGCACAGAGCTAGAATTTTTGAACGAGCCATACAAGCTTCCCGAGAGCAACACACAGCTTTCATTCAACGGATTCGAGCAAATATCCGTCAAATCGAGTGTAGCAAGGAATTTGATATTTCAAAAATATCAAAGTGAATGAGCCAAATATCTTGTGTGCAAAAGGCAGAGTCAGTTATTAAACTAAAAATACTTACAAAATTTAGGATTAAAAGAAGCAGTATTTAAGTAATAAAAAAATTATTCAAAAACAATTTGGTTATTTTTCGAGAAATAAAAATTAAACAACTTAATAGCTCTTCTTACCGGCAACACTTATAATAATTCAAATTGAAAGATTTACACGCAATAAACTTAACAATGCTCATTCGCAGAGAGAGAGAAAACGTTCATTCTTTTTATAAGCCTAATACTGTTGATAAGGCAAATTTATAAATTCTAAGTACAAGAAAATTGTATTCATATTTATATTCAGTACTTATTTACATTGCAATAGTGCTACGATTTAATCTATGATAGCTTAAGAAAAACATTAAATACAGAAACATATAAAATTATTTATATTTTGATTAGATGAGAAGAAAACAAAATTTTAACCACAATAAAATTGAATTTTATTTAATAAAATATTTAAATATTTTTAAAATTCACTTTATTATTTTTTGTAAAATGTAGATGGTTTACCGTCAACTAACAAGATTAATATGCGTATAAAGTTATTATATGACTAGCAGTAGTATATAAATATCCATCCAACTATTCCATATGGGGTTTTAGCAATCAGCATAGCTCATAAAATTCCAGAAAAGATATACTCATACTTAGGACGTAGACAGTGAATTGGAAAGGCAATTTATATGGAAATTTATAGGATGCTAGGAGAAAACTTAAATAAGGGGATTTATTCTATAACTTTCAAATGGACAAAATTTATTCCTAAGAACGTTAAAATGGAAAACATATTCTAGTTATCTTGTAAAGGGAATATCTAAATATAAGTGCGCATCTTGCACAATAGAACCCAATGCTATATATCATGTTTTAAGTTTTCATTACGTACAATAAAATATAAACCTAAAATAATATATATTGTAGGTACGCTAAGTATTTTTATTCAAATTTGAATTGCGGTACCTAGTTTTTATTTATTGTGCTTTCTAAATAATAAAAAAGTCTGCTTTGAACAGTATATATTATATTTTTTGTCGAAACATATCGCAATGTTTGCCGGAAAATAACGTATCGACCAAAAGAAAATTTTGCAGGAGAATCATATAAGGCTTGGAGTTTCTATAAGATATCACTGAAAAGTGAGAATTGTTTTTTTGTAGCCTAAACGGTTGAATTAAAAGCTTTTACAATTGCAAGAATTGTGAAAAATATATAGTGATTTCAATACAAAAAGATAATTTTCCTATGCTACTTCCCTTTTACTCATACTGTTCTACATTCATTGCAGAGTAGACAAAATTAATATAATTGCATGCACTCCATATATGTATCTATAATAATTCAAATGAATGTCCGTGTGTGTGCTTGAGCGTGCGTGCCGTATGTGGCCAGTCATTGTAATTTTTATTCGGTTGCAATTACCTTCAGAAACTATATTCATATATTAAGAAAATAATTGAAAATGTTTAAAATAAATTAGTGGATTAAAAAAGGGTTGGCATGACGTCAAAAGATAAGGTGAATGAGCTTTTGTAGACACACATCAGGTTATAGAGATTATTATTATTTTATTTTTTGGTTGTTCGAAAATCATCGACCTGCTTTGCAATGGGCCAATCGTGGAAATTGACATTTTCTAGCCAAATGTTTCGCCAAGCACACCAAAGTTGCCGAAAAAAACCCGCACCAAATAAGGGAAATTTGTTTTTCTTGTGTTTGATATGCTGGTTGTTGTTTCTAGTGGGATGTGTCCTTTAGCTCGCCAAATCATCCTAAAGAAACGCGCAATGTGTACTAAATGTGTGTTTTTTGGCCTTATTATCGAGATATCACACGGCCTACTCAACTACTAAGGCCAAAGAAGCTCTCCCAAACACGCTCGAGGACGGAAATTTTGTCGTCATAGTTCCGAGTGACGTTGTTCCGAAGATGAAGATAACCTGTCTCGAAACCTGTTTGGACCACTCGTTCACGGCTGACCACATTTTTAGGGTTCCGAATGCGTCCGAACTAGTTTCTCGATATTCGGCACTCGGAACAGTGACGTCAAAAATTCCGTCTACGCTCATGTTTGGGAAAGCTTCTCTGGCTTGTTATTGAAGTTGGCCGTGGATATCCTCATATCATGCGTTTTTCTATATTTTGGTTGTTTGGGAGTTATTGTGCGATAGAGCTGTTCAAAGTATCACCAAAATAAGCACCAAATGACCGAATTCTTCTTTCGCAATGCTCATTCGCAGCCAAATATATCACCAAACTCTCCAATATGGCTAAATGAGTGGAATGTGTGTATTTAAATGTTTTATATACTGGTATGTGGTTCAGAAGTCATTGCTATAGCTGTTTTATGAGCCGTTTGTGGTGACATTAAATTTCTTAGTATGTTGCTAAGCTAGCCAATTATGTTATTTAAATTAAAAATTGAGATTTTGACTCAAACTAAGTTTTGTACAATTATAAATACATATTGAAACGGATTTATAAATATTTAAAAGCAATTTGGAACTTTAAAAAATGCAGTGTTAATAACTATCTCAGACTGGAAATGGCACGAAGAAAAAATTCCACACGAAGACATAATAATCAAAATACCATGCTATGGACTGCGTGCCCCATTGGATCCAGCCCCTATGTGAATCGAGAAATTTCAGCCCTTTTTACGACGCCATTCATGGGCGTTAGAAAGAAACCAAATAAGGCTCACCGTTTTTTGCTCAAAGGAAGACGAGAATAAAATCCGAAACGGAAATACATTTTACGATAGGCCTTCCTATCTTGACCGCTACTAAACAAAAATCTTTCCTGCAATGATAGACTACGTGACACGGCTGCTCTTTTCAGTCGCTTTTGAATTATGCATGGACATACTCGACATTTTGGAAGTGTGAATATTACACTGTTTCGTTGGGGAAAAGGCTTGCTAGACGAAACTGACCTGTACGCTTTCGACTGACTTTGCATATCTAGTTTATTGCTATTATTGAAAATCAGCTTTTAACGTTCAACTTTACAAAACCTGAAAACATCTACCTAATTATATTACATTGAAAATTTAAAAAATGAACTTATTTTGTGTAATATTGTTTACGTAAAAGTGAGGTGTATTTCATATTAACTTCAATAGGAATAGCGTCACTTTTACTCGCGCAGTGTAATATCATAAGGGCTGTATGATATTGAACAATTTTGATACTTAAATCTTCTTTAGTATGGCTTCGAATAACTCAAATAAACTTAAATATATTAGAAGTAAGGGAACCTGGGGACCCTTGGCCCACCTCTAAATTTTAGTATTCAAAAATATTTTTTAATTTTCTCAATAGATGGTACTCGAAGATACTGTTGTCAGCAGACAGCCACCTCAGTTTCATTAAGCTACTTCTTGGCATTGAGGAGAAAATAAAAAAAAGAAAGTTTCTCATCCCAAAAAATAAACATTTTATGCATAATTTGTAAGATTTTTTCAGACAAACCAATTCAATTAAGTTTAAGTATGTGGTATTTTATAAATATTGTTATATTAAGGTTTTATTTAAAATATCTACACTACAAACTGTGAGTTATTTTTTTTAAATAGTTACATTGTATTTTGGACAAGAATTCCATTATTTAATTTTCTAATTCCGAATATTTAATTTTTTTTATGATCCCTTCTTCATCCATTGCCCTCCCCAAAAGAAATACAGCGATTTTTTTGTTTTAAATATGATCATAATTTAATTACTCTCTTGAATAAAATGTTTTCTTTTAATTACAAAATTTAGCCTTTTCTTTGAGTTGATCTTGAGTCTATTTATAGTTATTTCAGGGAAAGGAATTATCGAATCTGGAAGGTTTACGGTCGCAATAAACCGAGTTAACAATTATGCATTTCATTATAAAACACAACCTTTTAATGTACTAACACTACTTTATTTTAGTTCATAAAAATTGATACCGCATTGCGACATGGTAAACACGATTTTTAAATGATTCCAGAGTGTCGAATTATAATATATATTTTTTTACATTCATGCTTACAAAAATAATTTGAAATATTTATTATTGTGCACTTTAAAATTATGCATTTTTGTATGAGCCAAGCCTCCCTTAATAAGGGAGGCTTGGCCCAGGAGTCTATGTTTTAAAAAACAATAAATTTAGAAAAGAAAAATGCATTATTTATATTACACTAATATGTCCGTGTTGACAATTAACTTTCCTCTAATATGTGCTATCGTATGAATTTTTTAGTGCCAAAAAATAAAAATTTTAAAAATAAAATTATAAAAACATGGCCAAGGCTCCCCAGGCTCCCTTGCATACCTTTATCTTTTAATTATGTAACAACAAAATTAGTATAAGTATAAAGAATAAATTATAACTGAGGAAAATTAATTAAAACTTAATTTCTTCCAATTATACCCAACATGAAGATATCAACTAAAACTACTAAAAATTATTAAGATAAAGCAATGACATCTTCACTTGTTTCTATAAACTACAAACACATATTGTCTGAACCCTTTCAGTCCCAGTGATGCCGTTTGGCATCATCATGTTTCTGATCATAATTAAAAAAAAATAATAGGGCTGACATCTATTGGGATTAATAAAAAAATATTTTCTAATAGAAAAAAGTTTGAAGAATCGAATGATGTGCTTTTTGATATCATAAATGGCTATAGGCGATCAGAAAAAAATTCTAAAATGATGATGCCAAATTGTCATTGGGACTGAAAGGGTTAAAATGGTGGGACTTGAAGAAAGTTAAAAAAAAAACAATGAAAAATCTTAAAATTTTAAATTAATTTTTTAACTCTTAAGAGCTTGGATGCATTTGATATCAAACTGTTTTTCTATGAGGTTATTTTAATCTAAAAATGATCAAATTATTCTTTAAAAACTTACATAAGTGAAAATCATTTTGAACAAATTTCCATTTTGCTATTTTCGATTCCAAACATTTGAAGTTTAACGAAAAGAAATCAAGTTTAACTTTTCTAAATTCTTAATGTGTCAGAACTATAATATCTATAACTGGGAATATTTCAAAACTATATTTTTAATTATCCAATCCTATAGTATTACTAAATTAATCTTCAAATCCGACAAAATTTTTGAAATATTATATTAACAACTTCCTTTTATTCAATTACGCCACTGTTCCACATACGTGCATCATTCCAACCGTCAAAATCCTCTGAGTATTATTAATTCAATATTCGATTTAAAATATCAAATTTATACAACACGCCCTGATCGTTGAACATACACAGTAATACCACCTTTATTCCTACCCAGCTACAATCCCTACATACATAACCAATGTGGTACTTTCCAAACGCTATTTACTCTGCATCCGTGTCCACTGCGAATATACCAAGGTAGCCTCGAGGGCCTATTCCCAAACCAACCTTGTATCTCTGAATGATTCTCACTCGGGGCGCTGCATGCACGGAGCAAGTGTTTGAACCGTCATTAACATTCGCCTCGAAATTAAGATGTGTATGTTAATTATTGGCCGACCCACGAATGCAGCCGGATTAAATCCATGGCAAACAAACCTTTGGTGTGGATCATGGTCAGTTCAATTGGGGATTAGAACGGATGTGATTCAAAAGAGCGTCATAGTCAGAGATGTATTCATATTGAAACCCGTTTTATGGAAATTTTGATATGTATAAGTTGCATAAATGTTATTTTCTGGTCTTTATGTTGTTTGTATCTAACATATCTAGCAGTATAATGCAAATTACACCACCATTGTTGTAGAAACTTAATGTTATTATTACTTTTTACTTTTAAAATTTGTTGATAAATGCAATAACGATATTTTTTAAAGTAATATTTACTATTCTGGTATTCAAGTCATTATTATAGTGTCAGTAGTCATTTCTTATAAAAAGAAGATTTTTATTACAGATAGGGGAAAAAATTATATTAAATAAAGTTTGACATGAAATTAAACATGATTTACAAATGCAATATTTGATAAACTCATTAATGAATTTATAAGAATAAATATATATTTTTAAAACTATTTATGATGTGAAAAGATTTTCCAACAAAGTAATCAATAAAAAATAATAGCATACATTTTTATTTAAATTAATTTACATTCTACTATTGGTTCAATAACTGTTAGACATGTATTATAATAACAGTAAAATACGTCCCCTATCTTCATGAAAAAACGAAATTTACGTTCTTAAACCCTTGCAAAACCAAAGTAAATCACTTTTAAAAAGTATATTTTAATAAGAGACTATTTTTATTCTGACCAATGCCGTAAAAAATTATAAACCTCTTAAATATGTCTACGCAGATAAGCCTCGTAATTCTTGACATTTGTTTTGTTAAATCCAGACATTTGACATAGTTGAGTTGGCACGTTATTTATGGCTCTCAAAGAGCCGAAGGGCAAAACAAAATCCCCATTCGGTAAAGTGGAGAAATGCATTAAAATAAGTTTGACCAAATTGCAACTGGCATTTCTGTCAAAAATTATCTAATACTACAGTTCTGGAAATGCGGTTTTCTAGTAATCGCCTGGTTCAATAGAAAAGAACGTTTTTGTGTGTTTAGTATACATATCCTGCTGCTTCTTTAGTAAGTATATAAAATATGTGTGTGTGTGTATTTTCGTTAGTTGATGATTTCTTATAGCAAAAGAACACGCTTTAAAAAATAAGAAAATTAAAACTGACATACAAAAACATATACAGATGACGACTACTCTTACAGTGACGTCACAACTACGTCACACTTTGTTTGAAATGACTTCGAAACGACTTGTCTTAAGTCCTTTAAACAAACCACTAATACTAAGATTTCCTGTAAGGTAAAGATTAGTCTGTGATTTAAGTTTTTAAACAAAAGATTTTTACTTTATTTATACATATGTAACACTATGCTTAATTTATAAAAAAATAATACCTTTTTAGGATGGTTAAAATTCTTCCAAACTAACACAAGCATATCTCGAACAAGGAATTGAAATTAATGCGCTCTCAAAACTGAGAAATTAGGAAACAAATTTATGGGGTTTTTACTTTTCTCCATCCGGATAATTATGCGAAAAGAGAATATGTCGGTACTTCTAGATTATAAACATAAATCAAGCAAAGACATTGCAGAAGGGCTTACACGAATTAAATGTTACGCGTCGGCAAATAATTAACTTTTATGTATTCATACGAACTTTTCAAATTGTTTCTGGGTTCGGTTCAACGCGGGATTTTTCAGATATTTAACGATAATATATGATGGGTTGGCAGAAAAGTCGACTTAAAATCGTTCATTTTTATTTTCAAAAATTATTTGGGGAATTTCAATTTTTTTTATCAAATAAAAGAATTTTGATTTATCTGTCATAAATATTACAGATACTTGTTTCAATAAAAATTATAATCATATTTTTAAAAACTATATTGAATCATGTATTAAATTGAATCGAAAAGTAAAGTAGTTTTTCGTTGAAACAAAATTCGTGGTATTTGTTTCTTATTTAAATACCAAGAAGAATTTAATTAATTTAGCATATTGTTTTCATTCAAGACCTTTTATATACATATATACATATATACACACACACATACACACATACACTGCGATGCAAAAGTTTAGACAATGACGTTTTTTAGCTGTAAAATTTAGAATTGTGATAGTAGAATTACAAAACACCCCTAAACATATTAAATAAATATTTTGAAATGCTATAATTGAAACATAATTGTTTGATTTGCTATAACAATTTTTTTTCATAAAATGAAAATTTGTACGATGCAAAAGTTTAGACACAAATGCGAGAATATGCAAATTTAAAGTAGATAATCGCCTAATTTCGCATATTTATTGATGAATTGAATTTGATAAATTGACAAAAGACGATATCCGGTGAACTAAACAGATTTAATAACGATATTGGTTCAATTTTACACCAAAAAGACAATATAGCCACTTTAAATATTTATTCAAATCATATTTGCTTCAAATGTACAATTAACATCTCTAAATACGAGCAGAATACCTACCAATCCATCACCTTAAAGTTTTGGCACGAATTCGTGGATTTAGAGACATACATTGACCGATTTTCATGATGAAAAGTGCAGTCTTTCCCGTATAAAATCACAAAATAGCGGCATATTATTCTTTTTTGCACTTTAGTACAATGCAGAGATAGTCACCTCTTCAAAAACGACAAAAAAAGTTGTTCATTTTAACGTAAATTCACTCCACACCATTACGAAAGTTCCTTCTTTATGCTAGGTTCTTTCGTAATGAATTTCGTATAAAGGAATTTCGTAATGGTGTGGAGTGAATTTACGTTAAAATTAACGACTTTTTTTGTCGTTTTTGAATAGGTGACTATCTCTGCATTGTACTAAAGTGCAAAAAAGAATAATATGCCGCTATTTTGTGATTTTATACAGGAAAGACTGCACTTTTCATCATGAAAATCGGTCAATGTATGTCTCTAAATCCACGAATTCGTGCCAAAACTTTAAGGTGATGGACTGGTAGGTATTCTGCTCGTATTTAGAGATGTTAATTGTACATTTGAAGCAAATATGATTTGAATAAATATTTAAAGTGGCTATATTGTCTTTTTGGTGTAAAATTGAACCAATATCGTTATTAAATCTGTTTAGTTCACCGGATATCGTCTTTTTTCAATTTATCAAATTCAATTCATCAATAAATATGCGAAATTAGGCGATTATCTACTTTAAATTTGCATATTCAAAAAATTTGCAAATCAAACAATTATGTTTCAATTATAGCATTTCAAAATATTTATTTAATATGTTTAGGGGTGTTTTGTAATTCTACTATCACAATTCTAAATTTTACAGCTAAAAAACGTCATTGTCTAAACTTTTGCATCTCAGTGTATGACAAGATTGAATAAGTATGATATTGTATTGTATTGATTAATCAAGTAAACTTCACAAATTTAATGTATAGGGGGAACCAGGGACATATGAACCAACTCGAAGTTTTTTGCTTGTAACTTTTAAAAAACACTATTTATGAATGTGTAAATGCAGATAATTTATACTTCATAAAGTAGTACACAATATATATATTAGTATTTTTTTGTAGTATTAACTGCAATAGTAGTAAAATATAAATTATTTAAAACTTTAGTTTTGGGTCATGTATCCCAATACATAGAGATACATGACCCACCTATTAGGGATACGTGACCCAACCCAAAAATTTGGTAGTAAGACTTAAAATTATCAAAAAACTTTTACCTAATAACAAAACTAATATCATATTATAAAGTTTATATAGATTTTATAGTATTTTCAGACAAAATTATTTCTTTTCATTTTTATCTCATTAATTATGCTTATACTAACGAAATCATCAAATTTAAAAGTACATTATTTTCGAAATACAAAGCTGGGGTTTCTTTTATTTTGCAGAGAAAACACAGTAATTGAAGAATCGCTACTATTTGATCAATATCATTTTGGGATGTATAATCCATTTCAGGACATTTAAAACATTTTCCATCGATTTTTTCCGCATATTGAATTGTAAGCTCGTTAAAAAAAAATTCCCTTGTACCGTCCCAACAAACCTTATACTTCGTTAAGAACCCAGTCATTTACTTTTGGGACTCCCGTGATATTTTAAAAAAATTACTTGGTCTACTTCTGTATACTTTTGTGTTGTTTACTTGGGTCACATATCCCCAATTGGCTTAGGTCAATTATCCCTAGTTGCACTTTTTTTTTGTTTAACCTCAAAACAAAGTCATTTGCAAATAATTACATTAGCACTATTATGCACGAAACTGTAGCTAATAGCATGAACTAAACAAGTAACTAATTGAAAAAATCTTTCCTTTAAACCAAAAAATGTCGACCGAAAAACCTTACGGCCTCACAAATTTACTTTCAGTGCATGAAAACGTATTTCTTCGCATAACTTAACACATACGCAATGATTCAGCTCGATTTTTTCACCATGTGATCAGCTGGCTAAAAGGAAAAAAGTGATGCCACTTTCAACTCACAAAACTTTTCCATTGCTGAGAAAAAGACATTGGGTCATCCTTATGGTATCCTTATGGGTCAAATGTCCCTAGTTCCCTCTATATATTTACACTTTAAAATGTTTAGGTTTTTCTACATCGCTCTTACGTTAAAATACGGGAAGATTCGTCTTTATATTATACTTTGACGAAAAAAATGCTTTTCTATAACAAGAGATATGCTACTTAGATATAAGAATATTATAACGATACTTATGTATTTAATACCCCAAGATATTATTAAAATCGAAGACTAAAACATCCATGAATAGGATTTTTTTTGTACAAAATACACTAAATCAGGTATGCATTTAGAACTATTGGTTTAAAAACAACATGATAAATAAGCCAAAAATGCCTTTTTGGACTTTTTACTCAAACTGGGGTTATACCATAAAAATTAAGGTTGATAAAGTGTAGTTCCAAGGTAGTTCCTAATCGGAACGCCTTTTTCACAATGGACCGAAAAACCTTTTTTTTTTAAATTTAACTTAATGTCTCAAATTAAGATTATTTACCGCCTATTTTTGGGGAATAAGAATACTAAAACTGCTTTCTTGGGCTCAGCAAAGACGGATGTCATTACAGGGCTATTATGTCCCTTAAAATCTTTAAAAGACGCTAAATTGCACCATACGCGGAAAACTGACACAGTTTTCAGCACAGAGTACGGTATCTAGAAATGAACAAAAATAGAGTTGGACCATTGCTTCTATATGCCCTTTACAGAAGAAACTGGGCTCCATTCTTTGAAATGTTCCTCCCATTGTTTTATTCATATTTAACTTCTGACTGAGTAAGCAGTGAACTCCAGTTTTAGTAAAAGAGACATTCACTGTGGCCCATTACGAAAGTAATGCGAGAATGACGTGAGGTTCTAGCTGAGGTGGGTCAATCCAATCAAAGAAGCCGCAATTGTGTTGGATAATGTTTGAACTCATTTTTATTAAATATGTAACAGATGAAGCATTTTTTTATATGAAGTTTGAGGATTTATTTAAGAGTTGTTTTAAAGATGTGACCATTTTCAAAATTGCTGCCCATTTGCACTATCAAAATGGTATTCTTTTATTGAGTAAGATTTAATTTCAGCTTTCAATGTCAACTCTTACAGATCTCTATTATTTGTTGGGGTGTGACAATAATAATCCTTTTCGTACCCTTTTCGTATAATCCTTGAAGTACCTAAACTAAACCTTTTAAGCAGTTTTGATCAACTTAAATTTAAATATACTTGGTTAAAGTATAATCTTATGGCAAATTTAAAGTAAAAAAAGAATTGTGTAAAAAAAGTGTACATTTGAAGTTTTCATGTACAATTAAAAAACTATAATTGCCACCGATTATACTTATAGTTAGAACATGTATTATGTAAGAGTTTGAACAGTTTTTTTATATTTATTTCGACTTGTATAATAAACAATTATAGATATTCTATCAGCGTATGTTACCTTAATTTTACTTTGTGTTTTCTTGGAGAAAATTTACATATGTATGTTAACAAAAATAATTTTAATTTTCATAAAGTATAGTTTGTAGACAGTCATTTTGGGATAATTTCTAGTGTATATGAAAACGTGAATATTAATTCTTTTCGTAGATAATCGCGAAATTTGTTTGAAAACTTTGGATTGCCTAACCTTGACAATTGGCATACCGCATAACTAATCGAATCTTAATATTAAAACGTTGTCAATACAGAAGTAGACTTTGCAAGATTGATGTGAACAACATCGCACTACAGCTACGTATAAGTGTTTAAAAATTCGACAGTAAAAAAAAAAGTAATGATAATAGGTGTTTTGAGATGCGTGACCTGCAATAGCACGTTGTAAAACTTTAATGTAACGTAACTCCACCTTAATAAGGTAACGTTGCACCAAATTCATGGAGTAATGTTACACCGCTAAAATAGAAGTAATCTTCTCTTGTGTATCGTTACTCCATACAACGCAAGGGAGTAATGCGTCTACTAATTTTATGTAGTAACGTTACCCAGCCCTGTTTTGCAGTGCAACTTGTGCATACAAGAGCTATTCTATAGCACGTTGTAAAACTTTAGTGTAACGTAACTCCAGCTTAATGAGGTAACGTTGCACGAAATTCATGGAGTAATGTTACACCGCTAAAATAGAAGTAATCTTCTATTGTGTATCGTTACTATATACAACGCGAGGGAGCAATGGGTCTACCAATTTTATGTAGTAACGTTACCCAGCCCTGTTTTGCAGTGCAACTTGTGCATACAAGAGCTATTCTATGTCACTTATTTAATTATAACGACCTAATGGTTATTAAAATATCAGTTTTAAACTTAAATAGATTCTATGAATGAACCAACATAATATTGGTTAAAAAACTACTATTAAAATTTGTAAGTTTAATAAGCTTCTGAAAGAAAATTAAGCATTATATAAAAGTATTATTTAAATTTGTTTAATTTTGAATCTATTCATCAAATCCAATTATAGTTTAATAAAACACTCTCATCATTTAATCTGATGTAATGCTCTTTTTAAAGAAAACAGTATTCAGAAGATTGAATTTCACAGAGAATTCAAGAGTGAATCTAAGCACAAGATAAGTAAATTCACAATTCACATAATAAAGAATGACTCTTATACGGATAGAGACGGCAAAGTTTGATTAAAAAATCCATTTGCACATTTATATCTTCATCTGAAAACGGAAACTTACTGGAGCTGAAAAAACAACGATCGCGAAATGAGAAAGCTAATTAAACTTTTTTACTTAAAAAAAAAACTCCGAAAGATCGGATCTTATGAACTTAATAATCAGTAAAGTTGTATAAAAGTGCTGAAATGCAATGGAATAATTTTTCTACATCAGTGTCCGGTTCACGATAGCGTAAATGACAAAAAATAATTAAGAAAATTTATTTTGTTTCATTCTCTCGTGAGTAGTAATTATTTCCCACTCTTATTGTAATTGCAACAAAATACTATGCTCTGTAATTACTTTACCTTAAAGAAATTGTTCTTTATTGTTGATAAAGTGTTTCTTTTTATGAAATGTTTGGATAAGCCGTTGCGTGTATTGTACATATAACTCTTTATTTTTCTTTTTTGTTTTGTGAATTATATCATTACGAGTCATTTTATTTGGTTTGATAAACTTTAATGAAAAAATACACTTATTTATGTAACTTTACGTGCAACTACAGCCTTATGTGTAACCTATGTATAGATATATGTGTAGTTATATTGTTGATAAAGTATTTATTTTCTTATTGAATGCGTACATATTATTCCTTATATTTCATAAATATATTTAAATGCAACACCACGATATATTTGATTTTGCTTTCATCTTAATTTTTAGCTTGAAAAGTATCCACTTTGTAAAATAATTCCGATCGAAAAAGAAGAACAATTCAATTTAGATTCATTTGACTTTAAATATAAATAACGAAATGTAGCTTCGTTTAAAAATACCTTGAAACTGTATAAAGTAATTGAAAATATTTTATAATTAAGATATTTTGCAAATTTGTCATAATATTCCTAGATTTTTAGGTAATGTGGATGAATTAGCATCATTTAAGATGATATGATTGTAAAAATGACTGAAAATATTTTAATACTAGCAGGATATTGTTCATTTACTTTTTATGTTATGCTTTTTTTAAAAAATAACTTTTTATACATAACTAAATTATTCAAGTTTCAATTTAAATTCTTTCACAGGAAAATTATTCTATGTGAAGTTTAAGTTCTGTGCTCAGGTATTAAAATTTCAAGACAGTTAAATAAAGCCTCAAACCATGAACACATGGGTTTTGCATTTTTCTAATGTTGCATTTGGCTTATCTCGTCATCATTAAAGGCTTGCAAGCAAATTCTTAACAACTTTTGTTGCCTTGTGTATCATAATTTATTAATTACTGTGTGTAAAAGTTTCAGAGCAAAAGTTAGCCAAGCCAGACGAGATCTTAGTAAAATAACACTATGCATGAAATATATGTTTTACAAGACAGTTTGGTTTAACATGATTAAGTAAAAGTACTGTCGGACATTTTAGGTCGTGAAAAATATATTTAAATTAAATAGTAAACAGCAAGTATTGGTAATATAGTAAAATAATTACTAAATATTGGTAGGGTGTTTTTTATTGCAGTAAATTGTTTATATTTCATTTAGAAATTTAACACATTCACTTGGTACACGTAAGTGAACCTATGTAGAATTCACTTTCCAACGGAAGAGTTTGGTTGCAAAACTTGTATTCTCCAAAAAAAATAACTAAGATATGTGTTACTGTTCATTAATTGGTGACATTGACAATCGTAAACACAATTGGACGTATTCGTCAATGAAAGGACCTGACACGGTATGTTACTTTGGAAAAAGCGAGTTTTGCAGCTAAACCCTTCAATTTTATTTTGCACATTTTTTTATTACTAACTTTTCCATTAAATGTGGAATGTGGTCAAGATTTTCCAAATACTGATACCAAAGCAGTAGTTGACAAGTATCAGCCATTTATTTGTATAAAAAATGACGAAATACTATAGGGTTTCGGAGGTTTTGCAAAATTTATCTTTCGTCGGTAAATTTGTAAGACAGTTTCACATTAAAATTTTTAGAATGAGCTATTAATTACAAACAAGTAGGTTTGTATAAAAACTTTTACCTAGAACCGCTTTTACACACGATTATGGGCCTTAGATACAGAATTGCCAAACACAGCATTCATTGTATTCTAGTTTAAATATTTAGTCACCAAAGTGCCTATTGTTATTAACTTTTTATTCTTTATGTAAAATAATTCTTTACCGTTGGCTAAATTAATTTACAGCTCGACGAATAAAAATGTATAAAAATTATATTAAATAAATAAATTTAGTTTTTTAAAAAATAAAAGCTAAAATAGCCCTAACATTAGTTATGTATATTTTCAAGCAAGGATTTGTTAATTTTAAACAAACAATCTGGTATTATGTATTATAACGTCTTCCTACAATTTACATTACTAACAGCTGAACTGAAAACTAATAAAAAAATTACCAGATTATTGATAAAAAATAAAATTAGAACTATCTTTCCACCACTTTCTTAATATAAATATTATGAAACCTAAAAATAATTCAATTATGATATATGGCGTAATTCCAAACTGATTTGTATTAAAACTTTTCCTTTTTAAGTTTTTTTTTCAAAGAATTAAAGATTGTTGTGCGTTTGAGGAAGTGATAAAGGCGGAAATATTTAATAAAAATTGAATTATCTTGTCATTCAAATGACGATTTTTTGTAGCTTTTTTTTAAATGTTAAGAACTCATTTTAACTTCTCAAACTCATTTCAAACTTATTAAATTTTTTTACTGAAATTTGAGATAACTTTTTAGATAAATTGCTACACATGTCGTATCTCACTTGTCTATGAGACTACTCATAATACCTTCCACTTTTTACGTTATAAACATAGTGTGAAAGTTGAAAACTGACAGAGTTTGTCTGTCCAATCATAGCACACAAAAAAATTGTATTTTTACGGCTCAAAACCTCAAATTACGCTAAATTGACGTACCCGTCAGCAAATGTTAAACTTTAGTATTTTTTTCAAAATTACTTAAAAATATTTTTTTAAATATATATTTATATAAAAATAACTTTTTGTACAAAGAATATATATGTGTAAGATTTTGTTGAGGAGTGAAGAGGCCAATACAATCCTTCACACACATAAATCAATATTTAAAATGTGTGGAATTTTTATTTAGTCTGCCACCCTTTATGGTAAAGTTTCAATTGAGTTATCTGATGGTTCGCTATAACTGAGTTGGACTATTTGTTTATTCTATTCTTCCAAGGCGCTATTGAAAACAAGCGTAAGAACTAGTTGAAAATTCGTCGTCCAAGTGTCCCGTTTATCACATTCCATTGTTGGTGACAGTCGACACGCCCCCCCCTGTGGAAGTATTTCTTCCAATGGAGGATTCATGGTGGATATTTTTTTTTAAAAAGAAGTTTAGAAGAATAAAATGTCTATTGAGTAAAAAAATTGCAGTATTTTTACAGTAAGTATTGCCTGAAGATAAGCATTTAGTAACTTGACTACTATAAATTTCACACTCAACGATATATTATTGTATCCAGGGTATTCGTCGAGTTTAAATTAGTTCTGAAAGTGCCCCTAGGCTTACTTCATCTGATTTTGAGGGTAATAGTTTTCGTAATTCTAAATATAGTAATTATATTTCATTGATTTATACGTAGGTTTTATAATAATTACGAGTTTTGAAGTATTAGTCTCAGGGCACTAACGATAATTGGCAAGAAAATTAGCCAAAAAAGTGAACTTTCTACTTCAGTTTATCTAAATAAACAAAATCTAAAATAAATTAAGAACATAGTAACGATCAATTTATTTAGGACAAATTAAATTTAACGAAAAACGAATTAAAAAAAAACTTTTACGTTTTTATTCGGAAATGAAAGTGTGCATGGTATTTACAATGGTATTGTAAATGGGTTAATAAAGAGTTTGGTTATACGTAATTTGAAAAGAATTTAATTTGGCAAGTAGTCGAAATAAAACAAGCATTTCATTTATCAAATATTTAAAATAAATGTAAAAAAGGAAATCGACAAAAGTTGTCCTACCAGAAATGCCGTCATAGGTCCACCAGTCTTCCCAGCTAGTTGATCCACCAGAATAGACATAAGCACCAGAACCTAGAAATCGAAAATCTTTATTACAAACAATTTAAATAATCCAAGAACCTATCAAAACTAAAAATAGGTCTCTGATTTAATTTATTGAACCTTATCTCTAAACATAATGAGAAAAAAAATAATAATACATTAAATATAAGCACTATACTTTTTAACTACAATAAACTTTCAATTTATAAACACACGCGAATTCACACACAAAATGATAAATAAAAACTCAGCATTCATATATTCTCATTAGAGTCTATTTATTTATAATTATTTTCTACTTTAGAATCTATCCGGTTTTAGAAATATTTGTTGTTCAAATGGGTCATTAATTAAAAATCGGCGCAATTTTTTAGAATTTACATTTTTTTAATAAATGATGGCTTACTATCGTATTTGTTCTTGTGTTCAGTATTTTTGATTTAAAAATCTTAGAGGTAAAACATTAGTGTTATTTATTTATCTTAGTTCTAAAAACCTGTTTAAAAAATTCTGATCTGGGTTATTGTTTTTTGCTTATTCTATGACGATGTAAAACGTCAAAAATGCCATTTTCACGTGTCGGACAGAAAGACATTTTTAAATTGGAGGAATGTATAAATACCTGAGGTTTACTTGTTCATATAAATTTTGAAATCTATTATATTCTTTTTTGATCTTACATGAGCTTAACAAGTATAAATAACTATTTTTTGTAAGGACTCACTGAAATCCATATTCAATTCATTAACGATATTATAAATGAATTTTGCAATTGACTTTCTAATAACTGAATAAAAGTATGCAGATTTTTTTATATTTCATAACCAAAGTAAATCTCAAAAATCTCTACAAAATACTTATCTGAAAATGTTATTAAAAAAACCTAAATATTACGTAAAAAATCTAAATCAAAACATTTAAAATAGGAAAACTCCATCAGCCGATTGCATTTCAGAAAAGAAAACATAACATATATATTCCTATTTACTATTTCTTCATTCTTGAACATAGACGAGATACGTGCGCGAAATCATGTTCAGAATTCTCTGAATAATTGAAATAACATCTTGAATATTGCAAATAACAAGACTACAAGAGAATATCAGAGTTCAATTCCACTCAGTTATTGTATTCAAAAATGCAATCAAAACTAACCTCTGCATTTCTTTTGTGTAATTTGAACATTAGAAAAGGCACTCCAGTGTGTTGCTTCAAGAGATTCCATTCTCAACTCGAAACGAATTGATTTTTGAGGCAACTTCAAAAAATGTCTTTCTATATATGGAAAAAGGACTGCTAGAAAAACGTTCTTTCTTTTATTAAGTTGGAACTTTCAAGAAGGGATGAAAAACCAAATAGCGATTCTTCAGGTTTTTTTGGTGGTTCTTTATTTCATTCTTGATTCGTTTTTTTTTTCGTTTCTATTCTACTTGACATATTTAATTTACTGCATGCTGTGCACATTTGCTGGTGACGTATCTCAAGAGTTATAATGATTATAACATTGGCCTACGCTATTTTTTCATTCAAGTTTATTGTTGATAATGAAAAAAACAGGGTAAGATGAAGGTATTTTTTAATTTTAATTTTTACAAAAAAATTTTATACATTTTTAATACACTTATAGTCCTAACTAAAAAATAATAAATAATAATTGGAATTGAACTTTTACCCTGTAGTTGTTGTAAGGCGCCTAAGTTATGTTGTTCAACTGTTACAAAAATGATAACACATTGAATATCGTTCAATATCTTCCCAAAAGAAATGATGTAAAAGAAAATAAGACACTATAAATCAGAATTATATAAATGGGAAATCATTCCTTTCGCACGAATTCCCAATTACATAATTCTGTTTACTCAGACGTATAATGAAGCATATTTTTATCTTTTCTTAGAAACGTAATGCATGCATATGTCTTCATAAATTATTCCTTACGAAAACAATTTACATTAACCCAATAATGAATATCTTACTGCATATATAAAATAACAGTTTAATCATTATCCAAAAGAAAAAAAATCGTTTTTCATGTTTTCTTAAATACACAAATAAAAAAACTTAACTGTAATTTTATAATTCAAATCTTTGTAATATTTTAATAATTCAATTTTATTTAATTATTTTAACGTAAACTCATATATTTAAATGGACAATCTGGCTGCGTTTTTATTCATTATAGTAGTTTATTTTTTATTCAGAAATAACTGGATAAAAACTTTTTAAAAAATAATTTCCCACTAAATCATCATACGGAAAGTAAAAATTTAATAAATTTTGAGTACAATAACAATAGTTTTTAATTAGAAGTAATATTTCTTTAACAAAGTTATTTCTTTGACTGTTTAGAATATTGGTCAATTCCAGTTTTTAAATTATTAACTATATTTAGTATATACTAATATCCTGCTTTATATTTTATTTTTTACATGCGGTTAAAAAAGCGGATTTGTTATAAGGTAACGTAGGACAATAATATTTTTTGCAAATTTATATAAATATTTGATAAGCTAAGAAAATATTCTTTTATAATAAACATTTTTAGAAAATGTAGCTGATTGAAATTAATTTAAGCCAAAGATGCTATTACAATCGGTTTTTAAAGTTAACAATATGTTATCTGTAAATTTAGACACATTTATTAAAGTGATAATTGTATATAATATGCATATTCCTAATTATATTGCCCTTTCATCATACAATACATAGTATTTCCCTCAAAGTGCTTGAGGCGGTAAAGCCACCTGCACTAACAATCTTAGAACTATTGCGCATAATCATGGAACTTCAATTATCTTGCCAAATTTTACGATGTCAAATCATGCTAATTAGAAAGCACAGAGTTAGTTTCAAGGAATACTCATTTTAAAACTCCCCCCCTCTCCATAAATAAATTTATACTAAGTCTTTTAAATATAATTTTTTCTAAAATTATCTACAAATCAAGTTATTTGTATGGGTATCAATGATAGAAGTGGTAAGTTAATAATTTTGGTTTATTTGAATTACAATCGACCTAGAGATACTCGTAGAATATTCTACTATGTTGGATACGAGCCTCGTAATTTTGTATTGTAGTCTAGTGATCTTATTTTTTATTTAATTTAGTTTAGTTCTGGTTCACCTAGTAGAAAAAAAGGGAGTTTGTGTGTGTGTGGAACTCAAGTTGCAGCATTTAGTTTTTCAGATTCAGCTTTTAGTCGAGTTAATAAAAACAAGTACCAAGGATCAGGTTCAGATAGACACATGGTTATCAAAAATATTACATTATTTTCCAGGCAAATGAATGTATGATTTTTTTTTTAAAATTAAGTAAATTTTAGATTTAACAAGTTTTTTAATTTGATTCAAGTCAGGTTAAAATGTATTGAAAGAAAATGTATTTGAATTTAGAAACACGATAATTTAAAATTCAAATTTACTTCACTCATATCATTCACAAAAGTTTGAGACTTTCTGAGACTCTAAAACCTGGATCCTCCTCAGAAAATGCAGTCGATATGAATCCTGTGAATAGTTGCTTATGGACTTGTGGATAGTTACTTATGCTTTATTTTCTTGTCAGTCGGAACAACATAAATATGTGTCTTCTGATACAACAATACCTACGGTGTCACAAGAAATTATACATTCTTCACGACCAAATTTGAAAAATACTTAAATTATAATATATCCTTTTATTGATGTGTACGACTGTCACATGTTGAAATATTACCGATCCAACAATGGGCATAGAACCATATAGCCAATGGGGCTGGAAATACTACCGTCAGAGAATTCCGCCTTCCAATCTCTCGGGGTGGTTGATTTGAGTGACACCGCCGCAATTTTCTTTGGATGCCACTAGGGGAAGAGATCACTACTACACTTGACAAACTTCGGTGAGGAAAGGCCCGACTCCACACATTCACATTTATTAAGGATAACCAATTATAAATATAGACTTTGCGTTAGTGGGCGATCTAACGATTCGGAAATACCGTTGTGTTGTGGAATGTGAAAAGGTCTATGCTAGGGCTGGACATAATCAGGGGTCTCGTCACTTGACCAGGGTTCTAAATTACGAGGCGTAATTGGCTGTGTTAAAGCTCCTAAAAGAGGCTAGAAATAGGCAGCCGGAAACGACTACAATACTACAATCAGGGTGCAAGATGATGGAACAGGAACAGAGCTGAACCTTGGTCGGAGCTAGGGTGAGAGAGCATGACCTGAGCATTCCTTAATAAATGCTCCCCGATGTTGACCCGCGACTCCTCGCACCTCTTTTCTACGACCCTCTCTTGGCTGCCATGCCCCACCTATCCGCAGAATAGAATCTTCTTTATCCTCCGATATTGCCCGTGTCATGCTCTCTTACCCTAGCTCCGGCCAAGGTTCATCTCTGGTACTTTTCCATCCTCTTCCGCCATGCCTACGCCCAGCACTAGCATAGACCTTTTCACTTTCCATCACACCCTTCCAAATCGTTAGATCGCCCACTTCCGTCAAAGTCTATATTTATATTTGATTATCATTAATAAATGCACACATACAATCATATTGTCCTAGTACGTCCGATGTGTTATTTAAAATCTAGTCACTAGTACAAGCTACTAGTCTTGTTTTTAAGCTAGTATATTGCTCAGCAACATGAAAAAAATTTATTTGCCAACTCTTTATGGCAGTATCTTACTAAAACAAATTGGCAACCACAAATACTCGAGTGTATATTTATGGCATATGGTTTTGTATGACTGAGATCTAGCTCGCTCCGATTCACCCCATTTTACATTATCTTGTAAAAATTATTTTTATTCTTAGCCACAAACAAACAGTATCAGTGGCTTCTCCCTAAACCAACATTGATCAGATGGTCAGACACCTATTTTTTTCCTCCATCCAGACAACATCGACTTAAGTATTCGAAGGTAAACGGCATTTCCACTATGCGGAGAAAGTGTCTGATACTAAATGCATACAAATCGGTAGTAAGACTAAAGCGCATTAATTTGAGCTCAATCGATGTAGGCGAAAGCCCAAAACATCCAGGGGGAATCGTACCACGTGTCTAGTAAGAAAACTGTTTCTACAGGAGCCGTTTGGGAATCCCACGTTCGGCTAAGTCAATAGACTTCTAGAATAGCAAAGTATTTCCAAACGACAGACTTTTCGACATATCTTGCACTAAGTTTGAAAAGAATGTTATTTTTTATTATTTGGTTTAAAAATTATTATTATTATTTTCCTTTAGATGTATAATAGTTTTTAAAATTATTTTGTTTTTAAATTATTTTTTTGATTTGATATTTTTAAATTTGATATTTTTAAATTTGTATTTTTTATGCTTTCTTTATGTTATTGAATATTTATGTTTATTTTTGTTTTTTTTTTTTAATTTTTAATGCTTTGCACTGTACCGTCGTGTAATCCAGATAAAGTATAGAAATGACATGTTGCACATTTTGCGATTAAACACCTTATAAATAAATTAAATATTTAAAAGGTCGCATGTCCACTGTAAAACTTTTTTGGTTAATTTTTATATGAATCATGTAAAACATTGCTCTAGCAAAAATGCAAAACTAACGAAAACTATATCCTTCAAATGCTATGATTGGTTGGGGGCATTTTTATATTCCTAACTAAGTCTCTAAATATTCAGAATTTTTTAATCAAATTTTGATTTTACATATGGTGGGGTATAATGAAAAGATTCTGGTGAATAACTTGACACTAATTCACAATACATTTTTCCGAAAAAAATACTCCACACATCCATCCTGCTTTTTGAACATGCATTCTCCCATACGAAATATAAAACCTGTATATTTAAGAGCGAAAAAGGCTTAAGGCCATTTTAAATACATCCTAATAATAAACGCACACAGAAAGAGCGCCTTTAAATCACTCTTTTAAAAAATTACTAATACGCAGTTTTTTTAAATGTTATTAAGAGTTTTGTCAAACTATAGTAGCGAGTATGTTTCTATTGAAACTTTTCATAGTAATAAATGGAAACAAAAAATTCAGCTAAATATTTACTTTTTATACATCAGAACATATTTTGATAAATAGCTTTTTTCTACTTGTTTTGTAAGCAAATATGTACAGTAAAAATATTGGAATCACTTTTAAAACTACTCTTTGGTGTTTGTAGGTTCTGTATATTTATCATGGCAGAAGATTGTAATTCATTTAGATTTAGCTATTATATTACAAAGAAATTTTATTGTGGGTAGACATTTCGTATTATGGACACGCTATAATAGCTACACGAACGTTGTGAGGTAATACAAGGAAGTTATAAATAACTAATGTCGACGGAAAGCATATATTTAAAAGCTTGATATTTATTCCTAAATTTGCCGTATAGTCTGAATTATTAATTATATAAACACATAAAAAAAGTGTTCAAAAACTTTCGACTTATAAATTATTTATTATGCATAATCAATAAGAAAAACTCACAAAGAAGAATGAAGAAATATATACGTCGATAACCTTACACTAGTTTGAAAAGTAGTATTTTTATTCTTGAAATGTAAGTTGTAACGAAAAACAAGATACATGCTTATGTCTTTAATATGGAAATTATTAAACAAAGTGCAAGTCACTGCAACGATTTTTTAGCACAAAATCTAATTAAATTTTGCAACATTAATTAACCTAAAAATGATACAAACAATGATAATACAAAATATATCGTTTTTGTATTTATGACCATTAAATTAAGATAAAAACTTTTTATATGAAAATAAAATGGAATTATTAGTTTTTAATAAAATATGCAAATTATTTTTTAATAAAAAATTTCGAATAATTATTTTGCATACATAAATGATCAAATTCTTTTAGTTTTCATTGTGTTCCTTCGAGACTAGCAAACGGAAAATCATTGAAATAAACGTTCCAAATACATACTATACAATTCAGTTTAGGTTGTTTTCATATTTCAACCTAATAAAATTAATGAAATTTTTAAATAAAAATCTGATATTTTTTACATATTTAACTTCGTAAATATAAAGTCGACGCAAATAATTTAATCTAATCGAACATTTAATTTTAACCACTAGCTTAGAAATCAAATTAATCCGTAAAAATAAAGTAAAAATCTTTGTGAATAGACTTAATTATTAGTGGAGATTCACTTTTTCCCTAACATTAGGCCGTGGAGCTTTTTTTACAATGTGTCGCTCCCAAGTCATTTCAAAAACAATTATCTTATCAAAAATTTTCGATTAGAAAATTTAAAGCAATTAAATGAACGAAAATGGCTAGAACTGAAATTTAAGTTGCAAAATGATTTCATTTTTTAAAAAAATCGCTGTTTTATTTTGACAAAAATGGAATGTATAACCCTTTTGAATTCTGTAATAATATTCAGATATACAATAGAATAATAATACAATAGAACAAATGATAATACACAGAGACGCTTAGTGCTAGCACAATTTAAAATAAATTAGATTAGAAAATGGATTATTTTTTTATGGATTATTTTTTATAAACTATTTTTAAAGGCGGTCAATGAATATTCGTACAATAAATTGTTTTTAATTGTTCCGTACTTAGTTTGGCCCATCATTAAAGGAAATGTGTTCCGTTTTAAAATTGATTATGTTGTAATAAGTGACCAAAAATCGGTTTTATACTTAACCTTAGGCCTACGGTGCATTTTTCTTCATTTAAAATGAGCTTTAACTGTTATTTAGGTACTTTTATTTAGTTAATTTGAAATTATTAAAACATTTTACCATAATTTTAGTGCATCAAAAACCGTAAGATACTTTTAAATATTTGAAGTTGTATTTGGACTTCACTTATTATCAAACATTTTTATATCTGTAACATTTTCATTGAATTTCATTACATATTAGATATTTTCAAAATACATCCTAGTTTTTTTATTCAAAATGATGGATACTTTAGCAAAAGCAATAAGATTTAAAAAATATATTAAATAAAATACTCACACTGCTGATAAACATAAAAGCCTCTTCTACCTAAATAACATACAAGATGCCTCATATTTTCAAGCGCAATGGAATTACAATGTTGTCAATTCAATGTAGCGATACCAGTTACTATAGAGATTAAATTAAAGTTCCTTATGCATGATATCAGTTCCTTGTAAATATAAGTTTTCGATAAAGGATTTTAAAGTATCATTAACCTCGTGGGAGTTCTGATTACTTTGACTTTCTTTATTAAAAACGGTTTTCTTATCTGCTATGATTTTTGAAGCGAAATCTAAATTTCAACTTTCGATGTGCCTGCGAGAAATAACACTTTTTTACTTAATCAAAAATACGACTTCTTTCTTCTGTGCATGAGTAGCAAACAAGAAAAGAAAGAACTGTTTATAGGAATTGAGTTTAAATGCAAATTAATTCCCGTTGAATAGTTTGAAATTTGAATTCTTTGAAATTAAAGAAAATTTATTATTTTTAGATTGATATTCAGAGAATTCGTAGAAACAGATTTACTTAAAAAATGATTTCTCTTTTTTAAATATGATAAATTTCTGCTAACTCATATTAAGAATTTTAAACATTTTGATAGAAGAATATTTTAAAATGGAATATTGTAGGTTTTTTAATTTTTTCTTTTCAAATATTAATTTTTAAAATCTAAAAATATATTTCATTTAGAAATGTAAAGCTGAAGTTTGAATGTTTTTATTAATTCGGAGTTAGTAAGATACGTCTATGCTTATAACTCCGAACTAATTTTGTAAATATATTTTTAGTCTTGTGTCTTGATCCAATATAAAAGAATAAATTTAGATTTAAATTAGTACTATTAAAATATTTTATTTGACACTATCCATACACACACTGGCAATGTAAACTGCCTTAAGAATTTCATAAAAAAAGCAAATATTTAAAAATAACTACTTTTTAATATAGCTTGATACGCCTGATATGGATGACGAAAAGTTTAAATTTAAATTTTATTTTCATATAAACATATTTCAAAGTTTAATACGCCTAAATTCAATCGCAATAAAATTTATGTTATTTTCTTAGATTAACTTTTACATTGAACTAGCCCTGTTTACTTCAAAGAATTTTAAATTTATTTCAAAGATCGTGATTTATTTATTTTTTTATGAAAAAATAAATGTAATACATACTACGCAATAAAATACAATTTCCTATTGCATGCAAAGTACAAATATGAAAAACCGCAAACTATATTTAGATTGTTTTTTTCAAAATAGGTTATTTAAATGCGATTCAAACAAACCAAGTATTTTTTTTAATCCCACCGCATACTGAAATAACACACAACGCAATAAAGCAAGCATTTTATCTTTTTCGTATTCCAACCTTATTGCCAGGCAAATCCTTTTCAGGGAGGCAAAAATACGCATGGAGAGAATATGTATGGCATATAAAAAGAATCGTATTCTTCTAGACAGTACTATGAGATATGCATTATCACCATAAATATCCACCATACGTACTGCCTTATGAATCGAAAGATTTGTCGAACAAGGAGCACTCGTAAAGAGTGCGTCATTTGTTAGGTATTCCGCGGATTTCCAAGAATGTATTTGAATATTTAAAGAAAATATCTGTTTAGAATTTTGTTTGGGTGAAATGAGGTTTTAGAAACTGACTTGCATTATTAGTAGATCTGTTTTTTTTTATAAATGATGAATGACTTTTATAAATTGACTTTTAAAGATTGAACTTTTTATAAATTTTTCTTATTAGTTAACACATAAAATATTATAGAATTTTTAGTTGTAATTAGGAAGTTTACTTTAAAATTAATGAATAATGAAGTTTATTGTTTATAATTTACATTGCAATTAATTGATATTTATTGTATTCAATAATCTATAAATAATTATAAAGTTTTTCTCTGAAAATGGTTTGAAGGAGATCGGAACTCGAGTCTCCAAATAGAACGCTTATATCTGTGTTAATCCAACGGGGAAAACTAATTTGCCGAGCCGAATTACTTCGTATGTATTAAATATCTTTACAAACGGTTTTTATATGATAAATGTAACTGGCTTAAAGGTCCCCATAATTCCACTTTTAAAAAAATTTCAAATATTTTCAATATACAATTTTACAATAAAATATACGAACCAATTTCAGGAAGTTATAGTCACATTTAAGGGGATAAAAGGATTATAGAGTCATTTAAGCCAGCTACATTCATCAGATATATCTATAAAGCATTTGTAAAAAAATGTTCAATAACTTCCTATAGTCTATGCAAATAAACTCGTCTACACTCTTAAAACAAAAGAGTAAAATCCACTCCTATAGGGGAAGTGCATTTTCGGCACCGGAAAGGAGTGGAAATTAACTCAGACTGAGTTAAAACCCCTCGTTTTAAGAGTGTAGGACGTAGATTGTTTTCTTTTATATCTCTTACCCACTCCACAAAAAGAGTGAAATCCACTCCTATAGGGGAAGTGCATTTTCGGCACGGAAAGGAGTGGAAATTAACTCAGACCGAGTTAAAACCGCTCGTTTGTTTTAAGAGTGTAAAATTTTATAATCAGCTTCACAGCAAACAAATAGTTAATCTAAAGCATTTTAAAGTTTGAAAAAAATATAATAATTAAATTCGAAATTAATATAAAGATAAAATATTGTGCAAAGGTAGGTCTAAAACGTAATTTTTTTATTCAAAAGTTTTAGGGGGAGTCGGATGGTTTTATCTCGCCCATGTTAAATTTATTAACTTTAGGAACATTTTTCTCAAGAACTATTTCAGATATCATTTTGAATTTTTTATAGTTTGTTCTTTACTCTTTGATTTAAACTGAGAATATTTCACAGTATAAAAATACTTCTACAGTGATTATTTAAAAATATTTTATTAAAAAACCCTAAAAATCCGATTTAAGTGTATCTAACTGTTTTTTAAGCAGATATATTTAAAATTCCTCAGTTTCAATCAAATAGCTATTAATGGGCACAAATAATAAAAGAAAACATGTTTATATCTTTCATAGTTCATGAGAAAAATATTCCTAACTGTTGAAAAAACTTATTATTCAGGAAACGCAAAAGAAAATTAAGGTATAGGTAAGAACTGATATATGGAGTTTCTGAAAAATGCTTATAAAAAGAAAACTACTAAACACAAATCGATAATCTTGGTCTTAAATTAAATCTATAGATATGCAGATTAAAAATCAAAGAAAAACAGAAAATCGACATTTTTGACACAGACACCCATCCGACTCCCCTTAAAATGTAAGAGTTCCACGAATTTTTAATTAAAATAAAACGAAGATTTGATTTTAGCTTCCACACTACGTTTATAACGTAAAAAGTGGAAGGTATTATAACCATTCAGTCCGTCCGTCTGTCTGTCTGTCCGTCACCCACTTTCATAGCCAAAACTACAAATGCTACAGGCAAGTGTGATACGTCAAAAAAAATCAGCGCATCGAAATTAGAAGACATTGAAAATCTCAGAAAAGAATTCGAATTCGAAGTACTTTAATTATTTAAAAAACTGTAAAATTTATTGCTCGTTTAAAAAGCATAAGTAGCCATTTTTATTAGAATTAAATCACCATTGCCATTCGCAACAATAACTCCAGAAACTTTAATTCTTTCAAACAATAAAATAAAAGAAATTTATTTTTGCGACATCAATCCGTTTGAAATGACGTCAAATATATTTCACTAAGAGATTCTTTGTATGTTGATGTGAAATGTTTCGGTTCTATTCAACATAGAGTAAAAATACCTATTTATTCTTTGAAATATAAATTAATTTTTGCAAACGATAATAATTATTGAATAATTATTGAAGAAATAATTATTGAATTTTCGAAATAAAATAAATGAATCTAGCGAAATTAGAGTGCAAATGTTTATAATAGAATTAATATTGTGTTTGGCGACTTTTTTTCCTGTTCAACACAAATTTTGTGTGGAAACGAGTTGAGTGATAGATTCTGTTACAAACCTACTTTTTTGTTTACAATATTTTGAAATAATGGCTGTTCATTTTGTAAGAAAACAACAAAAGAAGTGGCAGAAATAGTAAACCACATCCACGTAAAAGTGAAACTACACAATTAGTTTAAAGTTCTAAATGTACGCTGTTTGATATAAAATATCATCATTACGAAAATTGTTGGTGATACACATTTCCAGAAACGAATCAGGAAAAATCTTCAATATGGAGAAGTCCCCTTTGTTATAAATCATTTTATTTTTAAGCTCCCTGATATGATCCGGTTGTCCGTTGTTTATGTTGGACGCCGGGTTATTTGCTCTTGAAAGTCAGTTACCAGGCCCCGTTCTTGTTTTATTCCGAACAATGCATGGAGCTAGTTTTCTCTTGAGTTTGTATGAAAAAATTCGGACATTGAGAGAAGGTATATTTCCTCAGTTTTTCTTATCCGTCGTACTATATTCTGATATTTATTCTTTTTCTGTTGCGTTATTTTTTATAGAAAAAACACGAAATGCATTCAATTTGAAATTGAAAGCTTGGAAAATGTTTTTACTGGCGATTTAAAATATTTTTTTTCTTACAAGAGTTGAATAAAGAATAATCGATTTCGAGTCATTACTTTTTGTATAAGTTCCTTGTGAGCTATGTGAGTTGCTGATATTTATGTTTTAAACATGGTGAATGGGTTTTAGTACGGTTTTCCAACGTTTAGAAAAAAAAAATAATATATAATATACATACATGTTTTTAAACTTATGATAGATTATTAGGTACTTACCGATATTTTCTGAATTTTTCTTAGATATTTAGTATGTAAGAATAATCTTGTTTTATTGTTATTCTTTTCAAGTGATCGTAGATATTAGAAAAGTATACACCAATTTATAGAATGTATACAATGACCTAGGAATACTGCTTAATTTACATGTCTTGTGGCCTTCAACCCTATGACCAACAACACATTTATACATGTACTTATAAGTACATATGCAGAAATGCCCTCTTTTAAACTATAAAGCATATATATTTTTTATTGTTTTACACACAT
Source organism: Oedothorax gibbosus (assembly GCA_019343175.1). Lineage (NCBI taxonomy): Eukaryota > Metazoa > Arthropoda > Arachnida > Araneae > Linyphiidae > Oedothorax > Oedothorax gibbosus. Next base: position 5,062,310 of record CM033275.1, on the reverse strand, counting down.
TATTATAGTTTTTTTAAAAAACACAATCGCTTTGAGCAAATAAACCTAAATATGTGTGTATGGGCTATTTTAAAATTTAAATACCAAAGGTCGTTAATGAAATTCATGTGCTTTTGCTTGCAAGTTCTTAAGAGTACAATGAAAAGTTATTTTAATACTTGTACGAAATCAGCTTACCATCTTGCTGCATCTCATTGTGATTTGGACATTGAGGGTTCTTACTGGGACACTTCCAGGTGCAGTTGTAACCTAGAATAATAATAATAATTCTTTTTTGATACATGGAAGCATATTTTATCATTTCATTGAAAATGTGGTGTAATGTTTACTCGATAAAATTGGTAGCAGTACCCAATATTGTGGTGCTTCCAAATTTATAGTGTAACATTAGGGGAAGGTGTTCTACTTCTGACCATATTGTCCCTTTGACCACCTAGGCTGTGGGTCCCTCTAGCAATATTTTATAAAAATTAGTCTACCTAGCACACAGTTTGTAAACTGGAGATCTTCTGTAGCCTAATGTGGATTAATCAAGCCAAATAGTATTCCTGTGAAATATAACAATCCATTTCCATCCTAAAAATATAAGTATTTTTTTCATAAGGTTTTGCCTAATAAAATGTTTTGTGTTATGTTTTTGTTGATAGAAATTATTTGACATAGTATAGCTATACACTTTAGAAAATATTGTGGAGCTTTCGAAAAGGATTATTCTAACCCTTAAACTGTAGCAAGCTTTTTAATTTGCATTGTCATGGTGCAAGTTGCCCATAAAGAATAAAAAAATTACATATGAATTTTAACCCTTTGAGGGCTAAGCGAATTAGCTGTAGTGTAATTTTTTTTCACTGCATGAGATTTAAATTGAAATTTTTAACTGAAAATTTAAATTCTTAAATTTTTAATACTTATATATAATTCTGTAGTAGATGGTTATAAATAGCCCCTCCATGCTTTAAATTTTAAAATTTAACAAAATTATTAAATTAACATATTTTTTTAATTATATGTGTTGGTGAAAAACCTGACAGTCAGGTGGCGAATTAAAAATATATTCTATTTAAGAAAATTTAAAATATAATAAAATGTCACTACCATCTACCTACTTCTTAGATTCTTGACTATTCTAATATTTTTATTTCACTTCTAGTGGATAATTCTAATGAACTTATAATATGAATAAATAAGGTGAATAAATTAAATAGTTAGAATTTTGTTAACCTAAACTATCCTGTTCCTAATTATCTTCCCCTTTTGTAAATATTCACTGAATTTTAACTGATCTATAAACTGGTCAAAGGTACAACAACCCATGGTCAAAGGTACAACTATTTGTTGTACCTTTGACCACAGTTTCATTATTTTTTAAAAATTAAATAAAATATAATAAATAATGTAAAAATATATAATATAATAAAACTAGAACCATGAAAAAATTATGTATGATAAACCATACGATACAAATTGGAATAGAATAAGAGAATTAGGATTAGCCTTAATATTCAAGTTAGGAAAATTGAAAATTTGTGAAGTGGTCAAAGGAACAACACCTTCCCCTACATCAACGTTTACCAGAAACAACTTGGATTTTGCTCAAAGTTTTATGAGGTAATAATTACACCACAAAACAAGAGTAAGCTTACTCCAGTTAGGATTAAGAGTGAACCTTTATCTTATTTAGTGGTGTAAAGTACTTCATAAATCTGGAGGCAGCAAAAACCTGAATATTGCCACAACATTTTATCGCGTACAGTAAAATAGGCAAACAATTCATTTTTACAAATGAAACCATTCGTTTAAAATGGTTTTTAGAACATTTGTTTGTTTAGAATTATAAAAATAAAAAAAATTATTAAAGAGAAAAAGAATTTCTCTTATGGTATTGTATGGTCACAGTTATGTACCTAACATAATACGTTTCAACAAATTTCCTAACATGTTTCTTTTTTATAAATTATTAAAAAAAGTATGAATACAAGTAACTAAAACGTCTTGTACATCCATAAGATACAAGATATTTTGAATTAAAAATAGCCGAATTTCTTACTCATAGTAAAAAAGTAAATATTTACCCTTACTAATTAATATATTTCCTTAAAATATCATGTAAGTAATAATATAGGCAAATATTTGCAGTGTAATCACCATTTCAATTTTTTTTCGCAAGATTCTTTTCCGTCTATACATAAAATGCCTAGAACCATAGAACTAAATAAATTTAAGTACTGAATACATGCAGAAAGAATCTAGGAGAAATAATTATAATTTATGTGTCTTCGGTTATGCAGAAAATTAAACAGGGAAGCTTGATTATGACATAAAAAGTTTCTAATTATCTATTTTCAAAGAATACGACAAATTTAAGTAACTGAAACTTTAAAATAAATTTATAAATTACGGATTTATATTAACACTGATGTTACAGTGTAAATAACCAACAATTGTATTTTTAAAATCATTTATGGTAGCTTATCAATAAAATAGCAGTTTAATTATTCACTACGAACGTGTACCAAAAACATTAGAAGCTAAACAAAATAGATGTATTTTAAAATGAATAAAAAAAAAGTTTAGAAAACAGGAGAAAAATGGATATATAACTTATCTAATACGATGACAAGCGATGAAAGCCCTTTTTATCTGAAGCAAATAATATTATAGAGAGGGAAATACTAGTTTTAACACTTTGAATGGACTAAACATACAAGTAGGTTGACACGCTTTTATCCCTAGTGGTTGATAAGCTTTGTTCAGAATATATTTATAATTCATTTTTAGTTGTGTTTAATGGTAGAACTGATTAAGGACCGAAATGCATGGACAAAACACGTTCAGCAATCTACCTGCAAAATTAATCAAAAGAGGATCTACACTATTCGATATAATAGTATATTGAGAGATCTAAGCTGATTGTTACGTTACAATTGTAACTAAACAAGTACAGTTGAAACTGAGTTATCTCATACTGTATTTGCTTTTATGGATAGCGTTTTACTCCCAATAATAATGTATCTGGTGTTAATGGAAACGGAACGTTTGCAATAATAGGTACTTTGTTCAATAAAATAAACTATTTTTAATTGAAGATATAGTTGAACTGGTAAAATAAGGTATGTAGTTGAACTCCATTTTAATAAACTATGGCAGAAATTTAAATTTAAAAAAATACATTCACAATAAAAAAATATTGCCGAGAATTAGAGCATCATACTTTTACTGAAAATAACTAATTTATAATTAAGAATATTTTTATTGAATGATGCATGATACCGTTTAAAATAACGATTTATGCCAACTTAAAAAAACAAAAACATTATACCTTGATAAAAATGTGCAACCATAAATATAGAATAAATTTCCAAAGAAAGTAATGGTTTAAAATAATTTGCAAATATTCTATAAAAATAAGTAAAATATCAATATAATTAAAAAAAATTTAGAAGGAAAATAAATTATAATTGATTTTCTGCATTGTAAATATTTGGATCGATGGTTAATTTTTAGGGTTTTGAATATAAAAAATCTTTTTAATATAAAACTTGTGCATAAGTAATCTAACTAGAAACATTATCGAATTTATTTTTCGGAACCTTGGCTTTCTATATTATAAATCGTTATCATAAATTTTTGTATTTAATTTCATTATTTTTATATAAGCATTTGCTTGGTTAATTTAAAACTAGTTCCATCAGTAACCAAATTCATAGTTACCTTTATAATTAATTGTTGCGCAGCAGACAAAAAATTGTGTCGTGGGTATGTAAAAAAAAATCTAAAATGTATCGATTGTAATTAAAACAATTAGTGTAATCAAATAATTAAAACTAACTACTTAGTATTATTAATATAACTAGTTTATTTAACTATTATAAAATTTTATAGTTTTATGCGTTAAAAAAATAACCATACTATCGGTCCATGGGATAGGAGGGGGGTTATAACCTTAAACCCGCAACAGTATAACGCATTATTTATGGTAAAAACTCAAAGAATAATTTTCAGTTACCTTTTTTTAAAGAGATACAGGTACAAAATGGAAACTGAAACTTTCAGGGCTTCAATATGAACATTTTTTGACATTATTTATAATTTGATTTTCCATTGCTCACATGAAACGTTACACGGAAATCTCAAAATATAGAAAAGTGTATTAAACGAAGCGGAAAAAGAAATTCTGATAAGAAAAGCAAGGCGCAGACTTTTTGATAAGACAAGCAACAACGAATGACGGAACAATAAGGTTTTCTAAACGAATGCAAATGACAGTGAATGGCCAAGTAAAAGCCGGAGAAAGCGCATTGTGTTACCATTTTGACAGAGCTGTTACTGAAAATTTTTATTTTTCAATTGTTATGTAAAAATGATCAATCTTAACCGTTACCAAGGGAGAAAAATAAAAATAACAATATTTCTAGCTTAAAATATGTATTCCCTTAAACTACCCAAATTTGTTTTTAAAACAACAAGTTATAATCTGTATATTGTTGTACAATTGAAACGGCAACGACTGCGTGAACTCTCATTTACGTCAAACGTTGTCATAATCAAACGACCCGGTAGCTAATTCGTCCAAACTAGAACGCACACGAGTATAGTGGGGTCACAACTACGTCAAACACTGTCTAATATCCCACAAACAAACCAGGCTCTAACTCGTTCGAGTTGTCAATACTACATTTTGAAGTAAATGTAAGTTACAATGTTTTCAAATAAACGCCATGACAACAAAACGGGTCTCTATTCAGGGTGAAGTTAGTTTGTCGAAGCGGCGTTGATTTAGAAAAAAAAACGAAAAAATATGTTCTCATTGTTGCCTTAGCTCATTGAGCTTGTCTGAAAGGGAGGAAAAAAGCCCTTTCTTGAAGGAAAACATTGCATTAAATACTTTAGGTTTACAAGACGGAAGTTAACTTCGTAATGTTTTTCTTAATTGTCAAGATGAAGCCGCGTCGGAATCGTAATGCCATTGAATTACTGTTGTTTAAGGACCAGATTGGGTAATTTGGGAACGAAAAAAGAGATCGCTTGATGTCCCAGGGGAGACCGTGCTTGACTGGTTTGAATGACATTTAGTAGAATAGAAAACGGCTGCGTATTACGAGTTCCAACATAAGGTTTTCATGATAAACAATGAAGTTTTAGGGGCACACAGATGTTAAATGTTTTAAAGAAAGAAAAAAACCTATTATTAAGTTTTTGTTTTACACATAAAAAAATATAAGATCCTCACAATTTAAAAAAAAAAAATGATTGTGCAGGTTGACGTCGAACTTAGGACATTGGAAAATTAGTTTTGCATTAACAATAACACGACTGTATATGGGTGATGATCCTACAAGTGAAGAATTTGTGTCATTTGAGGTTAAATATACAATATTAGTAATATATTAGAAACAAAATTGTTGAAAATGTAACTTATTTTTTACTAAACCGCCGACAAAAAAGATAAACTTTTGATAAAATCATCCATATATGACTTCAATTATGTGTTGCAATTTAAAATTATTGTAATGCATATAATATTTGATAAACTGTTTTATTTGAAAAATTAAATTAAAGAAAATGAATTATTGACAGATGAGAAATGGTAATACTTAATGTTTTAAGTTTGTTCATTTTAATAAGAAAACAGTTGTGTTATATACATAGAAATGGTTATGTATTAGGACATTAGCCCTTCTCATTAAGTATACACGTATAACAAACGTCACAGAAATAATCATAATGCCAGATTAAACTTCCTTTAACCAATATACAAATTTATTTTTATTATTTAATGCATTCGCGCACAAAAAAACAATCTTGATATCACCCACATTTTTTTCCTCTCCCACGTTGGATGAAAAGACATCAAGACTTTTATAGATAACTACCCGAAAATCAATAAAATGAAATTTAGAAATTTGCGAAAGAAAATGGCATTATCTTTCTAACGGAGATGGAGCTAAAGCAACCTAAATTGCAAAATGTGTTCTTAAAAAAGCGCCCAGGGAAAAGATATAGGTATAAAATTATCTGATTGTGCTACTCTGTGTGACGGAAATTGCATTTTCCTATTTAATAGAAAGTGAGAACGCTTTTTAATGAATATTTTATTGCTCTTAAATATTAATACAAAAGTGCAGTTTTATTTAAATAATTGAAAATGAAAAAAATCTATATAAAAAGACAATATATAAATTGCGTATTATTATAAATGGCAGAAAAAGGGAAGCCATTGGAGTCCTTTGGGAGTTAGTTTAAATAATTGAACTAAAATATATTTTTGTGCATTAGAGATTTTTGTTTCGAAAGTGGGCTTTTAGGATTTATCAGGATTCTTATATAGATTGATCAATCAATATTTATCTCGTAATGTTTTATTGGACTGGGATAACTTAGAATAAACGAATTTAAATGTTAATTTCAACGTTAAACAGTAATTGGAATAGAAATAATATGTTAAGAAAATTTAAATTTATATTTGTGTACCGAAACATCCTTAAAAATAATATCTAAACGTTGTATGATGGCAGTGTTGGTATTAGAAGAGCAATTTATAACTAAAGGTTAATTTGTTGAAAAAATATTTTTGAGTGTTAGAATAGTTTTTAGGCACTTTAAGCTTATGGATTAACAACAAACAATTTAGTTTATATTATATCGTCATTAATAAACAAACATTTCGAATGTCAATTTTTCCAAAAATCCTCAGTGATGAACACTCTCCTTATAATTATTATCATTATAAGCTCTCAAATTATTATGAAACTTGTAACTACATATTGTAAGATGAGATAAGTAGATTGAATTATGGTGGTACATTTTTGTCGACTTCATAAACAAAATTAACTGTCCTTATCCAAATAACAATGCATTCTATATTTTTTTCTAAAACTGCCACTCGTTATATTTTATGACATTGGTTATATTATTCAAAATCGAACCAATTTAAATGTATTGATTTATGTATCTGGCTAAGCCCAGCTACAAATTATGTCAGCACCTTAAATGCAAAAAAAAACACATAAAAAGTGGCGAAACACCCCAATTTTCTATAAAACTGACACTTCCTGAGAAACGAGCAGGCAGAAGTGGATAATAAAGTCCCTATTTTTGCAACTTTTCTGAATTTTCGTCTATTCCCTTTCGTCGAGTTCCATGATTTATAGAGACTATACTTTGCAAGGCAAAGAAAGCCCACGATAATCAGCTAAGCCGACAATTCGAGTTTGACGTTAATGACCTTTTGTGAATAATCTCAGACCCATAGGCGGAGAAACATCATTAAAATTTCATACAGTGATCCAGAGATGATAATAGAGCGAGAGATCTGATTTTTCCGTGAATCCTTAGTTATTTGATCTTCTACCGAAACACCTTTCATCGACAAATCGCTGTGTTTTAAGATTAATGAACTTCTTTGGCGAATTGAAACCACTTCAATATTTATATAGGAATAATCCCAACCATATTCTCCATTATAAAAAAGCTGCCATTAAAGATGATAAATCAGAATGGGTTTTACTCTCTGGACAATAATTAGCTTTGCTTGATTAGATAATTAGTTGCTGAGTTTGAAAAGAAAAGTATTTTTGAAAAGGAAATATATTTATGAGAACTCATAAATTCATTAGATAACTAATAAATGTCTTAAATATTAAAGAGAAAAATGAAAATTTAGATGTATAGTTAATCAAATTTTTAAGGTATGAAGGCTTTCGTTTACACTTATGTTTGTAAAATTTATAAAACGAAATTTATTGTTTTACGGTTATATTTTAATTTACAAAAATGTCATTAGGAACTAGGTGGGCACTCAAATTTAAAAAGCCCAACAAAAAATGTAATCAAATTTTTAAAGACGAAAATTTAAAATATACCTCTTTAATATGCCAGAAAAATAAACGTTTCCAAATTACCTTTGTACTTCCAATCAGATGATTTGGAACAAGATACCTCAAAATAATATTAGTAATATATTAATAGCAATATACGTTTCATTAGGGGCATTTCAATTATTACCAAAGTACTATTAATAATTAATTATAGTCTATCAATTAAATATACGTCTAAAATGCAATTCTAAAGCCACGCATCACACATATTCCAATAATTAACTTAGTTACTGGTTTGACCAGGACCCATAACGTGAATTTAGAAACCCTCTCAGTCAATGACCATTTATTTGCTAACTATCCTTACAATTTAATAACTGCACTTCAATTCCGCAAGCATGCGAGGGATTTTCACAAGCATTCAAGTTGATTTATAGATAAAAGGATAGAGAATGGCACAAGTCGATTCAATTATCACTAGGGCGAAACTGGAATTAAAATCACACTGAAGACTATGACATGAATTTTCCTATAGCAAATATAAGCACCTCAGAGGTAAAACGTATCACTGCTCGTAAACTTAGCAGAGGATTTAGTGCAGTCGAACCCTGATACACAAATATGTGTTGCACTAATCAATTAGTTGGCACACGTTAGATTTTCATTAATAAACGCTTTTTGAGATAAAACACGATGGAAGTATAATTATGCAGAGACAACTCCCTTTTAAATACTGAAATTCTACAATCCAGCCTCTATCGGATGAGGCGTGAAGGCAAACAAATCATTCAGTGATTTCAAGAGTTTGATTTCGCTTATGAGTCTGTATTTTGAAAATACAGTCGGTATTTCGGTACTCAGCCGACTGGCGGCGCAACGGTTAGGGAGCTAGCCTTTGGAACCTCTGGGTTCGGGTTCGAATCCCGGTAAGGCATATATGTATGTGTTTGTCGAGTATATGCGGAGTACGTGCTCGTTAAATCTGTTGGGTCCGAAAGTCCTGTGGGCGGTCATTGCGCAGTTTCCCACGGGTACAGGTCCCTGGAGACTATTTCCCTCTCCTCCAGGGACATGTCTACATTGTGGAGGTGGCGATAGATGGCAGCATCTGTCTTATATGTGTGTGTGTATGTCGTGTCCGTCCTCCTTGACGATGGTTTATAAGCGGGTCTTTGTGACCAAGCACACAAGCTTGAAAATATATGTCTACCAACCTATTTCGGTACTCTTTATGTGTTTGGTACGGTATGTTTATTTACAAATGAAATTTAAAGCAATAAGTGACACATTTCAATTTTAGTAATCATTTTCCTTTTACAACTCTGATCCTAAATAGCTTCTTTACTGATTCAAAAATTAACTAGTCATAGTTGCTTAAGTGACGATGGCGTACGGCATGTAATTCAGACAATGTTCCGAAATGAGTAGTTTATTTCTAGGTTTTTATGAAATTACACCATGAATAGTAGGTATTAGTGGCAAGTACAAATGAACTAACCAGTATGCCATGTACGGAATAAAGTTGTTGAATGAACGTGTTATATGAATTTTATAATTTAAGGGGACGCATTACCCAAAATTTAGGGCTACTTAGAAAATAATTAAACATGCTCGAATGCTGTGATGTTAGGATATTGTAAAAAAAGAATTCATACTTATTAATGGTGGAGGTTTATTGAAAATGATATAGTGGTTTGGTAAAATGGTTTTTGAAATTTTATGTTGATTTTTTAAATTTTTAATTTATTCAGCTTGTGAATAGTTAAAACCCTAAGGCTTTTAGGTAAATTAATGTAGAGCTCCAATTTTTTTTTCCTGCGTTGAGACATGTACGATTAACAAAAGTTGGTATAGGATAAGGTCTAGTATGAATAGACTTTTTTTTTTTAAATGATGAAGTTGACCATTTATAAAAAATCTTATTTTTTGGTCATTTTTATGCATAAAGCTACATAACTGTTCTTGTTTAACTGCTAGCTCAATATCCATACCAACTTTTATTAATAGATGTTGTGGGAACATTTTGCAAAAAAATTTATCACAAAATTCTTTAAATTGTAGGAGGAGTGTAGCATTTTGAAAAAAACGTTAATTTTTTAATTTTTTTTAATTTTTTAAAAAAACTTGTGTTTCAATTTTGTTTCGTATATGTTTATTGAATGTTAGTTCTTTTTAAAAATAGTTTAATATGAATGCTAGCGATAAAAAACACAGGATTTAATTTTTTGGGTACCGCGTCCCCTTAATTCAAAACAAATTATGTCATACTTCAAATGAATAGAAAATTATCCTTATTATTCTCATCGCCTATTACTTAGTCATTTAATTGCAAAAAAACAGTATATGAACATTTCTCGATCTAATTTAACAATTCGACCAACACTAAATACTTGAATGCAAAAAAAATTCAATTTATCATTAAATTTCATGAAATTATTTGAATCAACACCGTCTAAGTATTAAACGCATTATGCATGAAAATATATATTTTTACATTACACCTTTATGACTGAATATAAATTTCAAAATTTAAAAAAAAAGACCAAATATTTCAGAATGATCAAAAATCCAAAGAAAAATATGTTGCCCCAGAAAGCAATTGGATACCAATGTGACCTTCATAAAAAAAGTTCTTCCTGAAATCCAAAAAACCAATGCTAGAAAAAAAAATTCATAGATAGTAATATGAGAAACATTTTTTTAGACCCCAAAAAATATTTTCGCAAATAAACCACACATAAAAACATCTCCTTTTGAATTTCATTTTTACATCCATTACATAATCAGCTACCATGTACCGCAAAAAAAATCTATTTCAATATACAAGCTACTCCAAATTACCCACTATAGAAGATGATGCATTTGCCCGACCCTGGCAAACAACGTTCTGAAACTTTTCCGAGCGAACTTTGGCCACAAACTCATTTCGACTTTCGAAACAGCGTTAACTACGCCAATTTAATAAGCTTAGGATTTCGCACCCTGCATCCATTATACACGTAGGAAGAGGAAGTTTGGGATCCCATTCAGTTCGGAAGCCCCGTTACCGAAGACATTAGAAAACTTAATAGAAGCTTATTTGAGTTGACCGGGAAGCTTTCAAGTGGGCGACCGAAATTCATTACCGTTCTTCGGGCGGAAATATTATGACATTCACGGTAAAAAGAAAGTTCGCGAAGGGAAAAAGCTGGATGTGAATTGGGTTTATTTTGAAGGGATGTTTGCAAGAAATTCAGTAACCTGGTTTCAGATGTACTGAATAAAGCAATTCTTCAGGAGAACCGTTTAAAAGTTTGGGAAAAATTTAAATTATCATACAATCGTTCCAAATGAACCTAAATCAAACGTATTTAACATGGATAAACGTTATATGGGTATCAAAAACAAAAGCGGTAATTATTATTTTTTACTTTAAACTAGTATTTGTTTGGAAATTTTCAGATAGATCACTTTTCCATGTCTAAAATCGTTAAAAGTTGAGCACGGAAAAGTGACATTGTCTTACATTTTTTGATATTTACTGTTAAATTCATCCCAAATAATAATAAATATATACTTATGAAGAATACACATTTAGTTCAAGCATTTTTTCAATACAAAAGGCTATAAGAAAATAATATTATAATATATTTTTAAAAATATATTTATATATATTTATAAATATATATTTGTAATATATTTTTAATAATATATTTAAAAAAAACAAAATTAAATAATAATTGAGAAAGCTTGTTTAAACTATTTTCTGAGGTTTATAGCATAAGGTGTACCTATTATTATGTAAATATCATAGTATTTTTAATTTATATATATTTTTATAATTTAATATATTCAACAGTTTTAAGCCTAATAATTTGTTTCGACAAAAAAATAAGTCATGAAACGAATTACTTTTATAATAATATTACTTAAAGGTTGTTAGAAATAATTTTTCCACGAAAAATCCTTTAATCTACATTTTTATTCTACAACGCATGTTTAATTTTGAAACAAACTGAATTTTAAACCCTTTTTAAATTTTTAAAATCCTTTTAAAACTTATTAAAATGTAAAAAAACCCTACATTTTAAACAATACAATAATTATTTGAAACTAACACTCTAGTTTAACTAACAATTTCCTTACTTGAATACAGTAACTGAGTAAATTGAAAGTGAATAGTTTACATCAAAAATACTTTTTTTCACGTTAAGAATTTTTAAAAAGTTAAAGGAGACAAAGTTTTAATATTACAAAATACAAAAGCTTGCGATTTCGAAGATTTCCGATGAATAGTATATGAAATTTAACACATTAAAATCATAATTCTAAAACAGTTTTTAAAAGCGATGGTAAAATAGAGAGATGTAGTTACCATCAATAAATGATTGCATATCTTTTATTTTCGGGCAAAAGTTTAATGTTTGTTACTCACTTTTAAGTAACTTTTTTTTTCTTTTAAGTAAATTTAGTTTAAAAACAAAAGGATTAGAAATTACGAGCATAAAACATTATTTTATAATCTAACTGCTAGAACGTATCTCTCAAAATTTTATTTGTTCTCACGTGTCTAATAATGATTTTAATTTCATGGCAATATAAAAGAATGAAAATGTCTAAATTTTTCAAACTAAGTATTTGTTACACTGTAATCAAAATAATGCAAATTATGCTTGTATTAATTCCATATAAAATTATACTTGTAACTAAACAACCGATTTCGAAATGAATTTTCTAAAATATTGTATTAAAACTAAATAAATTCACTTTCAATCTTCAAGCTTTCCGAAATTCATCACAATTAAAAGATGCTGCAAACTTTTTAACCAAAAAATTTTTAGGAGGTTATTCATAATTTATTTTTGGTTTGGTTTGTTTCTCAAAAACATAGGTACCACTATCGAGATGCGAAAAACACAGATTCATCAATTTACTATTCACAAATCGCCGCGGATACGCCAAATCTTCAGACAGTTCTTTTGAAAAAATTGGATATGATAACCGCTAATATATTGAAATATGATGGGTTAAAATCACTTAGAAAGGAAGTCAAAAAGTAAACTTTGGCGTAATATGTAGTTTAAACAAAAAAAACTAGTTTGTGTGGAAATTATAGTCTGAACTTACACAAAGAATTGCAAGAACAATATTTCCTATATCATCAGCATATATGTCGGGTTTACAGGGTCTCATAAATCATAGCGCAAATATTCAAAGATGATAAATCGCATCTATAGAGACCATAATTGCACAGAAACTTCGAATAAAGGGGCCCTTGTGTATCGGACAGTATAGTACTTTAAAATACCTTAGGAACATAACAACTTGAATATATCATTGAATAAAAATAAAACATTAAAATTTTTGTTTAAAAAAAATCAGTGTTTTGTCCCCAAAAACTTTTAAGTTTTTCCTATTAATTTCATCAAACGCAGAAAACACTTGGATTATTTTTGCTTCGAATCACTTCATTCGTTGTTTAACTTTGTTATTCGTTGTAATAATTACACTTAAAAAATAGGTTCGAAGCAATTTCTATGATGCTGTAATTTTGTCACATATTTTCAGGCATAAAAATACATCCAGCATAATTCAATTGTAATCAAATAAACGAGTTGTGTCTTATTGATCTCTTATTCCCGTATTTTCACACCTCAATTACCCTTACACATATAGGCGTTTTCGCGCATGGGTCTAATGCAATTGCTTTATCAATAGATGTGATCAAGCATTTCTAAGTTTATACCATAATATATGAGACACCCTGTACTAAGGCCTGGCTCATGACTCATCAAATTGGCTCCATTTTATTTTTGTCAAAACACAATCTCAGAAGTGCTGGTTGTAATAGGCAACTACGTTTATATTTATAATATAAATAAAAATGGATATTTTATTGTTTACAAATGTATTATTTAAATTACAAAATACAGGGTCTCTTTGCATTTAGCCATCTGTTGGGGAGAAAAAGTGTTCTAATATAACTTCGAAACTTTTTCAGATCTCTCTCTCTCTCTCTCTCTCAATTGTTTTTCCTTCAAATATAATAAGCTCTCTTATAAAAATAAATCAAATTCAAGCAACGTTCATATTCACATTCTTATCATGCAATCAAAAAGTACATACGCTGCATAATTAATTTTACGGTTAAACAAATTAGGCCGAAATAACCAGGGCCTTCTTTAAATATGCATTTTAAATTTGAAACTTACCGTAAATCTAAACTTTGTTTTTCTTTCCAGCTCCAAAAAATACAAATTTGATATCTTTCAAAACCAAAATCTCCAATAAAAAAAACTGCATTTAATGCTTAGTTTACTCATTAACATCCCCATCGCAGAATCACTTAATTACTCGCATTTCAACATGCTTGGATTCATAACTGCTCGATTTAGCAAGGTTAGCCAAGCTTGCGATCTCATCCACTAACTGGGGATTCCGAGAAGTGGAAATTAACTAATATGTAAAAATCCGCAGGGATTTTTTTCGTGTTTTATTTCTGTACGCTTCCATTAACAGAGAATTAGATAGCAACATATTAATATCCCTTTTCACACTTGAATACCAGTTTATCTTAAGGGTCTCCCAAGATAGGGGACGAAAGAAACGTAGGGGTCCTTCGGAATGATTTCTTCCAGATCGCTAATGGAAATTATGTATCACGGATTTTCAAGAGGGATTACTTTTTAAGATGTACTCTTTTTAAAAGTGTCTGAAACTACCCTTAGCGCTTATGAAAAAATTAGTTGGGGTGTGCCGTATTTTGGGGAAAAATATATCGTTGCTTATGAAAGCGATGATAATACTTTAATAACAAATACTTTTAACATTGTTGGAGAGATAATATGTATATCTAATTTTATGGGTAGTATTTTGGTATGATTGAAAATGTGTAGACGCATTTCATATGTGTAAATATTTATGAAGGTATTTCTTAGTTCATAAGAAAAGAAAATGCTAAACATTTTTTCAAAAAAATTGCCTTTTTAATTTCACTAATAAACTCAACTCATTAACATAGCTAAGGAAGTAATCATAATTATTAACTTTTTACGTACAGCCAATTAGTGAAACCTTATTTGAATATTTTTTTACTTTTGATTCGAAAAAAAATCTGTACTTGAAAAATTAAAATTAAATTTAACATTGCAATAAATTATTTTTTATTAAAAATGCTCTTTTGATCCCTACGGCTTTTTATTTTCGATTGACTGGCATTTTCTCTCAATAGCAAATGCAATGTCTCTAAAGCACCACCTAACTACATATAAGTATGTTCACTGAGACTAAAAAGTAATTGATATTGTACATAAATTAGCTCAATAAATATCAATTTGAAAATTTGGTTACCACATACTTTTGAAACACCCCTCATAAATACAGCTATTAAAATACACGGCCAAAAGCCATTTTATAGATATTTTAAAAGGGCAATTTACATCACTTAATTTCCAGATGAAATTAATTATAATATATCAAAACCCTACGCACTTAATATTCATTGCTATCATAACCTAATGAATAAAACATCAATTTCGTTATATATAGCAAATTAGAAGAATTTAATAACATCTGTTCATTGCGGTGTAATGACCATGTCATCCCTTTTTAATTAATCAATCATTTTTATGCTAATCCATGCATAATAATATATTCATTTCCTGCAGTCGAATACTTTTTCAGATTATTTCGCAGTGATGAATGTTCGATTTATTTTAACTAACTTTATTTCACGTTTTTTTTTTGTGGATTTATTCGTTGCAGCCTAAAACAAAAAAAAATCTTTTTTTTTGTGCCCAAGAAACAAATGAATCTAATATACTTGTGATGTATAACTGAAATTTGATTAGAGTGGAACCACAGCTTTATTCTTGCTATTCATCATAATTAATAAATCTAGTTCATTTTTTTTCAATGTTAAGTTATTTTAAGAAATCATACGAATCAAAGATTTATTATAAAAATATTGAAAATAATTTTAATATTACAATTTAATTTATAAATTATCATGCTCGCTTTAAATGTGCTTTATTGGCTTTTTATGCGCTTTTGAATATGCAAATTATTCTATTGATAAATATGTAATATAATTTCCATACAAAATAATGCATTATATTAATTTAAATGTTTAAAAATAAGTCTTAAGTAAAAATGAAAAAAAGACTGACAATTATATAATTAAATAATATATCTGTCAATAGAGGGACTCTGCCTTATAAATGCATTTATCTGACTTTTTGATAATTCAATATTATGGGCTGCATTTTGCTTTTACTAGTTGTACTTATAATTTTATAATTTAAGTATAGCTTTTAAATCAAATCAAAATCGAGTTTTATCCGTCATTGCAGTATATACGTATTAGAAACATGTTTGTTATCTAATCTAAATAACTAACTAGAAAAAATGGAGGAAAAAAAACATTACACAATTTAAAAGAATTTTGCTACTGATTTTTTTAAATGATTTTGTTTTGTTAAAAATTGTTAACGCGATATCTTCTTTCTATATTTTATTTTGCTGATTTCCCTTTATTTGAACAAAATATTAAATTATTAAATAGCTATGTATATTGCAATATATTTGTCTTGTTATTTACCATTTATTGGACCTTTTTTATAGATTGCGATTTTTTTTTCATAGTAATTATTATTAAAAAGAAACTTTTTCGTCAAAATTAACTTATGAGTTTTTGATATCAGAATTATGTATATTGTAAAGGACTTTACTTTACCCAGAAGACGTCGAAAAGGGTTCTGATCCAAGTAGATGATTTAAAGAGTAAAAAATGAAATATCATTTGTTCAAAATAGCCACCTATAAAAGTTAATATACAAAACTTATACTTTATGCTAAAAGAATAAAAAATAATACTTTCATTTTTCCATCGTAAATCTGGTACAAAAAATTATAACAATCTTTTGGCGAAAGGTCAAGATATTTGATACAAATTGGCCAGTTTTTAGCTTCGTCTATTTTCTTTGTCTTACGATAGAATTCGTTGGGTAATGTTTCCGGTTGAATATTTCGATAATATTTTCGAAAATCGAGAACAACCTCTTTATGACGCGTAATTTACAGTGTCGATCAAGTGACGGGCTCTATATTTGAACTGATACTTAACGTAATCGTCATAGGCGTCAAGAGACCGGCCCACACAACCTTTAGTAAATACAATCCCATTCGTTTCAAATCTTAATTTAATGTGATAGTATATGTTACAAATAATTGTTAAAATTAAATAGGTTGAACTGCCTCAATACTGCATCAGTTAACTGCTGCAACACTTAAGGGTTTTTTTTCTTTACCAGCTAAATTAATGTTAATTGGAGTTCAAAACGAAAAAAATGGTATATTCAATTTTATTAACAGCATTCATCTATAATATAAAATTCTAAAGCTGGCAGGCCCACACCCTTCGTAAAATACATTATCCAAGCCCAGTGATCACAGATTCAACTCTCTAAATATATCAGTAAAGTAATATATTTGTAAAACTGTATTTATATCTCTACCTGCGATAGGTTAATGAATAGTTTATATTCCGCATGGAGAACGTACGCTATTTAATTAAAGCCTCAAACTCCCCTGAATATATTTGAAATATTATTAAGAGGCATTTAATGAAATCCTCTATAAGACCTTACGGCCTGCCCTTTATTAGAAGGGTACAGGAAATCAATAGGGCAGCATCCCATTCGAGGAGCCGAAACTGCTACTCATAAAGCACTCTTCCAACGACGTGCATTTCAGGCCTCGCAAAATCTATTTCTTCCATTTCCGTCCCTAAAAAGTGTTATTCCTGCGGGAAGTTGTCTTTCTTTCTTCGAATTTTAAGTCCTCTTAACTGGTTCGGGAGTTGTTATGGCAGATCGGCTGGGGTAGAGTGACACAGTTGTAAGAATTTTGAGTGATTGGGTTTGGAAATTAGAAAAACAACCACGCTGTACGCAGAAAATTGAGGTTTATCCCACTAAGTAAGGCAAAGGTTTTATTTTTTAACGTACAGTAACAATATGAAGGGTGTAGTTGCAAAACTCAAATTCTCCAAAGTATAACTAAGATGGGTCCAGACGGTTCATTAGCAACTTCGTGCAATTGAACGTACTATGCACACACACACAAGCCGTACACTTAAATTTATTTAATCTAATTGACAATTTCTACTCTGGTCCTGAATAAAATATTGCTTCTTGAATTGATAAGTAAATGTGGCCGCAATGGTGTAGTCGTCAGCGCGCAACTTCTAGGCCGTTGTACCGGGTTCGTTTACGTATCGGTTTGGTCATAAGTTAACTTAGCCCTTCATCCTTCCACGGTCGATAATTGAGTACCAAGCTTGCTTGGGAAGTAACTGGGAGTTCAGTGCCGAGCAAACCCTTTGGTATGAAAAAACGCTAGCATTAGCTCCATAGGCTGAAAGTCTGAAGAAACGGGGGTGGACACCGCCTCATGAACCAATAGGCCTGGCAAACATTAAATTTTAACTTTGGCAGGACAACCTTTCTACGAATCTTTACCGTTGCTCAATAAGTCCATTAATCTTTTGAATTTTACTTAACAAAATTTTCATGACATGATTGGTCAAATTTTATAACATTCCAACAAATGGGTGCTTCTCATTTAACATCCAGGAAAACTCTGAATCTTAACTTTAACCATACTTTACAACAAGTTCGATATGGACAGAAAAAAACTTAGTTTTTAGGAATGTCACATTTTTTATTTTTTTAAAAACGAAGTTTATTGATTGAAAAAGAACGAGTTGCCAATCTAAGTATAAGTCAATATTGGAAAAAATGTCCGTTACACAGTTCTTAAACCAAAGTAGTGATATGAATTCGCGGGTAAGAAGGAAATGAATAAAAAGGTGCCAAGTTTTGCCTATGAAAAGCACATTTTGGAACGAATATATTGCCTGCCATCCGCCAGCACGTGCTGATAAATGCCTCGAGTCTTTATTGAATTCGGGGCGCGCAGTTTTGTTTTGAATGCTGCAGAGAGTTACTTTTATTGCTTTGTTTCTTCGTATGCCCGTCAAAGGATCGGTTGATGCATGTAAGGAATGATAGGCACCTTTCATGCAAAACTAGAAAAACCTAATCAAAAATAGCTTAAGGGCTAGAGTTTACTGTCAAACTTTAGGTATGTAAGCATACTCGAATATATGCTGCACGATTTATTCAAATTGTCTGACAGTAAAATATATTATTCAGCGTGTATTGTTTTACTTTTTTTAAACTCAAATCTCAAAAATGTTTAAACTATTTCTGTCATGGATTTAAATAAATTACCTTTGGAAAAACTTCCTCGCATTTTTGCACTTAGGCCTCAAATATAGTTTTGGCATTCGTATAAACGCCGTGCATATAGAAAAGTAACGAATCTCCCATTAACTTAGCATGATATATCCGCCACTTTTCCTCACACAATGCGATACATTGGATACTAAGGAATTTCATAGTCATTTCAAACTAGAGATGCTATTACTTTAATTTAGATCAATGAAATGCACTTAGTTTGTATTTTAAAACTAACTAAAATGTTAGCAAACAGTTCTAGCCCTGCAAATAAAAAAAAATGTATTTTTACATTTTACATTTCAGAACTTAAAAACCATCGAGCACTTTAAATTTAAAATGATTATCTACAACCACTGTATGATGTAATAAGAATAAAAGAATATATCCCTTTTTTTAATGTTTTCAATATGCGCGCAATATGAAAAAATATTAAATTTAATTTTCATTTAAGTTTAATGGCTTGAATATACGTATTTTTTAAAGTAACGCCATGAGATACACTACGTTATATTAATGTTATCAGCCAATACACCGATAGTTGTTTCTCTTATAAATTAGTGCATGTTCTGCGTCCCCAGTGACTCATATTCAATATTTATCCTCCGAAATCCAACCCGAATTCCTTAAAATATCATTAGATATGTTGAAGCATGTTAGGGGAGAGTTATACTATTTAAATTAAGCATCATCGGCATTAGTGCAAGCTACGAACGTTATAATAATTTAATTTACATTTAAGTACTAATAAGTACCCAAATATTTTAAAATACTCGTATTTGGCACTTTGAATTTATCAAATGGGTTACAGGAGGATTGATTTGAGTTCTGCATAATGTCTTGAGTCAATTGATTTTGTTTGTTATTCTATAATATTTATAAACAAGCTGTTAATATATAAGGATCTGGATTTTTGGGATAAATTCTGTGTGTTATGTTAAAATTTTTATGGAGTAGCTTTAGTTGGATAGGTAGCTTCTTCATCATATGATATTAACATGCGTTAACGTTCAGTAGTTAAAAATATATTGGTAATAATAGTATTAACTAAATGTTACCTATATAAACTAAAATACTATTAAATGGTGTACGATCTTCAAATGACTTATGATTGTATTAAAATAATGTACAAAAAATATTACATAGGTGTATTAGTAAATATGATTCGGTATTATTTACATTGTAAATTAAAGCCATTTTTATATATTTCTAACTATTTGGCAAGATATCACGTATTTGCGCTTTTTTACTTTTAAGGCCATTTAATCCGTGAATGACATTTGATTTAATTATTCTTAACACACAGTTCAATTTTCGACAATTAGTGACACTTGAAAAGTGTCAGTAATTGATCGGGATTCATACGGAATAAAATTACAAGTATTTAATCTGGTCCTTAACGCTTCTAGAGCGGAATGTGGCGAGTAGTAAAAACAAGATTTGCGATCTTCCTCGTGTATCGAGCTGGGAATCAAAAGTTGTCGAGGAATTTCTTCTTCCCAGATGACATCTTACAGTAAGGATTTTGTTCACGTCTTCGATTTTGTTGGGGTATCGATTGGAGCTTGTGTTTTCGGAATGGTAACAACAATGTCCGAGGAATATGAATTGTTAAAGCGTGGGCTGGATAGCACTCCAAGTGAATTGGTTAGATGGGATTTAAAAGCAAACAGAAACAAAAAATGGCGGATTTCTACCTTATCCAGAATACCAAGTTTTGCCTCATTTTCGTTTGCATACTCAACAAATGTAAGCGACAGAGATTCAGCAATTTTTTTAGAAATAGTAAGCGTTTAAGAGTAGCTTTTTTTGTAAGTTCTAGGAAAAGAGATTGTTGGAAAAGGCTTGTTTTTAATAATTTGTTTTGTTGTAAATCAAAACAGTGTTTATAGAATGAAAAATGCTAGTTAAATACCAATTTCATTTAATAAAAAGTGAATTGCAACTATATTGATAATATATAATAAGCATAAATTTTACGGCTAAAACATAACGGTAACAGTAGTTTCTTTTTAATTCTTTAAAAAAAAATTCTTGTTAATTTAGAACAGCAATTTTTATTCAATAAGTGCATCAAAATCTCATTGACACTAGTTTTTAAATTTTGAGTTGAGGGACCATAAAATTTGGTTACTAGAAACGCAATTTAATAGCAAAGCCGCTGATATTAATTAAACAACTTTCAAACTAACCACGCCTTTCCACTGGACTAAACCCTCGGAAACTAGTTCCGTATCGGCAAAAAAAATGACGTCATGGTAAGGAGCTACCCACTTAAATGTCAGTAGTGGGATTCAAACTGTATTCAACTGAAGTTAGAAGCCAGAATTCAGCGCTCCAACCACAAAGTCACGTTTGGCTAGAATTTACGGAAACCGCGTGTGCTTAATGTTTCAGACCCCTCAGAATCAAACTTTTGCTTAACAAACTGATTGGCGTGCCAAACCACGAACCTCTCTTAAGCCGTGATATAAACAAACTATCCTATAAAACAAAAAATCTTTACCATTTGCTTATTTTATGTATTACTGAAAACACTCGTAAAGCAGTTACCGGGTCATTAATGTGTTACTACTTCCCAAATACGCTGTTTACGATTGTGAGTAAAATCAATGAACAATAAACATTATATTTGTAGCCCTTCATTGATACTAATTTAATCGACAGAAGTTTCCTTTTGCCCTTCAAGAGCTAATTCAGTTCCCTCCCTTAATGGGCCTTAAGCCCTTCGAAGGTTCATGTTTCGTCGCTGCCTCGGATTGAGTAGTTGGATAAATCCCCTGAATATAAACGGCTTTTAGGATTTTTCTCTTCCGACACACTAAAACATGAAAAGAATTTCCGAGGTAGATTCGACCTGGATTTTTTCCCGATTTTTCCTCGGAGATTTAGGAAGGTCTTTTTTAGGGGAAATCATTTATTATCTGGTTACTTGTGGTCAAGATGAAGTTTTTCCTTTGGCAAATTTGTTGCGATTTTTTTTCAGTTAGAAGATAAGAAGCAGAGCAATGGGTTGGTAATGTTTTAGAAACCAAATTTTTATCTTTTATACTAAGAATCAGTCGCGAATGAATAAAAATATGTGTAGAGTATACACGTTTACTGTTTA
Source organism: Oedothorax gibbosus (assembly GCA_019343175.1). NCBI lineage: Eukaryota > Metazoa > Arthropoda > Arachnida > Araneae > Linyphiidae > Oedothorax > Oedothorax gibbosus. Next base: position 5,040,105 of record CM033275.1, on the reverse strand, counting down.
CACGTTTGGTATTTGAGAAAATGATTTAAGAGGTTTAATAACATTCTGTAAGAATAAAAATTTTAATAAGTATTTCAAGAAAGGATTATATAAATACTAAAAATAATGAAACTTTTGGTGGATATTTCGGATGAAAGGCAAAACACAAACACCGTTAGGGGTTACTTGGTTTGATCCTAATAATACGTATCTGCCCAAGTAAAACAAATGTCTTTAAGACATCAAAAGGGATCTTAGAAGTAAACAAAAGTCGGGGTTGAAATTAGTCCTTTATCCATAAGGTAGATTGGGGAACAATTAACCTAAAATAACTATAATCTGACGTTTTTCCTAAATTTAAAACAACATTATAATTTCAGATAAATGTAGATATAAACATTTTTACTGCACACATTTAATCCTAAAGGTCTGTTAAGTTGCAGCCCTTTGAACAGCTTTTTATTAACTTTCGTATGCCAGATCTAAATTTACGTATAAATATATGCGTTAAAGTTAAGCATGAATGGCTTATATGGGAGAGTTAATATTGAATGATTTTCGACCCTTATTACATGCAACTACTTTTTGTTTATATGAATGGACTTTAATAAATATCTGGAAGTAAAATGTTAAAGGATTCGACTAATTTCATATTAAAAATCAAAAACATCCATACTTTTGGAATTAGACTTTTCTTTTATTCAGAAAAGTTTGTTTTAAACACAATATATATAAAGCAAATTTAAGAAATAATTTTTTGAAAATACATTTTTTAAATCGAGAATTTTTGTTGTTATTTATGTTATTTTCAGTTATTTTCAACAGCTTCCATGTCCTGACTCTTAATAGCAAAGATAGTGTCTTGATATCGGATAAATATACGGGCATTTATTTTATTGAAAATCATTTTCTACAACGAAAAGAGCAAATTCATGGGAAAATAAAATGGAGAACTAAACGCGTCTCCAATCGCTTTTTCGTTATCCCGTTTTAGTCCTTAAATCTTGCTGAGTGGGACAAAATACGGAAACACTGCGCTTTCCCATACAACATTGCACCTGCACAATTGATTGCTCAGCAACTTCTTTTAAAAACGAAATCGTTGTGGGTTACTTTAAGTTATGTTATGCCATGTGTTATGTTGGGTTAATGAATTTTGATAGTAAAGGATTTATAATTAATATCGGAAAATGATGAGACATATCAGAATTATATTATTTAGTTAAAGTTTCAGAATTGAAGTCAGAAAGTATTCATCAGTAAAAGAAGGTATGCCAAATTATTATTAAAAAATAATGCAATAGAGTTTTCCAAACTACTGTGAGTTTGTGCTTACATGTTTAACATTGATACAAATAGTGTAAAAAAACCTTTGTAAGTCGACCAAAACCAAAATAACCAGTTAACCAAAATAAGCGTTTTTCATTAAAAAAATAATAAACTTTATATGTTCGAAGTATAATATAATAATATATAAAACCAACAATTTACGCATCATAGTTGAAAAAATCTTATTTTATAAATTAGAAATGGATTTAAAAATAAATCTTGTTTACATTGAAATAAAACACGTAATTTTTTTTCTTTCAAAATTTGTCTTTACAATTATATCATTCTCAGCCTTTTTCCCCCAAGCAAATAAAATTTTCTGAAGTCGATATAAAACGTGCGGCTTTTTCTTAAAGAAGTTAATTAATGTGTTTAATTCGTGGACTGATTAAGCAAATTATACTTTTTTTTTCATCAACAAGTTTGAGTTAACTAAAAAGGGGGCAACTTTAGTTTTCCTTTCAAATAATGCTCTGAAAAAGACGGTCTTAGAAAGTTAAGCATCAAAGAACAGATAAAAGTTTTCTGAAATTTAGTAAGAACACTTACGATCTTCGAAATGCAATATTAAGTGAAAGATTTTTTTCTCCCTGAAATAAGGGATTAGTCGTTCCTGATGGACTTTTTTGTTTTGAAACTAAAAAAAATTAAAACAGTATTGTAGTTATCTAAAGCTAATAGAATTGTTCTGTTCTACAAGTGGGGATTCGGGTTGCTAAAATAATTTATTTTTAGTGTTTACTTTTCCAATTTAATTGCTTAAGTTTTCTGTTTAAAAACCAAAAGTAAAATAAATTAATGGATTTACACATAAATGCATAAATTTTTTACTTTATGTATAATTAACACTTTGATATTTTATAGTCTAGTATTTAAAGAAATAAATTATGTCGGGGATTTAAAATATGAAATCATACTTTGGTGATAATGTTTAAAGACTTTGATTAGAGAACAAAAAAAAATATTGAATGTTTTTGTAATGGTAAGAAATGTGTATGGACTAGAAACACACCCTAACTTTGTCAAAATGTAATGGCCATCCACCTAAATTTTGTAATCGGATTTTATAGACAATTTTATGACGCTACTTCATATCCTAAGCTATTGCTTTTGTTCACCCTCTAGGACCACCTGCACTTTTTACACCCTCCACGCAAAAAAAAATACCCATATACATAATTTATTTAATTTTCTTGAAATATGGAGTAAAAAAAGTTTTATTGCATTAAACGTGAAAATGTAATATCGTCGGTTAAATGAAAAAACCACGAATGTGCAGATTCTAGGGATTTGCGGTTTTTTGAAAACTAAAACCGCTTCTCGGTTCAATCGGTTCTTTTTTTCCCCCAGTTTTAACCGGGACCAGTTAAAAGTAACTAAAAACTTGTCCTCTGAAAAACCGGTTCTAGTTGCTTGAACGATTCCGGCTGTCTATTTAGGTTAGGTTTGAATTATCGTCGCGCTAGAGCTGCAAGAGGACTATTACAAGAGGGTCGTAACTTAGAACCACAGTCATGTGAAGAGACAACACCTGAGTGCAGGTGTCACCAAATACAGCTTTTAATGCCGACTTCGTACGCAGCGTCGGGGCTTCGGAGCATATTGTTAAGTGTACTAGCTGTACTGTGACGTGTACTAACTTGTACTACCCTAGGGTTTGGGACGGGAGTCGTAATTAAGAGAGCTATTCATGTAACGAACCGATACCGATTTCTCTACTTAAAAATATCTTGAAGGTATGATTTACGAATTCTTCCTGAAAAAAATAAAAATCGCAGAAATGCCTTATCAGCAGGAATAATTTATATTTTGACGCCATTTTACATTTATAAACAATAAATTTATATTAAAAATTATGCCGGTTTTTTAATGGGCTTGCTTCACGTAATACCGAAAGAAAACAAAACAACCAATGAAATCGCAGTACGAAAAGCTTGACGTCGTAAGAAACCAATAGGCTTGTTTCACGTAATATGGAAAGAAAACAAAACAACCACTGTAATCGCAGTATGGAGAGCGTGACATCATAAGAAATATTCCCATTTAAAAATAGCACTTCCTGTGCCTCTTCTGAAGATTTTTGTTGCCGCGTAATGTGTCATAGGAAGGCATTACCGGTAGTACAGTTCTTGATGCCTTAGGGCATTATCCGCAGCGTGAGTGTTAATAAATAATGAACCCATTATCATACAATTCCATTTTGATATATTTTATGAGGCCATAATCCATTGATTTATCAAACTGCATTAAATCTTTCCTTCGGTTTATTGATGTCGGCTCGTTACTTGACTGTGGTTCTACCGTCATGTAGCTCTGGTGCACCGACAGTGCAAACTAACAATAACCTTTAGTTTAGCCGGTTAAAATGTTTATTCAAACCGGTTCTTCAGTTTTAACTGGTTCAGCTAAAGAAATGGCGAAAAATCGGTTTAACTGTATTCGGTTTTCCATCAATTTGCATATTTGTGTTTTTGCACATTCGTGATTTTGTCATTTTACCGACGATATATCTTTTATTTAGAAACATCACTGTTTCTTCATATAAGGGAGATATGTAAATTCATAACCGTACTTTCTTACCAGAATCAGCAAGAATTGCCTTTAAGACCTAAGGCTACAAAATCGAAAATGTGCCTCATAGACCTGGGAAGAATTAAACAACAGTACCAATATTTATATTGTATGTAAAATAAAGTAAAAAGAATTCTTAAAATATTTTAAATATCATATAAAAATTTTAAGAAATAATTTTGTAGTCACAATCAATAGAGTTAAAATCAGCTTCCTACCTACGTTCGAAAACAAAAACCAAATGTAATCGATGCAATGGTATTTTGCGTCTCCATTACTTAAGGCAATTCCGAGAAATCAATATCAATAATGTTATTTTAAGCCTGATATATCGATAATCAATAGAAAAGGCAGTATTTGGTGTCTGATGTATTACTTAAATAAATCACTGTGTTTTTTGGTGATATGTATAAAATTTCTTACAAGATCGCATTGGTTCAAAGCATGCGTTTTCAAAGATAAACCATTAATGACAATTGAGCATCATAACTGATACCCAACTTGAAATTACAATAATTTTAGATTCAACAAATGATAAAACAAATAAAACAAAATTACAACATTCACTTAATTTATACCAACAGTACGAATATTAGTAGCAGATGTCTGTGATTAATCATGCACCGATCCCCTTCACCTGATAGAAAAGAAATAGTGTACCAATAAAAAGAAAATTAAATGTTTTGGATTTTTTTTATCAATGAACAATATTACAAATAAAATATTATATTCATCGTACTGTACAACTATAGTAGCTGCCGTTTAACGAAAAAAATTCTTTACCTACCTTTATTTTTTTTTAAAAAGCATGGTAAGTATCAAAACTTTAAACACTAATATTTTATATTTTTGTATTTGTTTAAATGAAGTGCATGTAAAAAATATGCTCAGTGTTAACTCAAGAAAGTAAGGTAAATAATAATGATGGCTTAATGAACAAAAACGCATTTGTTTGAGCAGATCAAGATGACATTATTTTTTTCCGATATTTTTGTGTATTGAATTCCTTAGAATGTATTGTGATAAGAGTTTATTCAGGGAATATATATACCTGTAAAAATTTTCAATTTTCATATCACAAAAACTGCCTTATACGTAGTATAAGAAGTTAAACTGCTGTGCAAATATCATTCCTGATCAAATATTGAGGAATACGCTATTTGCTATTCAGTTCTACTACGTATTCTAAAGATATTCCATCTTTCGAGGTAAAATTTGTATTTCTTTATAAAATGTACTAGAACCAGAATATATAGAAATAACCTAACAAGATTTTAAGTAAAGAAAAAAATCTTAAAATTTTAACACAATATATAAACAACATAATATTAATTATTTTATTTTATAAAAATATTTTTCTTAGTAAAACACACCGTTTAAAAAATAATTATAGAAGTAAATATTAGTAAATACAAATATTTATAAAACCTGACCAAAATAATTAACTATCGCTTATGTTAAGCTTAGTTTAGTTATTTGTATGTATATCTTTATAATCAAAATTAAAATACTGCTTCATATATTTGTACCTTACAGCCAGATGGTTAGAACTCCATTTTTACAAAAGAACTTTAGTCTATTTCAATACTTGCATATGCCAGTTTAAAATTAATTTACTTGCAAATATATTTTTAAAGTATCTCTGATACCAGCCGTACAGTTTAATTTTGCAACAAAACTTCTGATGAAATTTTTAAATTGTCTTGTTTATATTTGATTTCACGGTCTCCACAATGAGCAGGTTTTACGACTGCTGAATGGTTGGTTTTTAGAATGACAGGCCAGTCAACCAATCACGAACGGTAAAAAGCTGTCCGTAGGCTGCACGTGACATGCTCTCGTCCAACTATTTTCAGACAATAGGTTATAGAACAAATGACTGTTATAGATCCTCTATTAAATGAATCATTCCTCCGCTAATATTGCAGACTGTTTATACTCCATTATAACTATTTATAGGCAAACTACGACGTAAGTTCAGTAATCATCTGAATGGCATACAACCAGACGTATAATTCAGTATATATTCAAACATGCCGTGTTTATTATGTAGGGGGTCCATACGTAAGGGAATTCATAGCAGATTACTACTCTACACAGAAAAAAGGACAGATATGATAAATTGATGCATGAAGTTGTAATATAAAAAATTCGCATATATAAAAATTCATAAAAAAAAAAATTCGAAAACAATTCTTTATTATCAAACAGCTTTAGAAGTTTTCAAATATTTTCATTAAAATGTTTTTTCAAATAATTTTATTCACATATTTCTACAATATTCCACGTACTCCTTAACTGAATTTTCAAACTAAACTTTTTCGCGAGTTTGAAATTTAGGCACGTACATGAAATAAAACTTGGAAGATTCGATACGCATATCTAGTGTAATAATATTTTCATATCAACTTAAAAATAAAGGGAAAAAAAACTCTTGAAACTATGGTCAAAAACCGATAAAATGCATATATATAAAGAAGCTTCCCTAACGACTTTTACATGAATCATTTACCCAAGAACTTTTGAATTTTTTTAAGGAGTTTGGAAAAAGAGAAAAAAACGAATTACACCAGTTCGGTTCCGAAATAATTTAAAGAAGAAGCGAGTGAGCTTTTCCGTAAGGAGTTTTTCAAAATGCAAAGTTATTACATTGGAATATAGATCGGAAATATTTTACATTTGTGAATTTCCCTGAAAAGGTTTACTCACAATTTCAGCGGAGCCAATATGTTTTGCACCAATATATGTTGATGGTGTGCCGAGATATTTTTTAGACAGAGTTGAAAAGCACTATGCGGTATATAATATTGTGTTGGTGCGAAACTGTTTTTCGAGAAGTTCTCATATTTTCAAGAGAATATATGAGTTTGGAATAATAAAAGAACAAAAATTTATGCTTTTAACTCACAATAGCATTTGGAAAAAGAATGTTGAAAGATATTAACAGTATTTCGTGATTTCCACAAGCATAAAAATCTATACACATTTTTGTAGTTCATTAATGCATACTAATTAAAATATGATAAATAGTTCGTTTCGCTTGAGCATTTAAAAAAAATAGTCAAAAGTAAGTTTATAAGTCATAAGTCAAAAATAGTAGAACTTATTAAGGCAATGTATCCAATTTTTTTTTATACAACGTGAACATTTTATGTAATTCGAATATCAGCAAATACATTATTTTAACATTATTAACTATTAAATTTTGAAGAAGAACAATTTTGGATCAAATAATTAAAAAAATAAATTGCAATGGTGACTTTGAACATTTTAATTAATATATCCCTAAAATTAGTGATTAAACTAAATGATACAAAAAAAGTTTTATACATATTACCCCTTAAAATTTATATACCTTACTTTCATTAAAACAAACTTAATTGAAAACAAGTGGAAATAGTACATTTTATGTATTTTTTACTTCTTTATAAATATTCAAAAGTCTAACAACCACAAGTACCTTTTGCTCTGTTATTAGGAAAAGTTATGCTTGTACCGTGTTGACTAAATCGGAAAAGCGTCACTATTCCACACACAGTTCTGTCTACTGCACAATGTTTTCTAAATCTGACTCTGATATCCATATTCATTCCAACAATGTAACAGACCACAGTGTAAAACTTTGAAAATAGTTTCCACGTGGGAATTGAAAAGAAGTTTTGACGCTAAACTGGAGATAAGAAACACACCTGCAGTGCCCCAATCATACATTAGAGGCCGCTTTATGACTTCTTTTTGGAACTCGTTCCTATGCGAAACCTTTCTAGATGATTGTTTCAAATCTCTTATGTTGGGAGATAAGGGACATTATTGTTCTGTTAAAAGCCACTAGAGAAGTGTTTACTAAAATCAATTGAGAGTTCAGGGAAAGAACAGCGGTGTTATTTACAAGATTATTATTCGGAGGAAAGTAAAATATTCATAGATGGGTGAAAATTACTATTTTTTCCTAAGAAGGCCACAAATAGATATGTACTTCCAATGCATTTTTAAATTGCTCTTTTTTAGTACATGGTAATGTGTTCAAAATATATGTTTAATTCGTTGAAAGCTTTTACACTGCATATATATGCATCGTAACACCAGAACACTATTAATGACTTGTGGCAGATAAGTATCTAAAAAAAGTTAGGAATTGTAATCAGCTATATACTTTATAGCAATCATCTATACTCATTGTTTTTATGTTCGTATTTTTTGAGAATGGATTTTTGAGTGAAATCGAATTTAAAAAGCATATTATCGCGTAAACATGTTGGTTTGAATTAATATAGAATGGGGTATTGGTGACGGTATTTGTATCTTAGAACCATGGTCAAATGACGACGATCAAAAATGTCAAGTTCATAAAACTTGTTTTGTTAAATTAAAAAATGATTTTTTTTTTCAAATATAGAAACTTTAAAAATTAATATTTGCATTTCTTTGTTATGTCTAACTTCAATAACATGCAAGAATAGTAGAAAATTACAGAAAAATGTTGATTTAGTTAAAAAAAACTCCAAAAGACCACTATTTACTAGTTAGTAGCTGGTCAAAATACCACACCTAGTCACAATGCCTAGTACCTTAATACGCTTACAATAAAAAATAATCTCCCGTCTCGAACTTGTTTGTCTAAAATTACAAGAGAGCGAAGCAATTTTTGACACTTTTTTATATTTTGAATTGCCTTGTATGGAGATGACGTAGTTCCTTCTAGCTGTCATCCCCGTTCTTCCTTCGATCGGTGCGCCATTCCCTATTGGCATTGATTCACCAATAAAGGTTCGAGAAAAAAAACTATTTTCATTCAGCATTTATATTGCCACTCAAGACCTAAAACATGTCCATTTGATTTTAATCCCCTTTTCCTCTACCTGTAAAATACTCCGTTTACGTATCGTAAGAAATAACCGTACGTCGCACTCTTAAAGTGGGTAGGGGTAGGTACATATATATTCCGGCTTGTGTGCTTGATCAGAGACCCGCTTATGAAGCCTTCGTCAAGTAAGACAGACACAGAAAGAATTTTTTACTGTCACAGAGAAAGGAATATACACCCAGGGCGAAGGCGGGAATCGAACCCGTACCCGTTACAGCGCGCAGACTGCTAGCGTAGTAGTCCAAACCACTCGGCCATCCGGGCCCCGCACTCTTAAACAAACCCTAACTCAACCGCAGCAAAAGTGTTTCTATACACTTGATATTTTTGCGCAATAAGCCAACGCTACTTAAAAAGAAGTTAAAAACAGTTTAATATAAACTAAAATAATAACAAGTTAAATGCATATTAAACAACTACTTTAACTGAATTCCAAATCTCTTGTGAAACTTTCAACGACTCTTGTTCATCCCCAAGATAAGACCGAGACGCCAATTTAAGAAAAAGTAACTATTCCAATAATATCCACACAAAAAGAATCAATGAGAAGAAATAAAGTATGGTGTGGGTGACCTCAATTATGCAAGGAGCCGAGCCCAATCGCTTAGGAGCTCTTATTAGCTCAAATATTCTCTTGATGGTATTAATATTCATCGCGAAACATTTAATTCCGGCCCAAATAAACTAGGTTTTTTTTACCTTCGGGGATAAGGAAATTCTAGGGAATGGGAAGATTGGAAACGAGATAGCTGTTAACGATTTAGGATTTTCGAAGTCATTTTTTTGTATTTTTGTAATAATTATTATTAAAAAGATAAAACTAAAAGTTATCAATGAGAAAAGTTTCAGTTGTATTTTTTTCGTTGTGATGTTTTGATGCATAAGCACTTTATTTAGAACTCAAAGCAAAACAAGAGAAAGTCAATTAAAACATGACGAGCTTTCGACTGTTTGCATTGTACCTATTTATGTTAAAAATATTTTTAATTATTTATTTTTCAATGCTGTTTAAGTACGAGCATGAGTATAATTGACCAATTATAATATATATGTTTCTGGTATGAATTATTTGAAGCTAATTATTAAAGGTTAATATAATATGTATAATATGTTATAAAATAATAATGTGTTATACAATATGTCATAACAAGGTAAAAAGCCCAAATTCTGGTAAAATACTTAAATTCATCGAAATTATATTTTTTTTTTGTCTAGTCTCATCGCCACTTATTTATGACAATGATTTTGAAAAAAAATGTATCAAAACTGCAACGAAATGAAATGATCATAAGAAGATATATGACTGTTTTATTTCCTTTATCGATAGACGTTATCTAATCAACAACACACATAGATTTTTTAAAATTTACTAGGGTGTTAGTTTAGGTGCTATTTTTTCTTATACTTTAATGACTTGAAAGTTATTTTAGGTGTAATTAATTTCTTGATATAGCAGAAAATACTAGAATAATAATTTTAACAATAACTTAAACAAGGAATCTTTTAAACAAACTTCAACTAATGATTTTTTCCAATTGTTTAAAAATATAATGGAAAAAATATTTATTTACGATTATTGGAACCATTAATTGCATTAATATGATTTCTCAATTATTAACATATTTAGGTAGTCTTCGAGCTTCAAAACTTTGATCTATTACTATGAAGAGTTTAAAATTAAGAGTGATAAAACCCTACATACATATTCATAAAGATATAGGATTTTACAAATGATGCACACCATAGATTTACAAGTTATTATATTACAGCGCAGTTTAAAGCGAAGTTAAGTGTGATTAATATTCTCTGTTATGATTGAAGCTGTCAAACAACTTTCCAGGCTAAAAAATGAGATTTAATATGCTGCTCGTTGTCAGGTTAAAAAATAGATAAACTAAGTTCTAAATAAAATTACTTACTGAAGACAAAAAGATTGGATTTATTAATTGTAAATATACAACAAAAAATTCAATTATATGAAAAAAAACCTTTAAAAAATTATATTTTGAAATAACTAAAACTTTTATACTGCATTCCAAAAGTTTTTCAATTTTTAAATAACTTATATTAATTTACATCAAAATTATATATATTAATAATATCACTTGTTATTAGATTTTTAATTATTTATTTAGAAAAATATTTAAAAAGTAATTAATGTTTACAGTATTTGGAATAGTAAAAAAAACAATATCAGCAAATTTGTAAGCAATTCTATTTAATCTTGTTACTTTTTTATTTTTCTTTTAAAGCTTTCTTCTAGCTCACCGATCGAGCAGACTGATCCGATTGCCTTGGTCCTTTATTGCTGACACAAACATTTGTTTCAAACAATCGTTGACAAATAGAATTTCTTGGATCTTTATTCATTTTTCAATTCTTTTTCTCTTGTGAGAGTAAAATAAAATGAATAACAATTCATCATATTCAACAACCGATCCATTATACTTAAGTTTATGGCTATACATATTTTATTTTGTTTATCATGATTGTCTTGAAATAAATATTGTACTATTGCGGAAAATAAATTTTTAAACGTTGTTATTTGGCCGTTAATGATTTGTGTTAGTTTGTTTTACATTGAACATTCCATATTGACTGAAATAAACAAAAATAATAACATAGGCTGTCTAATTATAAAAGTTACCATCCATTTTCGATATTTCCTTGACTACACCCAAATTGCTAATATCATGTTTCAAATGTATATGTTCAATGAAAATTTACACTTTATTATTAAATTTTGAATAAAGTGTTTTGCGATAACATCCTAATATAAAATTTAAAATAACAAAAAAGTTCTTTGCAAAATAGTAAACCAATGAAGCTGTTTTTTTTCAGTTATCCATGAAATGTCAAAAAAAAAGCTAACTACTTAGTTCTACCCTTTAAACTACAAAAAATATTGATTTAATCAAAGGTTTTTTATGTGGAAAGGATAATAAACTGAGTGCATAATACTTAAGCAGTTGATTTAAGTGTATAAGTACTTAATTTTCAACATTCTAACAAAATTTAGTTAAGTTTTAGAGTTCTTTTTGTGATTGCTTAAGGTTTCAGATGTGACGACTACTTTTGAAAATGGTTTTTCGTAATTCAACTTAGCTTATTGTACATCCTTTCGTATATTTATATTCTATAAAAAATATTTCTTCTATATTTCTTCTACGTGATGTTGGGACAAATATTGGCAAAATCCCAATGGGAGAAAGATTTTTGGTGTTTGAAATACTTAATTCACTGGTCAACAGTGAAAATGTAAATGAGATGAAAGTACCCAATTCTGAATGATTTCAACGTGTTAAACACGAATATCACCTTAAAAAATGTTAGTTAGCTCTAGTTTTTGAGTTACGGTCGTTTTTTTCATTACATAGGATACGGCGAAATGAATGGGCGCACAAAACTCAAAATAAACTATAGTCAATTTTGTTTACAGAAACCCTTCGAATTTTTGCTCATAAAGGTTTTTTTGATATTATCAACATGGGGTTGGGAGGAGCTTTCAAGGTTTTTGCACCGATATTAGCAGCTTAATACCCCTCTAAGCAACATAATTGTTCTCATGTCAAGAAGTACAGAATAAAGAGCAATAAATTACTTGTATTCCGTTCTTGGTTGTTTTAGAAGCTGTTGAATAACAAAAATTAGTGTTAGTGATAAATCTATAACTGTAATGCCTTGTAAGTGCATTACTAACGCTAATAACTTCAGTTATATTTGCGGCAAAGCGCAATTTTCTGCACAAAAAAGGCACATCACTGCAAAAATTAAGAAAACTTATCATTTGTATTTTGGTTACAAGATAGGAGACCAGAAAACATTTATGGTCTCTTCACGTCTGTAGTTAGACTTGTGTAGCAAATTTGTCACTTTGACTTCATCGGGGAAAAAAGATAATGCCATATGCTGGGAAGAAAAACAAATGCCGATTTATGGAACTAAAGGGAATGTCGTTTTTAGGATTATGAGAACCAAAAAATCAGATTAATGACTGATATTTCTGCATCATCTCATCAGTTAAAGGAGGTGTTTTATAGAAAAAGATTAAAGTTAAATAGCCTAACTTTCCTTCTACTCTGCATCCGGTCCCACATGATAAAGAACTGCTTGCTAAAAAGTCTGCAATATTTTTTTAGTTTTAATGAGGATAATAGCCATGAGTCTTCTAAATATGCTATAACTTCTAAAAACAACCATGGAAGAAATGCGAGGAATTTATTGCTCTTTTTTCTGCACCTCTTGAATTGAGAACAATTTTGTTGCGTAGTGGGGTATTAAGCTGCGAATGTTGGTGCAAAAGCCTTGAAAGTTATCATCTCTTCCCACCTCCATGTTGATTATATCAAATAAAACCTGTATGAGAAAAAATTCGGAGAGTGTTTGTAAACAAAATTGAGTTTAATTAATTTTGCGTTTGGTGTGCCCATGCATTTCGCCGTATCCTATGTAATGAAAAAAAGGACCGTAACTCAAAAAATTGAGCTAACTAACATTTTTAAGGATATATTTGTGTTTAGCACGTTGAAATCATCCAGAATTGGGTACTTTCATCTCAGTCGCATTTTTTTTTTTGAAATTTTGTTGTCCAGCCAATGGAAAATATATTCGCAAAAAAATTCCAAGTATCTTATGCAATTTATTTTACTTTATAATATTATTTTCATACAAAATGTTTCTTTTAAAATGTCTTACAATAAACATTTCATTTATATATCTTTTAAGATAATGTATAGTTATTTTTAGTTATATTACATAATAAATATTAACTGACCCTGTTTTTAAAGTTAAGTAAGCATTCATTTATATGTATAAAAAATTAAACGAATTTTATGATATAGTTGATATGTTCTCGATTTAATTGAAGACATCATTTTTATGTTATTGTTTTTTATATGACAAATTATTGCATTATATCGCACAGTATTTGGAAAAATGATCTTATTTTGGATACAATATGGTAATTACTTGAAAAAGACTCGGCTCACTTATTAAACAGCATTCATTAAAAAAAAATTTCATTATTAATCTGTGATACAAAGGTTTCGATAAATGTATTCCAAAAAGGATTTCTTTTCATTTTATGAATGTGTACTATGTAGTTCAATTGTTTAATGAGTCAGATAAGCACTAAACTTTCACACTGAGTTTAATGATATAAAAAAACTGAACTTTTCTTATTATACGACTTACAAATTAATAGCATGTTTGATAATTTTATGTCCACTAGTCACACGTAACTTTGAAACTTCTAACATTTAAAAGTTAACACCTGAACTCCCACCAAATTATGTAAACTATAATTACAAAATACATAATTTTCGCTTTTTTTTCCGCGTTTTCGCTGAAAAGTTGCATGTATGCCAACGTAAATTTTTTACAAAGCATAAATTCAAAGAATTTAACCACTTTGCAACGTTTTTAATCAGTTTTGTGCTTCCTTAAACAATAATAAGCAGATTTGTCAGATAAAGTGGAAATGTACTAAGTTTCCTTTCCTCCTAAAAAAAAAGTTTTGCACCGATACGATTCTCTTCCATATACCGAAATTAACATTTTAAATAAGTATTTAAAACACAATGCCGTTCAATAAAATATAATTTGATTAAACGTATTTTCTTTAATTTCAATACAAATTAATATCCGTGACAAATCAACCATTTTAAAAGAATTATACTTACTTTTTGAATGAACCCCTGCACTATATGCTTGGTAACGGCTGTTTAGAACTTTATGTCCGTTAGTAAAACCCGGCACAAACATTGCACAGAAACACATTAAACGCTATAAGAATTCTAAAAATGGAGTTCCGAAATATCTCGCTCAGTTAAACTCATCCACGTAAAATGCCCGAGTTTTGCAATTTTAATGACGCATATATTCGTACTCCCCTTTTCAGTTGTAGCATGTTTTTTCAAAAGGAGTTATATGATGTTTTATCAGAACTTAAAACCTTATTTTTGCAATGTTATGGTGCCCTAATAAAGGCCTAAAAAGTTACATATATGAAAAAAAATATCGGCACTATGTTAACAATGTACCAAGTTGGATGTTATGTAGAATTCTTAATTAAACATGGATTTGGTTTATAAGAAAGTTGTGTTTATCAGGTCCGCAAGGTTAGTCTGACCAGTGCCATTTGAAAAAATGTTCAAAATAAGAAAAAGTTCAATTCAAGTTTATGTGTACATTATCAAGAACAATTAAATAGTTGCTGTATTTATTTTTAAAAAAAAATAACATTAGTCACAACAATTTAGTGCGGTCGATCATAATTACCCCAACTTACAATCTTTAATATGAATTTTTAACTAATAGTTTAGATATACAAACCGCAAAATACCTTAACTAGTTCCACATTTTTGTTTTGTTTTTTATTATTTTTTCGTAAATTTAGATAAATGCTAGAGCAGTATTTCAAACTATAGACGAAAGAAGTTGTATTTCTCCCATCGGGCAGAAACGAGAAAACTAGTTTGGTTCGTTTTGGATAAATAAAATACAATCAATTCCTAAAAACACTCGAATTTGTAACAAAAATCTAAAGTTAATATTCGCATCAGATAAGAGTTATCCTAGGTTGAGATCAATCGTCCACAAAGAGGCTCAAGAAACAAAAAAAAGTCACGTAATCTGAGTAGTTTGAAAAAACAACATAAAATAAACTGTGATAGTCTACAATACGAATCAAAACGAGACCAAATTTGAGGAGCATTCCAATCGTTGTTGAAAGATTGTGCAAAGATCGTCAAAGATGTTCTTTTGTTGGTGGCTTGGGTTTTTCTTTATAAGGTATTTAAAATCGAAAGTTTCTGGATATATAAAGTGTCTTAGATAAATTGTTATTTGGATAGTAATTTTGGTTAGGTGGAATTTAAATCATTGTTGAAAATCTTGTTGAGCACCTTAAATATGTGATATTGTCCTTATTTAGAAACTCTTAAATTTCTTTGTATTATTTTTTTAATATATAAATTCTTATATGTAGTTAAGTTTGAGTAAATGAAATTTGACCTATAATTGAGTTAGATATTAATACCGCATCATATTTTTAGAACTACCTTGTATATTTAGGAAATGGTCGTTTGAATATAATAAACCATCTGTAATTTTAATTTAATTATATAATGGTACCGAAGATAATTAAAAATTTCCATCCAATTACAATAATGTGGGTATAGGTTTTAATTACTTATTTCATAAATTTAAAAACAAAACTTCATTGTTAGAGTTGATTAAATTTATTTTATCATTTAAAAATACTCCTTTAATGAATTTTAGTATATTATCGTCTTAACTTAAAACTTTTAACGATAATTTATTTTGGTTATAATGTTAGTAACCAATGGATGAAAAACACTAAAATAGTGCTTAAGGCACTCAAGTGCAACAGGAAGCAATTTTATTACTTAATTACACAATAAAGAAATTAACAAAGAGTGAAGTTATAAAAATTGCTTAGCATTGTCTGCTTTAAAATGCACGAGTAAGCATTTAAAATTTCAACCAATTTGACTTTAAGCTAAGAAGGGCTAAGAAAATCTTATTTACCTTAAACATCAACGGTTGTTTCACTAATAATATATAATTCATAGGCGAATCTCGGGATTTGCATTTACTCATGCATTTTTAATAAATTACTTAATCCAGCTTTGCAGTTTTGGTGTTTAGCAACAGTTTTGGAATCCTATTTCTCTTAACTTTTTAAAGCTTAAACACAGTAAAAAAAATGCATCGTAATTTTTTATCCCCCTGTAGGTGAAAGTATAAACAACTGAGCTGGATTACTATGACATTTAAATGGATAAAAGAACTATTAACTTTGAGCAGATACACGCGCATCATGTTTTTACGTTTCAGGGCTGTCTATTTCTAACCTCCGAGGAGCTTTAACACAGCCAAATTCGCCTAGTAATTTAAAACCCTGGTCAAGTGACAAGATCGACACTTGAGCGGACACCCAATGGAACTTCGAACAACATCGTACGCCAACGCCGTCGGGATTTTGGATTAAACATATTTAAAGAGCACATTTGTCCCAGTGTACTCGGGTCCATCCCTGATTAATTTTGGATTTTTCCTGCTATTCCCAGTACATATACGAATTATTTGATGACTGGTACATGCACAAGCTCATCGACCCTCTAACTATCCGAATTTAACCTCCATCGAAGTTCCGTTGGGTGCCCGCAAAGGTGTCGACCTCGTCACTTGACCAGGAATCAAATTTACGAGTCGTAATTGTCTGTGTTAAAGCTCCTAAAGGGGACAAGAAATAGACAGCCGGTAACTGTTCAATTAACAAATTACCAAAGTTTAAGATATATAAGGGCCGTAGTGAGCCTAGTGGTCAGCGTCTCGGTCTCGGGATCGGAAGGTCCTGCGATCGAGTATCGGTACCACTGAAGACCTACCGAGTATATGCGGAGTACGTGCTCGTTAAATCTGTTGGGTCCGAAAGTCCTCTAAGTTCCCATACCAAATCAATACCTCTGGGGGTGACAAGCCAATTCTGGGGATCCTCTAGTTGGCCTCTGTCTCTAAAAATTAGATGGACCCACTTATGTGTGTGTTGTCTGTTGTGTCTGTCTTACTTGACGAAGGTTTATAAGCGGGTCTCTGACCAAGCACACAAACCTGAATATATATGTCTACCAACCAACCAACCAACCAAGATATATAATATAAAAAAGACCTAAAGATATAAATACTAATACTACAAACAAAAGTTAACCCTTTTATCCTATTAAAAATAATGTTGCAGTAAAACAATACTTTATTCGTTATTGAAACTTTATTTTAAAAATTGTTAGAAATAAAGAAGAAGTAACCTCTTTAAAACAAAGTGAAAATGCTCTAAAAATACTAAAAGTTATTGTAGGGCTAAGCTGCATAACATTAATTATAAGCTTTCCAGTCTTAGAAACGGATATTTTGATTCTTCATGTCCAAAGCTTAATTTTAATGCACTAAAATGAGGCTACATGAAGGGCTTAAGAAAGTTTAAATGACAAAATCAATTAATGAATAAGATTTGCTATAATCTAAGTACCCGGAAGCTTTTATTAAAGTATTAATGCGATTGCAGTTAGACTAAATATAGAAGAACATGAAGATTATACCTCTGGTTGACAAATATCGAAGGACATGAGGATTGTTCCATTAGTGGACATTAATGGACTCTTCAAAAGACTTTGAAGGGATTTATTTAATGCCAATTTGCGCAAACAAGGAAATTCCTTTTATATAAACTTCCATTTCAATATAATCTTCTTATGTTTAAATATAGCGAATAGACAGAGTCAATTCAATAAACTTTAAGGCTGCTTTAGGAATGTTGCAACAACAGTTCGTTTCCTTAGTTTGGATTTAAATTACATTAAGCTACCCTTCTATCAGAGTGTTAAAACTACTACGAATTTACCATGTACTATCTTTAACTAAACATTTTTTGTGTGGATTCAACAGTGGCATCTGATTGAGCAATTGGAACAGTTCAAATTTAAGTTTTCCATGCTATTAAGAAATTTTTTAAGGGTTTCATATATTCCGCAAACATTCAAAATAAAAAAAAGAGGAATTACAATGTATCTCTAATTTTCGGGATAAATTGGGACTGAGCCCGATTCGAGTAATTAAAATATTTGGATTCTTGGAAGATTTTTTTTTTATTATTCTAGGCCGGGGAATTTAATAATTCACTGGTACATGGTTAATCAGAAAAAAATATAAAACCTTTGACAATAAGTTTTAATGCAATTTATAATTCACACACATCTCTTTATGGCAATCTGAAGAGAACTTAATTATTTCGCGTAGATTCAATTGGCCCGTGTGCTTTGCATACGACTTTGCTTGAAGTTCCGTTGTGTGACAGGTCAGTTGCCGAACTCGTCACTTCACCACTACTCTAAATTATCAGGCGTTAAGTGGCTGTGATAAAGCTTTGTTATAAGACAAAATGTTAGAATTTCGTAAAAATATTTTTAAATTTTCGAACATTTCAATAACCTAAGAAATGAAATGAATTCTGTAAAATGAACATTAATGTATCTTTCAGTTGCCTTTTAAAACTTTTTTTTCCTTTTAATTAACATTTACAAAGAAAAGTTGGGTTCTACATTTTACAATAAATTCGTAATTTGTAAAATTATTTATCTCTTTGGAACTTTTTGTCTTAGATTAGGTAGGGGTAGGGTAGATACATAAATATTCCGACTTGTGTGCGTGATCAGAGATCCGATTATAAACCTTCGTCAAGTAAGACAGATACAGAATTATTTTTTTCTGACACACACAGTGAAAGGAAGTACAAACAGAGCGAAGGCGGGAATCGAACCCGCACCCGTTACAGCTCGCATACTGCTAGCGTAATGGTCTACGGTCCAAACCACTAGACCATCCGGGCCCCTTTGAATAAGTAATGCTAGCTAATGTAAAGTAAAATACTAAAGTGAAAGAAAATAAAATAATTAAATCAATTAACACAAAAGCAGCTTTAAACAGTATGTATTACACCTATTTTTATTAAAAAATATTTTATAATTTAAAATTTTATATAACATTTGCTTTAACTTAAGCAAAAATAACTTTTTTTTAACAATTCAGTAATCATATGTATTGTTATGAAAACTAAAAAAGAAAATACAGTCATACGTTTGTAGAGGTAAGAGGCTTAAGTTTCAAAATAAAAACGAGTATTCATTATAATTTTAACATTTATAGCTTTCTTAAATTATATAATACTTTGCGCAGAACAGTTACTTAGAACCAGTACTTTGCTTTTTTCAGTAAATCATCTGAACTTTTGTTTTTTATATTAAATCAATTGCTGGAAAAAGATTTATCTTCTTATTTGAGACCAAACGTTTGACAATCTCTTCAAAAAATTAGGAAAAATATCGCTAAAAATTATGATTAATCGTTCTTAAAATGTTGTATGTTTTAATAATTTAAATTGACGTTCGTTTAGTTACTTAAGTCACTTTTCACCTGATATTTTAAATGTGTTTTTTTAGTGTAGGCAGATATGTCCGGCCATATTAAATAGTTCAACTTACAACAAAAATATTCTTGATTCTTATTATAATACGCTTTCATGATCCCGTACGGTATGACTCGAGGTTTCAAAAGAGCCCCTCCTAAACAATAAAAAACGCTCTTTTCTTTATTGAGAGGGCTGCACCGTACTTGAATTGCCTCTTCAACTGTCCTTTACAGAGCCCAATTCAATTTTAAACTAATTAGGTTATTATTAATTATGATGTGCGTATGTCTTTTTAAGTATTACTTAGCAAGAGGCAAATTTTAAGCATAAAAGCTAGGTATTTTTTGGATACTTGGAAACTACTCGTCTGAATGATGAAAAATTAGGCAAAATTGTATAGATGAATAAAGGATTATATCTGAGACTTAATACAATGTAAAGTTTTAAGTAAAATATTTTGAAGTTCCTTATAATGAGGGTAAAGCTAAGCAAGTAGTAAAACTTTTTTATGTTTACAATTAGCTATGATTAATTATTTCAATAGAGAAATTACTCTTAAATAAGCAAAATAGAAAAAGAGAACAAAAAAATGAAAACACAGCTATATAAATACATAACAGATTAATTTGTTTATTATTTTAAAATATTGGGTAATTGTGTCGGTTCGGTGTTTATCTCGAAAGAAAGAACAGAAACATTAACTATAAAATACAAACTTCTTAGAATAGTTTTTTAATAAAATACATCTTACAATTTTAACCACATACAGATGACAAGAAGAAAGAAAGTTGAATTCTCTATGACTTATATTGAACACCCCAGAAATTTGTCGTAAACGAGGTCTTATTTAATTCAAATCATGTAAAACAAAGGCATATTTCAGTAGCTTCATTATCCATTACAGAAATGAAAACTATTAAAATTACATTTCAATTACTCTCAAAGTAACATTTTCAATTCTTTTTTAGATTATTTAATTTTGTAAAGGGAGTTATTTGTTTCCTTTTCGGGAAGTTGGACGAGAGTTTATGAAACAAAAAGCAGCGATTTAAATAGGAAATGAGTGACGTGTCTCTGAAATATTAAAGTAGTGAAGCGATGGATCAGCGAGTTATACATAATGTCAAAATTCAGATGATGCAAGCAATGTAAAAAAATTGGGTTTCTTACGTTTTTCTTCAAACAAAATGCAGTTACAGCACGAGTGTTCTTGTCAGGCTAAAAACTTTTAACCCCAATATTATTATTCTGTAATACTTTTTTGACCGTTAGTGCTTCAGAATATGTGATCATGTTTATATATTTTTACATGTTATGAGAAATTTCATTTGCAACTTGCAGGTGTGTTTTTACTTTAAATGTGATAAGAGTAACATTTATTTGCATAAAAAGTAATTGATTGTTGTGTATTTAAAAATAAACTAAAAAGGTTCAAATACTAAATGTTTTGTTCTTTAAATAGGTTTTCAATAAAAACTATCCAAAATTCTTATTACAAGGAAATTTATACTCGGTTAAATGAAAATTTTATTGTATTTTCCTTGTGAACACTGTTACAGCTTCCGGGTTTGGTCAATAGTCCCAAGGCATAGTTTTACGGAGAAAATTTAAGGAATCTTTATAGATTTATAGACCGGCATGGTGCGGTGTCTTAAAGTGTCATGCTGTGGAAGATAACTTCTCAAGTTCTTTCTTCATCTTAGTCATCCTATTAAGGGTGAATGAGCCCGCTGGACTGCGGGTCTCAGTGTCAATCCAATAGGGAAAAAATATTTTTTTTCTAAGCCACACATTTCTCCGGCTGTAATGAATTTTTTTACTAACTGTTTTTTTAATGATAAATGTAGATAACTTTCAAGTCCCAACAGTCCTACTTCTTGCAATTGGTTCGAATATTATTTTAAAATTTTCAATAAAAAATTTACACAAAATATTCGAAACAATTTCAAAAAGTGGGATTATAGAGACCTGTAAGTTAACTACATTTATCATTTTCAAAAAACCGTTTGTAAAAATATTCAATACAGCCGGAGAAATATAGCTTAGAAAATATTTTTTCCATTGGATTAACACTGAGGCACTTTAGTTTGGAGAACCCCGGTTGATCGGACTCATTCGTCTTTAACGGATCGTGCTAAATAAAAAAAAATCTAAAAATTCAAAAGCCTCGTACATGGAAAAGGTTCGAGGAGGTCTAAAATCATGACGCCATGAACGTTATCGCTGTGGGTTCAGTTCCAGCTCAAGTCTTGTCACTTAAACGTGTTTTCAACTTACAATGCCAGTTACCAATAGCTTACGTATAGCTCCAGTACGTTGTTAATTCAGTAAAAAATATCAAACTAATAAAGCTTTTACTTGCATAATCTTTTTGCTTAATTTTCGGTTTCTAGGAATTAGTCAAACTTATTCTAATTATTAAGCAGAAGAAAATAATAGGAAACCTTTTGAATTTCAATTTTTTTGAAAATGTATAATATATAATGAAATCTCACAAAAAGATTTTTCGTAGCTTACAACTTGCAATAACGTGTGTTCCAAAACTTATGAAACTGAAATATTTAAGTTTCCGTTTAAAAATTGTAAAAATTTTATTTATATTACTTTTAAAAATTGGTCCGTAAAAAAATTTAAAACTAGCTCTGCTTAAGACAAAATACACAATTTTGCTATTTTTTAAGTTTATTCATCACGCAAATTATTTGATGTTAACAAATTGAACACATTTTTTTTAATATTTCTACAAATTTGAAGGCATTATAACAAGTATATTAATTTGGTAAAAATGACTCGAAATGAATAATTTCGATAATTAAAGGTAAAAAAAACCTTTCAGAATAGCACTGTAGATATATTACTACATATTTGTTTTATTAGCAGTAAAATGTATTCAATAAAAATATTCATAGTAACGCATATGGGTATTCACGACTTTCTTTCTTTGGATTACTTATTTTTAAATTATTAAAATAAAGCCAGCCACAAAATGTTGTTTTGCTTTAAATTGAGAAAGGTATAAATATTTTTGTTAAGTAGAATGTAAAACAAATAATATTTTTTGTTTTAATTATTTATTTTCTTAAACTTTTAACGCATATTTTAAAACATTTCTCCTACTTCAGATGTAATTCATAAGATTCAGATTCATTCATAAGAACTTTACGAATTACATTTTTGAAGCAAGGCAGGCATATATTTTCGAAATATATATTAGTGTGTAAAAACCCGAATCTCTTAAAAACAATTCAAATTTCAAAATTGTTTAATTTATTGAAAAATCTATAAAATATTTTCACCATATCATCCCTAATTCTAGACATTATACTCTTATTTGCATTCACACACAAAATGTTATCCAAAAAATTGGATATAACTTTATATTAATATTTATTTTAGTTTTAGCATTTTAAGTACGGGTATCGCCATACATTACAAACTGAGTAAAATCAAGTTAAAGAATTAAATGCCAGTGAAACAGCTGATGAAAAGTTGAAATTAAGTGTATTTACAAGTAGAATATTTTTCCAATTGCTTTGAGTTTTTGGAAAAAATATACTAGAGGGTTTAACTGGAATCGTTAAAAAGAAAAACAATAAACATTTTCATCAAATGTCATTTTTAAAATGATTCTAAATAAAAATATTTTCAAACGTCTTACAGTGGAGTTGATTTTTAAATGATCATGCCGTATTTAAATTTTGAACATTTATAGAATAAAAAGCATTTAACTAGTAAAAAAATTTCGCAAAAATTTTATAAGAATATATTTAAGAATCTTTACACTTTGAAATTATGTTTAAAAAAAAAACTTTTTAGAGACACATTACGTACATTACTAGAAAAATTACCCGATGTCCAATTTCATGACTCAGGAAATATGTATTTTAATTAATTATTCGATTGTAAAATTATATTCAAAAATCTGAATACTGATTTACGCGACACAAAAAATTTTCCAAATGAAAGTTAATACTTTTCTACTGTTTTCCCATTCATACAATATTACTAAACGAATAATTAACGCGTAATATATGTATAAAAATTTTAGAGAATAAAAATAGCAAACAAATTATTTAATAACAGAATAAAAATTTGTTAAAAATTAATTAAATCAATTAAAAAAGAAATTCTTATCCTTTTCTATCTATTGTGAAAGCGTTAAATAAAACTTTAAAAAAAATGCTTACCTTGTAAAAACAGAAGTTGACACATCAAAGAAAGAAATCCTAGTTTCGGTTTCATTCTGAGTGCCGCAAACTTTCCGGAGTTGCCCGTACAATTGTTGACAACAGTCTAACAAGTCTTATATCTTAATGAAGACGAGTCCAAAAGTCGAAAATTGCGCGCCTCCGAAGAAAGTTCAGGAATTCAAAGTCCGCAAAACTTCTCCGCTGGGAAACAACCCCTTTAAGAAATTCAAAACTCAAAACTTCGTCACCAAAAAACCCTCCAATATCAATGGAGAATATTTCTAAAATGCCATGTTTTTATTTTAACAATTTTTTATAGTTCCTTTTAACGGTATTTGGGGAAAGATAAGAGAGAAACTTCTGTGACAAGTACAACGAATCTCTGCGAACGAAGTCAAATCCCGTTCACTTTGAGGCATTGCAATTGGGCTGGCAATCGGGCGGTCGCAGCGACCTCTACACGTGGAACTGACCAATCGGGAGAGAGAATGGCAACTCTCACTATCCCATTCACTATCGGTTTCTGTTTTTAGTTCTTTTTCGTGGAATTTGCACCTCTCTCGCCGAAGGAGTTTAGAGTTATTATTTTTTTGAAAAGTATTGCAAATACAGGGAATGCCATGTTTCTAAAATACAAAAAAAAGTCATCTAAGTGTAATTTCCTATATACCAAATTTATATTTTAAACAAAAATGTTAGGTTACTTTTTATATTTATCTATAACTTACATTAAAAATCTATTAAAACATCGGGAAATCAAAATACATTTTATTAAGTTTAAAATGATACTTAATCTTTAATGAATTTTTTAGCATAGTAATTTTACACATTAGCACATGGTTTTTCTTTCATGTCTTATTTTTTATACATATTTTGTATATCTCATAAGAAATAAGTAAACATATTTTTGTTGGTCTATCTCTAGCATTCAAATCCAAGGAAACAAAAAGTCAACAGTCTGCCTGCAGTTTCGCTGCAATAAAACAAACACCTAGGAAAAAACACTTCTACAGAACTAGGTTTTTTGAGTTTTAAGGAGTATCTGACAACGTTAAAATAGTACTTTTGGACGAAAAAAAATCCAGTTTTTTTTACTTCGCTATATTGTTGCCCATCCTCTCAAGCATCCAAAACACTTTTTTGCTTTGCATGTTGTCATTTTGAAAGGAAGTTGTAATGTTTATAGTGTAGAATAAACTATTTTTTTTCGGTTGTAAAAGTTCTAACCATTAACAAAAATGTTTATTTTTATTTCATTATTGCTAAATATTTTTTACAAGAAAATATATTAAACATTTTTTTATAGATTAGTTGCAATAATTACGTCATGTATTTTTATATTGTTCTGGAAATTTTTTGTCTAAATAAGGGGAAGAATAAGAAACTGAAATTTAAATGTATATAAAAAAATTGTTAAAACTTTCCACAGTTATCATTATAACTTTTTTTTATAAATAGAAAATAAATTGAAATATTATCTTGAAATTTTTTATCTTACTTTCGAGAATATTGACAATGTAGTGACTTAAAAACTTTTTCTAACTGTGATGCCTTTTTAAAAGACAAATGATTTAATGGAGCTGCAAAGACGCATTTTAGGTAAATATGTTTGTTCCATGATTAAATACGTATATTTTACTTAAATTTTGTAGTATGGCTAAGAGTTTTGGTCATTTGAAAGATAATAATAATAAGTGGTACACATTTTGATTAGAAGTTTTAACCGTTTTAGCAAATTTTCATTGAAACAAACATAAATGTATCCTCTTTTCACTCATGACTAAAGTGCTAAAATACTGCTAAGTTACTGCTAAAATAAATTTCAAAGAATTTCTTATTTCTTTCATTTATGTTTGAACACCAAAGAAGTTTTAGAATTACCTTTTAAAATGTCTCAAACGTAGTCGGAAACCTTAAATGCACTATCCGAAACGCGAATATTGTCGCTGTTTAATTGGATGATAAGTTTTTATTACATTTCATTTGCGTATGTCTAAAATTGCTTAAAGTGCCTTTACACATCAAATATTAGATTGAATCCCAAATGTGGCTTAAAATAAAATGGGTTACGATGACTTCAAAGACGTTAAATGTATTTTAAATGCCATTTGAAAGCCATTGATTTCCATATCGTACATATCGTGCCTAAAATGAAAATATAATCTGAGAAATATTCATATGAACTCTACAGAACTATACAAAACAATTATCAGTTCAATAAATACTTAACAAGTAGTGACAATGAAACGAGGTTTGGTTTTTCTTATGGTACATATTAATTTTGAAACATCGATTTCTGTCGCGTTTTCTTTAAATCATTATTTCTTTTGCCATAATATTATTTTTCTATTGCCAGCGAAATAATTATTTTTTATATAATTTTTATTCATATTTTCTATGAATTTTCGTCGCACTAGAGCTACATGAGGGCTATTGGAGACGAGCGTCGTAATTGAGAACCACAGTCAAGTGACGAGCCGACTCCTGAGTATGCACCCAACGCAACCGTAAAGGACAACATCGTACACAGCTTTGGGACTTTGGAGATGTTTAACGACAACTCCCTCTATACGGGGTATTATCCGTAGGATATTTTTGACTGCACGTGCAGTTTATATGTCAGCAATTATTTTAGCGACGGGAAAATATTTATAATTCGTATACTTCGCAACTTTCAGTTATTCATATTAATTTTTCAAACAACGAATTTTTGTACGTGTGAAGTCTAGAACGATAAAAATCGTACACTGTTTAAAATAAAACTCTTAAAAATGAGTGCTAGGATGATCTAATTTTAGTGTGAGATCAATTAGCTCAAATAATTAAATTCCTTGCAATCTTAAATTTAAGAAATGTAAAAAATTAAATTCTCAAAAATGAGTACTCAACTGGTATGTACTTATTTCATCATGAGAACAATATACTCAAAAATAATACTTTGAAATCTCAAATTTAGATCAAACAGGCTCTAAATATTCAATACGTCTAGCAGCGATTCACCACTTCAAATAACTTCAAAACCATCTCACTATTGGCGATTAAATGCCACGGGTAATTACACCTTATGTTCGGCTTACCATGGATCCTCGCAAAACTCGTCGACGAAACCCTTGCTATCATCCAATCATTTTTTACTCATTCATTGTAAAAATTATTGAGAACATGTTCTCAAATTTGTAAACATTATATTTGGAACATTATGAAACAATGATGTTCTCGAAAATAAGAACATTATTCTCAAATTTTAGAACCCATATTGAACAGTGTATTATACTTTCTTTATAAGGTATATACCTCCGCAGATGTTTCGCTGCAATATAACTTACCCCAAGGAAAAACAACTTCTATAGAAACATAAGCATCGACGTTGAAAACCGCTCAAGTGGTGATTGCTTATTCTGATAGATCTTTTTTCTATCAATAATAATTTATTGGTGTTTCAATTGTTTTAGATGGCAAACATGATTTTTAATTTTTTTTAAAATCAATTTTTAATTGTTCTTTAATCAAGAGTTCTATTGGAACTCTTGATTATATTTGATCATATTTAATTGAGTAAATTAAGAAAAATTGGCCGTTTTTTTATTTTTAATTTCACTTTTAAGATTTTTTTAACAAAAAATTTGATTTTGTGTTTTTAAGTATCTATTCAAAACAAGCGAAAAATAAAACAAGAAAAATTGTCAGAGGTTGCTTTTGAAACTTGCCGCATTTATTTGTTAATTTTTGAAATAGTAAAAGCATTTCTTCAAATTGCAATGATTAAAGTCGTCACAATTTTTAATTAGAAAAATTATAATTATCGGCAAAAAATAATTAAATATCCCCCATTAATTTTCTATTTAATTTTAAAACTATGTAGTGTTTGATACTTTTAAAAGCTTTTTTACTGAATGTATATAAACACACATAACTAATAAAAAACTTCAATTTATCTAATACCAATAAAACAATCTTTTTACGACCATTCCAACTTCACAAACCCCATTAAAAATAAAAGCTATTTAACACACAACTCCATTAACAGCAATCACGAATCCGTGTGTAACAAAGCTGTCTCAAATAACATTAATCCAGCTCCTTACATTTCTATCAAATGAAGTGTCGCGTCCATTATATTTAAGGAAGAATAGATTTCAAAGCAAACGCATGGAATCGCTGGACTATAAAAGCACCATCCTATCTGAAGATCTTTACGAAACATTAGCCTGAAATTCCGAGTCTCATCCATAGTCTTCTAAAACTGCGAAATCAATTGTCTAGAATGCGAAATGCTTTTCGAAGGGCCTAAGCGCATTCCAGAGCGAGGTGAGGTAAATTCTTTATGGAATTGCTTCATTTCGATGAAAGGATGGCGAGATGAAAAAATGCCCATTAACATTCATTATCATTAACATTAATATGTAAATGAAGGGAGTTTTTTGTTTTTGTTTTTAACAACTTATCAGCTTCATTTATCTATACTATCAAACAACCAAAATGAGCGTAGATAAGATGATTGGTCTTCAGTATGGTAAATTCTTTTGGACCTAAATCTATTTTTCTTTATATTTACAAATTATTTTTTTACCCTAGAGCAAAATATTTGAAGGAAACGAATTTAACGCGAACCATCCTCCGTTACACGAAGACTCTTAACTACACAGGATAGTAGCATATCTGTGTCAAACACCATTACATGGGTAGGCCTGAGTCTGCCTTTGTCTAAGAAACCCTATAAACCAGATCATGCACTAACAAATAAACTATACTGCCAATAAATAGCGCCGTAGACCGCAAATGAATAGGTTATATGGCACTCGTGAACATTAGAGATGTTGTTGTCAACGGTAAAGACGCCGCGTACGATATCAATGTAAGTTTTGCGTTGATCAGAGGTAACCTCTGTTACTTGTTTCAAGGCCCTTTTCCAATAGCACTCCTATAGCACCAGCACCAAGTTAGTTTTACCAACCAAGCATGAATATGAGACCAAATCCGTACCAACTGCGACATCAATTTAAATAGTAAATTATTCGTGTTCGTTTGAAACCGTTTTGTGGGAGGCCTTAAGGGGGAATGGGCGCGCTGGACCGCGGATCTCCAAACTCAAGTGCCTCAGTGTTAATCCAATGGCGAAAAAACTAGTTCCTCTGCCTCATTTCTCCGGCTGTATTGAATATCTTTACAAACGGTTTTTTAATAATAAAGGTAGATAACTTACAGGTCTCTATCTTCCCACTTTTTGAAATTGCTTTGAATATTTTTGTAAAATTATTTATTGAAAATTTTAAAAATATATTAGAACCAATTTCAAAAAGTGGGAAGGTCGGGACCTGTAAGTCAGCTATATTTATCACATAAAAATCCGCTTGTAAAAATATTCAATACAGCCGGAGAAATGTGGCAGAGAAAATATTTTTTTCCATAGGATTAACACTGATGCACTTTGCTTCGGAGACCCCCGGTCCAGCACACCCATTCCCCCTTAATACTAAGACAAGTTGCATTTGAATTTCTGTACAAAAGTCAGGTCGAGGTAAAACCATTTTGAATTGACATTTGATACAAAAAGTTTATATAATTTAGCCTTTCTTTATAGATTTTCTTTCCTTAAAGTAACATATCGGTTATTCAGGTCTTTACGTAAAATAAAAGATCTTTAGTCGACAACTGTTCCCGATTCTTCAAATATTTATGTACTTCTTTAGAATGTTAAATAAGGCTTATTTCAAAACTACTCAATAATATAGTCAAAAACACAACACTGATTGCAACATACAGTTTTGGATATAAATTAAAAAACATTCAATCAATCTAGAATTCAAAAATCTCTGTAAGAGAATTACATTAAGAGATTAAACACTATTGAAAGGTTTAAAGCTGGATAAAAAAGATTTTGTTCTATTAATATCGTATGTAGTCGGTGATATGCACAGTAATTAAAAAAGCAATGAAGCATAGTTTTTGAATAATTATCAAAATAAATAATCTAAATGGTCTGCCCACAGTTTAAAAATAGTTTTTGATTGTTCAGAATGATTTCAAAACCTAATTTAAAGCAAAAATGGGATTTTAATCGAAAAATAGCATACCTCTTAATGTGGTTTTCTCTTTATTATTGCGAAAAATATTTAAAAACTATTTAATTAACTTTTGACAATATCGATAAACAATATAAAACTTACATTGAATGAGGATATAAGATTGACAATGATTTAAAAAATCAATTATTGCTTACTTTTCTATCAACTATATTGATTCCTAACCAAAGAAATAAGAAAAGGCATATAATTACTTTAGCATAATTCAATGTTTTGAAATTTCAACATAATCGTAATTTATGATAATGAAATAGAACGGAAACATTTAAGTGTAGGAACTAACTTTTATATACTACTTTTAGGAGAAAGTAGTTGCTGGTTTTCAATAAAAGTTTATAAATTCGAAAGTTAATTTCATTGTCTAAAGGCGGTTAAGCAAGCAACTGTTTTCATAATTAATTAAGAGTTTTGGGGAAAAAATATAATTTTATTGAATATATCTTTACTTATAGAACGTTAAATTAGTCCCTTGTTTTTTAGGTCAATACTAAAATAATTATAATAAAATTAAACATATTTTGAGCATTTTCAAAAGTAGATGAAATAATGCATTGACAATTACAGGAAGCATGTTTACCACATATTTCTTTGTATCGAGAGGAATTCACAATGACAAGAAAAATTTCTTATGACGTAAGACTAGTGTGTTAACATTGCAATGTAAGTAGAAATTTATCACTTTTTTCAAGAGTTAACATTACAGAAGCGTCACTTTTTTACTAAATGTAGGCTACTGTTGTTGAAAGAAATTGCGTTCTTAAAATATTATTTTTTCGATATTTTTATTTGACAAAAAATGATCTTGGGCAAAATAGCATCAATTATGATGGTTGTTCTGTATTTTAATAGAAATCATCCAACAATGAGTTTTACACTTGTACAATATTTACAAAGCCTACTTTATTTGGTTAGCTTGATTTAAAGCTTATAAAGTCATTTTCTATGTCCGAAATAAAAAATATATTTAAATATACTAAAATAGATTTTTCCTTTTTTAAAAATTTCGTAACACAATTAATCCCTATAACCGATCTAAGATGTAAAATATGCACTCAAATATGTATCAACAATCCGCCTGAACTTGAACAAATTTAATTAATAAATTCCTATGAAATGATTTAAATCATTACAGTAACATATCAACGTTAAAACAACTTTTTTTATTTGAGCTATTTTATTAAGTAAAATTTAGACATTACATTTATAATTTCATTTTATTAAAAGAATTTAGAACCAAATTTATAAAGAGAATTTCGTTCTTAAATAAAAAAGCAAGCAAAGTTAATTCATATTATTGACCAATATATGTGATAAAAAAATTACATTTAAAAAACCTGTTAGCTTTACTAGCTAGGTAAAAATTTTAGAATATAAATGCTCATATAGTCTATTTTAAACAAAGTTTTCTGGCTTGGAAATATTCTAGTACAAAATAAATAAACTAATATTGTATCCTGAAATATCTTTGTAAAAATACATAAACAAAATTTGGAAAACAAATAAGTTTAATATCTTAGCCGCGATTTTACAAATTGTATTAGACTGTTTCTTTTATAATAAGAATGTTTTGCGTAACGACTCTTGCATTTTTCATGTTGCCACAGACAATTTATTTATTGTAGCACACTGCTATATTTTTTAGAAACATTCTTTTACACATTTCTATATTCTACTTCTGTCTTAAATAAGCTAAAAATAGATATTTTGGAACCAAATTACTTCTCGATGTTGTAACTAAAAGTGAAATACAGTTTATAAAATTCATTTTCAATAAAATTCGTCTTTTTGAAATATTTCTCTACATTTCACAATCAAAAGACATACCATAAAATGTTCATAGAAACTGAATTCTACAAAAGAATTTTATTCAAAGAAATATTTCTCATTTGCCATTTCCGGACTTCATTAATATCAGGACATGAAGCGAAATAGTTTGAAAATCTTTTTTGCACAGAAATAATTTGTACATTTAGTTTAGGGATTTTCATAGTCAGAATAATGTAAGCAGTTATCAATATTAAGTATAAATCCCTCAATATTGATAACTTGATCCATATGACCTGGAATATACGTTACATTTACTTTTATAAACAAGAGTGTTTTATTAATTTTAAGCTAAGAACAACAGTCAAACACAGAAATTTTTAATGTGTTGGTTAAACTCAGATACTAAGATTAACTAATCTAAAAATGGCAAAAACTTACTCTTTTAATTATAATATGTGTCTTTCGACGAGTTAAAATTACTAAAAAAACTGAAAATTTTGATTTATAAAAAAACATCCAATTATTGATATAATAATTTATTGATAACCAGTGAAAATATAACATGAGGAGAGCTTGAGTTATTTGGTTAACACTTAATATTCGGGGTATATAATATACAAATTAGTATTAAAAGCTTACTTACCATTTAAAAAGGACATGAAATCACCAAAAATAAATAACTCTTTTTATTTTTATTTTGTTTGCTGTGAAAAAATTTGTCATAAGTATTGTAATATGTCAATTTTTATATGAAAATTTTTAAAGAAGGTAAGTTCACACATTGTTAGAAACTGAGTTTCAAAAACAAATATATTTACCCGAAGTTTTGAACCTTCTTGAGGCAGTCTCAAAATGATTCCCGGCAATTCCGGTGTAATAAACTAATGTTATTCCAGATACCTAAACGAATAAAATACAATAAAAATAATAAACCACCGAATAAAATACAATAAAAATAATAAACCACATCATTCACCAAAACATTTTTAAACACATTTCTTTACATACTAGAAAATATATAGTTTTTAATATTAATTAATTTTCAATGGATTTGCGATACTTTCAAAGTATATTAAACTTAAATATAAAACTTGCAAAAGCCCCGAATAATCGTAATCGGTTTCATCAGAGGTTACTTTTTAATCTAACAAGTTAAATTCCTTTTTATTACATTTGTATACTGTAGAAAATAATAATAAAGCTTCTCTAAAGATACACATCTCTTCTAAATGAAGAGACGGGCCTATTATTTGTGTTTGCCAAGAGAGGGTTAGGAAGGAGATCGTATAAATTCCTTTTTAGCCGCGGGGAGCGAAATGCAAAACAGCCAAGATTAAAGTACCACATGCAGTCTCATTTAGGATTAAAAAACTTATATAGTAGTTTTATAGCGTAGAGAATTTCATCACATGTACAGAATCAAAAAGGTAATTACAAAGTCCAATAAACATAGAAAATAGTAACATTTTTGAATAAACTTTAAACAATTAAATGATATATAATTGTATGAACTAGTTAATATTTAATGGTTTTGTATTATAATTATAAAATAAGAGTATATATAATTTTAAGCTACATTAAACATTTTTAGATATTATGGCTATTTAATTTTTTTATGCAAAACTAAAAACTTTCTCAAATTTGTTTTAAAATACAACAAGAAGTTCTAAAAGAACTAAAATAACCTACTTTCCTGTTACTTAAATACTTACTGAAATTCTTATCGGGAAACAACTAGGTTCGTGACAGTAAGTGTCCTCTACAACCGTTTCTACATTAAAATTATACACATTAGAATAAATTTCACGAAACACAGCATCCAGCTTAAATTTAAACTTCTTAAAGCCAAAATCAACTATTTTCATTAATATTCTATAGCAAATAAAATTAATATTACTTATCGTCTGCTTGATTTATTTGCAGTTATAAATAAATATTTAATTATTCGTAGAACAAAAAACATGAAACTACTCCAAAATGCACTTAAAATAAGAAATAAAAATTAAAACTAATCAGGATTATAAGCAAAAAAAATATGCCTTGCCACTTACTTAGTAAACAAATAATAAACAATCAAATATACACATTAAAAACTGATTAATAAACAAAATAAATGTTGCTTCAAATAACATTATTTTTAAATGAATAAAGTTTCTCATGCCATTGTTGAGTTGGCAACAGCGATTTAAATGACCCGAAATTGAATTTTAATGCTAATTCAATTGGAAATTCGTCGACAAATAGTAGATATATGTCCATCCGATCATACAGACAGACGGACAAAAAGTATTAAAGTTGGGTCTCTGAGGTCATACCTTTCTAATAAAAAAAGAATTTTTAAGATCGAATTGATAGAACCGATTTTGGAAGGGGGGTAGACAGACGGACAAACGGACAGACAGACGGACGGACGGACAGACGGACGAACGGACAGACGGACATCGACCTCATGTCAATACCTAATTTTTCATTTTTTTAATTCTTTCGAATTAAAAAAAAGAAAAGTAGGCTAATTAAAAATTTCGTTACATACACACTTTTCTCAATCGCAGCCTTTGAATGATAGGTCAACTGATATAATTTGAGTGTCTGCCGGAATTTTATAAAATGACGCAATATATGCCAGATCGTATTAAAAAGCCTAAAAGGCCTCTAAAAGCGTGTTATCAGGATCTTGGTCATTTGGGACTAGGCATTTGTTGAGGGGAGAGCAGACGTTCTTGACAACCGGGTCCCAAGATTCGGTATGCAGTTCATGCGCGAGCCTAGAGGGATGCTATAAGGTTCTCAAGAAAACATTGCAATGGTTTGGGACTGGAAAG
Source organism: Oedothorax gibbosus (assembly GCA_019343175.1). NCBI lineage: Eukaryota > Metazoa > Arthropoda > Arachnida > Araneae > Linyphiidae > Oedothorax > Oedothorax gibbosus. Next base: position 5,005,513 of record CM033275.1, on the reverse strand, counting down.
TTTCACAGACATTTTAACGATGGACACGATAATATAATTTAGTTTTGATTCCGGTTGTATACTAATTATAATGAGTAATAACCACATTATTATAAGATGATAGGTGCTATCATTGTGTATATTTCGACACATTACACTCAAACGCATATTTTACGGCTTTCATAATAGAGTTTGAAACTTTAAAAATTACTTAAAACCATAAGTAATATTTGTTAAACTTAAAAAGTAATTGATAAGATTTTGTTTCGTTACTATTCGACAATGGAATTTTAAATAAATGTCAAGTTAATAAGACAAATTTAAACAATCAATGACACATTATAAATTACCATGACTTTTTGAACTTATCATTCAATCAGAAACTTTAAATCAAGGCTATAAATCTTACGCTAAATTACTCTGTATTTCATAAAGTAAATTTATATAATCACCCCCTCCCCCCAAAAAAATTGTTGTGTACTTGCAATTGTTGAATTACCTAAAGCTGGGCTATCCGAACATAAATTTATACCACACGCTAAACTAACTCCTCTTAAACAGTTTTGTTCCTTACCGTTAAAGACAAAACCTCTCCTATTATAATAAATCTACCAAAGTCACTTTAAAATGTACCACAATGTTTGCCAAGCCATCGCCTCTTTGACAAGCTGCAACTTAGTATGGATATATATTCCTGGGAGGTGTTTTAAACACGTAAAAGTGCCAAAAGCGAGAACTCCAATTTCTATATCATCACTATACTAAGTACCTCGTAAAAGCAGAACCTGTTAGACGAAACTTTGTACCGTAACGACCTTACTGACAGATGTTTCTAAGATCAATGGAAAGAGGAATATTTAATGCCGCCTTTATAGGGAATACTAAATTAATAGAAAATACTTTAAGAATTCTCTTAAATGTGGACACAGCTTTACAATAAGAATTCTTGCTTATGATTTAAAATTAAAATTTGTTTGGTAAGATTCGTTGTTATGGATTTGGGTTAAATAACAGTCGTAGATGTAGTGAGATTTATATGAAACATTAAGCGATGACTTATTATTAAGCATTCATTATCATAACTCTGATAAATTATATTTAGGAGAAGTTAGGATAAGATGTCGGAAATGGAATTCCTTCTCATTTTAAGAAGATACTACAAATTTAACAATTATAATTTTAGACCATTGTTATTAATGACAAGACTCACTGCAATTGAGTTCGGCACAGTTTTTTTTTTTTTGCTAAAAGTATGAAAAGTGTTCTGTATCTATTAAATTGAAATTTTTTCACTTGACGGTGTAAAAAAATTGAGCGACTGTATTGATTTTCATTTATTATTTATTTAACAGTAAGAGAAATAGTCGATAATAGTAAGATAACAGTCGTTTTATAAAACATGTGTTGACTTTTTAATTTAGCAGTGATAAATTGACTCAAAACAAAAAACGGTTTCACCAAGTTAAGAAGATGAATTCCAACTAGAGTTATATGATTATCACTTCTTTTATTATTAATGAGCTATATTTAAGTATTCGTGAAGAATTTAATATTTTTTTAAGTTGTATGAAAGTTTAAAGAAGTGATTTTTCAAATTTCTTCTTTTCTAGCCTTAAAATAAGCCCATTTATAAGCACAGATTAGCCTAATTGCTTCTTGAAGACATGAAGCTTCTTTTCTTAATTATGATGTTTTTAAACTATAACCCCTTATAATCTTATTTTATCAACAAGTACCCATATAGTATGCTAAATCCGCAACTATTAATTTAAAGTCATTAAGTCATCTGTAGATGCTAAAGTTTTTTCAGCTGTTCTTTACTGCATAAGATCATATGAGGTCGAATCTGAAAAAAATACGACAGGATGACGTACAATGATATTGTGTTCTCTATATTGTAAATATCATATTATATAAAGTCCATTTATAAATACAGATCTACCGAGGGGTATTCCGAGCCTTCGAATACCCACCTACCAAACCGAAAATATCTAGAAAACAAAGTAAAAAGTTAAACTTTATCTATATATGTACTTTTTAAATGCTTTTAGATTCGACACTTTGTTTCTAAAGTAAAAAAGGAAAGTTTTATAAAGGCCATGTCCACCCGTCTGTCTATCTGTCCGCCCTCAACTCTCAACTGTTCATAGCCCAAACTACAAATGCCGCAGACAAGTGTGCTACGTCAAAAAATTAAGAAGAAATTCGAAAAAATTCGAAACCAGAAGTCATTGAAAATCTCAGTAATAATTAAATTGATTACATTTGCCGGATAATATAAATTTTAAAAACAAAATCACTAATAAAATATCAACTTGTTATAGTTTGAAACTAATTAGAAAATAATATTTCCCCTTTGAGTTTCGACCAATCAGATATACTTATTTATCACAACTGCCTTCACTTTTCGGTGAACCAAAAACAGATTGTTAAAGATTCGATCTGATATTATATATCAATCTTTACCAAGTAAAAAAGGTTGCCATCTAAATGTAAAACTTTCTTCTTCCTTAAAGACTTTTGGCATGTCACTGAACTCAATTCCACCCAAGTGCCATGATTAATGACATGATCAATAAGCCAGCAACTATAGCAGTACCGTTCATAAAAATGTCAAAAACCGTTCGCATCTAGATACGAATTTTTTTCCCCGAAAGACTCTGTATTAGCCTGGGGGTATTTTTTTGCAATTATAGTCCTTAAAAATAGGAATTGGCTGTGAGAATTGGAAAATAAATCGATAATTTTGTTTTGAAACAGCTGCGCTTTTTCACAAGTTGGCACTTTGATTTAACTTTGAATGTGATATTTTGCATCAGCTGGGTGTCAATTTTTGGAGTGTGGTGGTATTTTAATGTACTTATCAAAAAGTTATTTTCGTTCAATGCGCAGTCAATAAAAGTATTTTATATATATATTTTTAATAATCAATATTTTTAAAGGACTCGGAGCTTTTAATTGTAACGATTAACCTCATTGCGAGCAAGATTTTTTTGCTTATGGAATAATACTTTAAATGTAAACTTTTTTATTTGATTATTGACATTTTAACAGACATTTCTTAAATTAGATTGAGAGATAGAGGTTTCTTGATTAAACCAAAGCTTTAAACAAAAGTATATTACCATTTTAAAAAAAAACATAAAACAAACATTTAAAAGAAGGACACATATTAATCAAATTTAATGATTTTAAAAAATAGAACTATATTTGTAAAAATCATGAAAAATCATTATGAGCATATTTTCAATGACAAATACTTAAATTTAATTCAAATGTACCAAGGGTGAGATTTATCCGTAAAACACTCATGATTTCTTTTTTCGCAATTTTCGAATAACTATTTTGTAATAAAATTTATATAAAATGATAAGGATATGTAAACAATCAACGCATGGTTTCATATGTAGTTTTTACAGCAATTAAATATTCTATAAAATTTCGCAACATTAATTTATTTCATCTTAACTAGTTTAGTTTTAATAAAATGATTCATATTAATAAACATTATTTGGAAACATTTATATAGTATATTTTTATTTGTTTAAAATATCCTTGTTTAAAAATGAATTTACACTATGAATATAGATTAGATTTTCAAAAGTACATCTTATCAGTTATAGCGATTTTATATTCCAACGCTCCTCAAAAAACGAGATTGCATCTATCAACTTTCTATTACCTCCGAAAAGTGTTATACAGTCTCATTTACCATTTTTATCACCGCACTTCCCCCAATAATGCAGTAATTTCATCGCCTTATCACAAACGGATCTCATACCATTTCTCCGAACATTCTCACATTAATGTTGATCCTGTCTCTCTATCTCAGTAACGTTTTTAAGATATCCATTACCTTGGCCATTTCTTAGACGGATCTTAAATACTTTCCTGAAACAAATCTCGAAAAAAATATTTCCAGCATCAACAGGAGCATTCTTTTGGAACGTCCCAAAGGTCTAGAGTGTGGAGGGCACGTTTTTCAGATCGTAAACATCCAAGACACGTTTGGTGGCTACTTTCTATGCCCAAGTATTTCTTTACATTGTTTCTTCTTGGTTTTTATCTATATTGGATAATTTTTTGTAAAAAATTGTATCCACACATTATATTTTACCATTGGAGCGACGTATAAAAGTTTTTATGTCATCTCGTTTCGACTGCAACATGATGCGTACCTTATTGATATACTTGATAATATAACATGTTTTATTTTTTGTAAGATTTTGTTGTGACTGTATTTCTGTATTATTTAAACATTAAAAAAAACATGAACTTTTTAAACTAGTGCCTTATTGAAGAATTGCCTTATTGAAGATTTTAGAATGTAAAATAAAATATTAAATTTTCTAAAAACAGTTCTTATTTTTCAAGAAAATATTTAAGAAATTTACACTTGCACTATTCTTTTGTCTTAGAGAAAAAATTCGGGAATAAAAAAAATTTCATTACCTAATTTTATTAAAGTTCTTTTATCATCATGTGTACTTAAGACTAGTAATAAACAGCTCACAAATTACAACAATGCATAAAAAGACATGTTAAAACAGATCTGAATAAGATTAATGAAATTTTAATTCCACTAATAAGACATAATTGATAAATCCGGCCATGTATATCTTACAGGGTGCTTTTTGTCAACGCTAAAATTGGAACCTATAAAAATAAGTAATATGAGAAATGCATGTAAATCCATTATTCTTGTTAAAACTGCCATATATTCCATATATTATCAGTGAGTACCTGTCTAGACAGATAATTAAATTGCCCAGGTGTTCTTCGAATTATACAGTTTAGTATGCATTTTCACGGTATGTGAACAATATAAGGACACTATTTGTACGATTACATATAAATAGATTTCCTTCAAAAGCTTAGCATATGAAATGAAGATACAAAATAAAGTTTTATTTGAGAAAGGATAATATTCTTAAAAAATATCTTTAGAAATTGTTAACTTTAAATACGTTTTTATGAAGATATATGCATTTGCATGAATATTTTATGAGATTTTATTTTCTGACGTACATTTTGGTGGTTGGTATTTTTCATAAAAACGTAAAATGTTAGTAGGCATTACTAAAATGAAGATACTAAAATACTAAAAAGTTTAAAAAGCAACTGAATGTATTCTAATACCGAATGTTTCGTTACTTTGCCTTCATTATTTTATATACATTTTACCTCTATTCATGGAATATATTTTTGTTTCGTTTTATTCTAAACTCCTTTTCAACTATAATCCCTTAAACAAATATCCCTTTAAACTATTCAAAAGTGCACTACAACAAAAAATTTTAGTAAAGTTTATAGTTAACTACACCCGGTCTCATATTTAGAAAGTTAAACACATAAATTCATCATTCAGTTAGTCTTGCCCTCATCAGTAAGTCGTACACTCAAGAAGACATAAACTAAGTAAAAGAAACCTAAGGAAATACTACTTTTACACATTGGTTGCTGTAATAATTTGCCCTTACAAAACAACACTGTTTATTTCTAAGCTCAATATTTGTTCTTCCATAGGCATTGCAAGAGGAACTAAGTAATTAGGTTGCATCTAATTAGACACGCTGAATAGCAGATGAGTTCATCCAGACGGAGTCTTTTTGCGTCTGCGGATTGTCTAATTATGTAAAACAATGTGACTTCCTTTCTATGTAAAACACGTGGTTTAAAGAAAGTTTAAAAGGTTTCTGTAACTTAAAATATCTTTGTTTTCATTTACTTACCTCTATTGTGGGACTATTTCGGGCGTTTGTTTTGTGCTGTTCTTTGGCTTATATCAAAACACATGACATATTTAAGTTAAATAATAATCATTTATTTTAAATTATTCGAGAAAATTATAGATTTTATATTAGTTTAATTACCAAAGTCTTATTTTTACATTTATATAGTACACTTAAGAATTATTCATTGCATAATTAGGGTATTGTTTAAATTGTATTCCTCTTCTCAAAGAATGCTAAAGCATTTACATTTTTCCATTTAAAATGTCAATAATAATTATGTTCAGTTCATGTTACAATTGTTATTTATAGTTCAAAGCCTAATTTAAAAGTATTAATTGATTCCTGAGGCTAAATATAGTTATACAATGTAATTTTCTGTGTCGTTATTTGTATTAAAGTATTAAGTTTTAAGTTACAGAAGCATCTTGGGAAAGAATATTGTCATTGTCTATCATAAATTGTAAGTTACTTTAAATAGACATGAAGCTAAACATTTAGCACTCCAAATAAATATCTTATTATGCTTATTAAATTTAAATTTGTTATCTTTATCTATATCTTTAAAATTAAATATCACTTATCCGAAATTATTATGACAATGAATCTGTTTTATTTCAATGTTACGAATTTTTATTTATAGGAAAAATGTAACATTATTTTATTAATCACCATAGTTAAAATATTACTATTGGCATTGCCTCTAAACTGTACAATTTTTGTTTAACTTTGCGTAATGTTGCTACACAAAATTGGTGGAAACTAGCTTTATGGAAATAGTAATCGATTTTTTTCATATGAAAAATATTTTTAAAAAAAATAGCTATTCACTAGAGTGCTCTTAAGTGCCCACGTAATAATATTAACTGCTTAAAGTTTTAGTTTATCATCAGGTTTTTTTGTACACACTGTAATTTTTTTGTCACGTTATACCACTTATAAAATCACGATGATGCTTCCTCCAATATTTAGGTATAATGTTACTTCATAAAGCTGGAGGCCAAAAATGCTGTCAGTAGTTTCCAAGGCACGTCAGTAGTTTTTTGGCACATACTGTCACCAGTTGTATACAGTTACACTAAATATTAACAGTGTAATGAAAAAAAAACGGATTTTTTATAAGTAGATTTAAGTGTTTTCATTGATATTCGGAAAATACTTTAAATGCATGTTGAGGTAGCGTGATCCTCGTTTTATTTAATATCTCGCTCATAAGGTAACATTATAATTTTTGTATTATATTCAATTTTTGAAATGTGCAGTGATACAATTACTGAACCACTAAATTTCCAAATGCGTATTTTCATTTATTAATCCCTTGATTTAAACATTTCTGATTTTTATAAGACTCTTATTAAACTTATACCATCTTCATGTCGACTGTAAGACCCATCCGATTTAAATACCTCCAGCCATTTTAATCATATGTATTTGAAATTGCGTTATATTTCAGCACCGCGCAAAGAAGTCAATTAGACGAGTACTAATTCCCATTAGAATATACTAGTTAACTCCGTCCGCTCTAACGCCATTAACGCATTTCAAAATTGGCTCCCTCCGATACTTTCCCGCCTTTTGCTTAACAATGCAGCCTTACGTGAATTAAAACTCGGTCGTGGCTAAACTTGTTTCGAACTTTAAAATGACAATTGCTAGTCAGAAGCGGAATAAAATGATGCCTCTACGGACTCGATGCAATAAGAGCGGATAATTGGCGATCAGAGAAAGAAAAGCAGCTATGGATGTCGCTGTAATGCCGGGACTATCCAATAAACCCGAATCTTTTAAGAATTATTTATATAAGATTGTGGAGAAGAAACAGCTGAAATTGTTCTCTTAAAAGTTTAAGTACAACTATAAAAAGAGATATCAATATCTTTAAATATACAGTTAAGATATTCTTAGAGGTCTTGAAAGTTTGTTATATTTTTATTAGAACACGAATGAAGTTACAAAAATTGAAAATTTTAATGAAAATTTACATGTATGCATTTGGTTCTTAAATACGCAATGGCAATTATGTTATTGAACATATTTCATTAAAAAACCAATTGACCCTAACAAAAATAAATATAGCTTAAATTTTACAAAAACGTTTACTTAAAAAATTATTAATTTAATTATTTAATAAATTCATTTTTAAGAATCCATACCTACCAATTCCATTCATTTAACATTATTTTTTTGCCATACCTTACTAAAGACAATGCATTAGTTTTTTAAAAGCAATTGTTAGATATTAAACATCCTTAATTTGCAGCATTCATATACATTCTCATAAACTAGTTATATTCCAGTTTAAAAATGTGTAAATGTAATTTTGACTATGACTATTATAATAGAAGAATGCGTGGAACAAACGCCATTATTCAACCTGATCAAATACTAAGCAAATCGCTAATTTAAAACACACTTAATGTGTGTTTCTTTAAAGTGTAGCTTAGACATTTATTATGCTATCAGGAACTGAATTATTTAAGCTAAAAATCGAATTACTTTCATGAAATTTTGATTTAAACTTTAGTATTTAAAAAAAAATAGCTGTGGTTTTTTTTACATTAGTGTGCAGATATAAAATTTGTTTTACCTTTATTTTACATTTGTTTACAAACGCTAACATTAGAATATTGACTACTTGAAATAATAAATTTAATGTAACGTTGCACCAAATTTCTACAATGAGTAAATAAAAAAAGGCTGTGAATAAAGTAGATACTAAAATATATATTTAAATTAAAGAGTTAAGTATAGCTTTGTATGTACTAGAGTTTCAAAATAAATGTATGTTTTACAAAATTGTTCATGAAATATGCATTTACGTTAAAAGCCTGAATATTATATTAATAAACCGTTTTATATAACGATTTTTGAACTACGAAACTATATAAAAGTATATGTAGCTCAAATACAAAAGTAACTTTCAAATAAAAATTATCATCTTATCATTTATCTATAGACTTAATTATCTTATTGGTTGAAAAAATCCCAAAATGAAACCCATTTCAGAAAAGAATAAAAGTACAAAAGAAAGTTCCTCGTTGACTAAGAATGAAACTTTGTTAAATTTCGATTACGCTGCAGGTAATCTTGATTGAATAAAAACGAATTTGATTATCTTAAAGAATGATAAAGTTTTATCTTGGCATTGATTGATGGATATGGGCGCTTAACAAATCAAGCTTGTGTTCGTTTTTTATAGTTTCTTGGGTATGCCAGCATGTGGTATAGGTTATTTTGAATAAAATGAAAAAACAAAGAGAGATTTTAACCGTAAAAGAATGCAGGCATTAATTTTCGAGTCATCAATTACGCATTTAGTTAAATCATTTGTAGAATTGCGTCATTTTGCGGTAGAGGTCTTTTAAAGAAATTCGTCGACATTGATAATAATATTAACAGCAGATAACAATGTTTTATTGAATTCTAGGGTTTGTAAATTCGCAACATCCTTTTTTTATTTCAAAATTGATAGTTTTATGTAGTACATCATCCGAATGATTTTTGGAATTAAATAAATAAAAAATACACAATTTATTAAATTGATTGGTAATTAGTTTCACATACACTGTTAAAAAAAACCTAAAATTTCAGGAGAAAAAATACTGATTTTAATGGAACTTTCTCGTAACAACTGAAAACGGGTTTTTTCCTTCTTAAAACGGGTTTTTCCTTCTAAAAACAGAAAATGTCCGTAAACAACGAGCGAAGATATGAAAATGGAATTTTCCTGTTTTTAGAGCTGCCATACTTTTATTACCCTATCGTAGAATTGGCGATAATGCACTAAGAATATACACATCGAATCTAGAACATTAGTTGGTTGGTTGGTAGACATATATATTCAGGTTTGTGTGCTTGGTCAATCTAGAACATCCCCAAATACCTGTATTACCAGGCCCGTCAGTGGCCGAGTGGTTAGGGCATCAGCCTAGAGATTCAACCTTCTCAGTAGTGCGGGGGTTCGAATCCCACCCACTGCCAGTCATCCTATAAATCGGATCTGTGCTGGAAATAGTAGGAAAATCTTCAATTCACGGATGGGCCCGAGTACACTGGGACATACGTGCTCGTTAAACCTGCCGAGTCCAAATTCCCGACGGCGTTAGCATACGATGTCGCTCGAAGTTCCGTTGGGTGCCCGCACAGGTGTCGACTTCGTGACTTGACCAGGGTTCTAAATTACGAGGCGTTATTGGCTGTGTTAAAGCTCTTAAGGGAGGCTACAAATAGGCAGCCGGAAACGATTACCTTACCTGTACGGGGAAATGCAAAATGGAATTTTTTTTTAATAACGGAGAAATAAGAAACGGAACTTAAGTAGAAACACGGGAAAATGCAAAATGGAAAATTTTAACAACGGAGAAATAAGAAACTTCTGTAAATACACGGGAGAATACTTAACGAAACGGGAAAGTCCCGGCAACTCTGCTGCCGGTACTTTTCCCGTTATATAATTTCAGTATTTTTTTTTTTTACAGTGTAGAAAAATGTTAGTTATAACTAATATATAACATATACAATTTGATTATAAACAATATAGATTTATTTTACAAAGAGTACATATTTTTTTTAAAAGATCTCGTTTTGTAGAAAGAGAGCATTTCCCAATGTTATATCTTGAAACAACTGTCCTTTTTAATCTTCTTCTAGATTTCGCAAACAAAACAATGTTAGAGTAGAATTCTTATACAACATATTCAAGAAACATTTTATTCATAATTAGAAGGTACATAATTATTAGATACCTATTTATCATATTAATGCATTAAATTTCATATAGGAATATTTTTACTTCAAGTGGAACATTTTAAACACGTATAAGAGGATGCATCCCTCAATTAAATTCTTCTCAAATAAGTTAGTCTTGTGTTTTAATAGCTAGCATAAACTAAGATCTTCCAGAGCAGAGTAAATAATACTCAACGTTGCTCAGCGAAGCAAATCGCTCTTGAAAGCAAAGGGACTATTGCCAGTCATCCAGAATAATAAAGCTCCATTCAAATATGTTGCTTTCATAGATTAACTTTCTAGCTTAGTTTGTATTTCAGACGTTATAAGAGCTCATTCTCTGTTGTTTTCCACTCTGGTGATGACACTATCAATTCCGAGAATTCTGAAAAAGTAAGAATAGTTCTCACATTACGCAACACGTTTGAAAGAGTTCTTTCTCAAGGTTTTTAAATGTCAAAAACACGGTTTTGAAGAGAATTTCCAAACATGCACACTTTGCTGAATGTTAAAGAAATATGTGAGTTTGCATATGAATAAAAAGCAAGTTTAATAAATAAAAGTAATATAGTTTTAGGTATAACACAACTAGTGCTCGCAATTTCAAAATGCATATCTAGTAGTAATATTTCTCAAATTACTCAACACTCTTCAAACACAACACCTGATAAATTATTTTACGATAACACGGCTAAAATAAATGTATTTTTAACTTATTTTAAAACACACAAACACGCATTTAAAAAAATCCAACAAAAGCGCAAGCAAGGAAAATTATTCAAGACAATGCATTCAAATTAGAATGCTTTTAAAACAATTTATATATCGACATGTACACGCCATACCTCACCCACAAGAATCATTGTTCAGTTGGTTTATAACACGTCACATTGTTGCTGTGATTGTTTTAACGTTGAGTACATTTTCAAGTCTGCAATCAAACCTAAACTAAGCATTATTTTTATAAGAACTATAGTTTTATTTTTCGCATACTAAAAGGTGGTTCATCTCTTTACGTAACTATACATTTTTTTTCAATATAATTGGAACCTCCTCGAGTAAAGATACTAATAAAGTTGAGATATGGTGACGGGCAGGTTTTCCAAACTTTTACGGCGAAAAATTCTAACAATGCCCTGTAGAAAAACAACGTACGTCAACCTTTATAAACTGAACTCGATGAGTCAAACAGGTATATATTTTTAATTTATGACCAAGTAATAAAAAGATGTATTAAGTTCTTGATGCAAAAAAAGTTTTGGTCTAGTTTAAAAATTGTCTGCATATAGCAATAAAAAGAAAGCTGGCCAGAACTTGTACTATTCTGAAGCAATATACTTCGTTATAGTAACTATCAGGAAATGATGTAGTAGTTAAAAATCATCTAGGAACATTTCCCATAGATCGTGAATGATTGGACTGTTAAAAAATAGTGTGTCATGTTGCGCGAAAGTTTGGAGTCAATTGGCTAGCTAAAAAAAAAGTGGAAAGCAATCACACCAATCTTAGAGCATGCTATAACGTCAAATTTATATGCAACTTCCAGAAATACTTTAGACAAACTATGGGAACTATCAACAAATCATGGTTTCACAAAAAAGGAAGTAACACAATATGTTTTAGGTCATATCTCTCCAGGTGATAATGATCTTTTTTAAATTTTGATTCTTTTATAATAAACCGGCAATTTAATTACAATATATATATATATATATATATATATATATATATATATATATATATATATATATATATATATATATATATATATAATATATATATATATATATATATATATATATATATATATATATATATATAATATATATATATATATATATATATATATATATATATATATATATATATATATATATATATATATATATATATATATATATATATATATATATATATATATATATATATATATATATATATATATATATATATATATATAATATATATATATATATATATATATATATATATATATATATATATATATATATATATATATATATATATATATATATATTATATTATATATAATATTTTTTCGTATTTGAATGAATGTTCTTTCGATTTTCTTGACTATTTTAGTGTATAATAAAAAGTACATAATTTTTTTAAAAAATAGCTATGTTGTTAAATATTTTAACGAGTAGTTTGGAAATTCATCCCATCCATTTTGTGCAGGCTGAAAAAATGTCAGGCTGGTTCTTTGCAATCAAATGTCCATTATTTTAAATTCAAAATTCAAGTAAAATGTACTTCTGAACTAACTGTTGTTGTTGTCTTTTTAGGGAGGATGGTTTTTTTTGCAATTAATTGTTCATTCTAAACACAGTATTAAATACAAAATGCCATTATAATTTACTGCTGAAAAACTTGTTGGTTGCGACAATTCCGAAATCGTGTTAACCCTCGTACAACTTTATTTTTTTATAAATAAAACGACCAATATACTCAGAAAAAACTTATGTTGACTTTTAACACATTTGTTTTCAGTTATTGCACGTTGTATTGAAACAATATAAAAATTGTGTCACGACCAAATAATAATGCATGGTTAGAAAATAATTGTGTTGAATACACAGTAAGCGTGTTACAAAATTTATTTATAATTATAATCTTATAAATGTAGTTCAGCAGCTGCTCTTTAATGATTCGGATAAATAGATGTACTTTAATTTTAAAAATATATAATACTGTTATTCAAAATGAATGTTATATTTTATCGTAATATTTTAGGAAACAATGCAGTTTACAGTTTTTTGTCAGTCACGCATGAATATCCTCTCGCGATCGTCAGTGTCACAGACAGTCATTTTTCCATGTTCGCTGATTGGCAGCGAAAGGAACTACACCTGTGTGGATTTGTTGTTTGACTATCTTGCCCCCCCCCCCCCCCCCATTCCTTCTTCTGTGGAACCGGACATTTGCTCTTATTATCATTAAATAACGTTATTAATTTTATACAATGCTAAAAATCTCTTACTTATTATTTTTATTGTCTTATCTGTCTATAAAGTTAAGAAAAATGTTACATGCATAATTTCATTTAGTACAAATTCAAAAACTACTAATTATTTTGGCATTTTGTATTTCTGTCAATTATATTTATATGCGTATTATTTTCAAATTACCTCATATATAATTAATGTAAAAATTAAAAAATATATATTAACACTATATATCCATGCGTTATATTGATTATATAATTGTTAATTATGAAAGGTGTTATTTAATGAAGGGGAAAAAAATTATGAATTGATTTTCATAAAATTTGCTCAATACGCTACCGAAAGATAGTTTTTAAATGATTTTTTCCATGTTCTATATCCATCTAGCAACTTTAAAAAAATTTTAGCGATCGAAAAATATAAGATATAGCGATATAAAAAACATTTCGACCCACACTAATATACGAGAATCCATATTTAAAATATTCGACCAAGAAAAATTAATCTCTATATACATTGATAATAGTATTTTTTATTAAAATAAAGAAACAATGTTTTAAGTATACCCCGGATGATAATATACTATGCATAGAAACTCCATACATTTGTGTTGTCGTCTACTAGATAGTTAAGTAAGAAGGGTATGATCCGAGAGAGAGACTTCATAAAATCCCAGAATTTGTCATATTGCATAATGCAACAAAATTAATTAAAATAAGCTTGAGAAGTTTCTCGAAATATTCCACTCGCTTCAACAGCAGTTATTAAAGGTCCAACGAATCGCAACGGAAAATATTGAGTGCTGAAGTTATAATTAATTATCTTTGAAGCCTGAGGAAGGTGTATGTTGTATCAAAAGAGATCTTTGTTACTCACCTAATTGGGATACGAATGAATTAACGGAATTACGAATCTAAGCTCGAGCAATCTGCAAAGATAATTGCGAATGAAATCATTTGCTGTAAGAGAATGGCAATGAGAAATCTGCAGTTGGTATTTGGTGATAATTTTATTTTCGAGTATGAATACGTGTCTCTTTCATTTCAAGGGATAAATAATTTTGTTGACTTTTGAGATAAATATTTTTACACCAAATTATCACTTTACAGTTCATCTTAGTTTCGATCACATCAAAAATCACAGTCATTTCTTTGTTTTGATAATGTAATGCAAAAAACTATTCGTTGACGATTTATAATTTTCTTTATGACACACTTGGTATGCCAAAGATTTAAATGTTTTTAATGCACCAAAACTGAACTAATTGAGCTGCTTACAAATTTGTAATTTTACAAAAATTTTAAATAAAGTAATTCTTCTTTGAACTAATAAATCTGCTTTTAATAGCAAATGCAGCAATTTATAAGACTTAAGAACAAATTATTCTTAAAAAATCTAATGTTATTTACTAAAAAATATGGTTTACTGTACAGTAACTTCAAATAAAATATACAAATGTGAAATAAATCACTCAAAGTAAGTTATACAAATGCATCACCTACGTTGTTAGTAAATCACATAAAACTTTACGACTTTATTTTATAAAAACTAAATTTAATACTGAACTGCTTGTAAGGTTTCATCGAAGCACTAACGAATATATGTTCTACAAATTTACCCCAATATCAAAATGTTTTTGTCCTAGTCATTTCAATAATAAAAAAAATCCATTTTATAAAAGCATTATTTATTTATAAGCCACTGTAAATTACGTCTTTGCAGGTCTAGACAAATCTAAATTGTCTAAAAATTTTAAGGCCAAATTGTCACAATTTTTAAGATTTTTGATTATTTTAATGCAATTCTAATTTATGGTTCTTTTTAATTTAAATTTCTCTTTTTTTATGAAGAGTAAATTTCGTTCATAATTTTTCATTTCATTTAGTTGACTTGGTCTAGTAAGTTTAGTTACTTTAGGTTACTTAGTTTCTTAGCTTAATTTGACTTGATATGATATATATATATAGAATCGATTCGAATACCCACACAACTGAAAAGATTAGCTCTGCTCAACTTAATTTTAATTTTAATTTAATTTTAATTTTAATTTAATTTTAATTTTAATTTTAATTTTAATTTTAATTTTAATTTTAATTTTAATTTTAATTTTAATTTTAATTTTAATTTAATTTAATTTTAATTTTAATTTTAATTTTAATTTTAATTTAATTTAATTTTAATTTTAATTTTAATTTTAATTTTAATTTTAATTTTAATTTTTAATTTAATTTTAATTTTAATTTTAATTTTAATTTTAATTTTAATTTTAATTTTAATTTTAATTTTAATTTTAATTTTAATTTTAATTTTAATTTGTGCGCTTTCTAAGTCTAAAAAATAGCTAAAAATAGCAAAAAGTAATGATTTTGTACTTATAGTCTAACAAATAGAAAAACGGATGTAATTTAAAAGATTTACAAAAAAAATAAACATTCGAGGTTTTCGACGGAAAGACATAACAATCCCGCAATTCGATTAGAAAGGGCAAAAAAATCTTCTGTGAATGGACTAGCATTAGAATAAGTTGTTTTTTTTTTGCTTGTTATCTTTCAAGAGTTAGCCACCTGCGATAGATTTTCACGGTAAATGGGTCTTTTATTTTCAACACAAACTGACAACAAAGCACGAAAAGCAAAAGGTACCAATCAACACATTTTTTTGCTTAATTTTTTGTGAGCTCTGTAAGGATTATTAAAAGAAAGTTGTTTTTTGTTATGTTTGAAGTACATTAAATTAACATTCAAAATGAAGCCTTAATTTATCGAAGACCTAAATATAAATACTAAAGAACTTTCTCTTTTGTAACATTAAGAATTATTTCCTTTTAATATATAAATGGGATTTTAAAGCTTTCTTTAACAATATAAGTTTAAACTTGACAATATTTGTATTTTTTTTCTACTCTGTGAACAATTTCGTGTCCACATTTTCTTTTTACATTGATAATTTGTTTACCGATATTTTGTTTCCCGTTGTTTGTTTATTTTTCTTTATATATCTATTATTATTGTGTATTATATTGTGTAAAAATAAAAACATTTTTATCTAACTTTTACTTTTAGGACTCATGACATAAAACTTGAATTCTCAATTTCCTACTTAATTGAACTAAATCTTTAAAAAAAATTAAAAAATGAAACCACTATTAAGTCAACAAAAATGTGACTTAAAGGTATTATTATTTTTTTTTAGTTTAAACTTATTTCACGAACATATCTTATAAAGAGTAAACATTAAATAGAATCATTTTATAAGATGACAGAAAAATCTTATTTATAAATTTATATTTAACTTTAGGGGGGAAACTCCAACCATCATAGTCTCTAACGCGAAATTTATTCTTACCAAACAAATTCCTTTTACCAAAACTACTTTCTTCCTACAAACACGTTTCCATCTTAAATTCTTATTCTAGTTTACTCTGCAAACCCTAATTTCCAAGTCTTTCATATTAGCTATGAATTATGTATCTGGATATTCACTCCAATGGAAATTCCATCATCGCTTAAAAAGTGAAATGTTTTTTGTAAAACCGCAGATATATTCGATGTTATCCTGTGTAACTTGAATTATCTGTCATTTGTTACTTTTACACCAAAAATAGCTATCGCCAATGCGCATGATAACAGCGATTGAAACTAGATTTTGACGAATAGCATAGAGTAATCGCACATTGAATTTCAAAGAATAAAACATCGTGTTTAAATATTCACCATTACAAACATTAAATATACATTAATATTGATAAAAGTTTCCCCGCGAATGTCCCCCCTGGCTTTAATAACTACGTCCGATTCTAAATACTTTTCCGAACAGCATTAATTATTTAAATGTAGCAGTAATAAACTCTTAGTAAAAGAAACGTTTTTTTTAAGTTGATTTCTTCCATTTTGAACTGCAAGTGTTTATTTTAGTTTTTTAATGTCGCTAAACTTTTCTTTTCTCTGTGATTATAAGAAGTCTTTAATTCAGCCTTGGTCTTCTTCTGTATAGAAAGCAACAAATTAATTTAAATAGTCTGGCAGTTTCGGCTAGAAAGCCTATCAAAGGGATCTAAATTCAACGGGAAAATGGTTTACATAATTCCACATTTGTGTTCGAGCTATACACTGTTAAAAATGAAACCATCGAAAACGAATACTAGGATGTTCTCATTTTATTCTGAAAACAATATTCTCAAAAGTAAATACGTTAAAATCTTAAATTTGGGCACTACTAAAGTTGAAACTCTCAAAAATAAGTACTTGGATTGTCTTATTTTATTTTAAGAATAATATCCTCAAAACCAAATATTATGTAATCTCAAATTTGAAAAATCATAAATCATAAAATTCACTAGCTTTAAATAGCCTAAACACCCTCTCGCTGTTGGCGATCTCATGACACAGATGAATTAAGAATAGTGCTAGGTTTAGCGTGAATATTATCATTATGGGCTCGAACCCGCGTCAGGGATGTCATTTTTTTCTCAATCATTCTCAAAAATGGGAACATGTATGTTCTACAATTTGATATTAGCGTATTCGAAGCTAATGTAAACCAATGTTGTTCTCGAAAATGAGGTGAAAACCCATTTTTAACAGTGTTTAAAATCTTAACTGTGTCAGACAATTTTAATCAACCAGTATATAAATACTAATTAAGTTATTGTTTGTAAACATGTTTCTGAATTTGAAAAAGAATGCTACTACATGACATAGAGAAGTATTTGCAAAATTTGAAAGAAGTTTTTAATACCTTTAATTAAATATAGATGTATTTACACCCTAATTATTCTGTGAAATACAGGTAAAATTTAATAAAAGTAATATTTCGACATTTTTCAAAGTTTGCGAAGTTCAACGGAAAAGGAAAAAAAATAGTGCCATCGAATTATGATATTTTGTCAAATAAATCTCTTGAAACTATAACAAAAGCTGATCCCATTGTCAATCAAGTCTACTCGGCGATTTCTTGTTTATACTCTGAATAAAATTGCTGCATAACTAAATTCCTCTTCACTAAAAGCATTATAAAATAAATCTATGAACCCACATTCTGCAATCTATTTTGCTCTTATCCCTCGAGAGGAGATTTTATTTACATAGCATGGTACATTTCCCATTTTCTATAAGACCTTATTGCGCTCAAATCAAAAGAAAAAGAAGTGAATGTTTTATTGCGAAAGTGGTACAACCCAACCTTGTAAAAAAAAAGTAGTTTTCATATGATGGGTAAATATTTAACAAGCTGGCTTGTGAACACAGAATAATACAGATCATCAAGAATAACGCTACAAATGCTAGAGCTATTGCCTAGTTGAGGTCAGACTGGCCCGTAGATATTTGCTATACGTGTTTAGTGTTTGGATGCGACTTTCGGTTAATAAACCATAGATAAATGTATCTGATGGCATCGAACAACCAAAATTTGATCACTTGTATCTATCTATATATGATTCTCTCATAAGTATATAGTTTTAGTTTATGATTCAGGGAAAAATTAAAGTTAAACTGTAAAAAAAAATCATACATAGATGGGGTAGTATGTTCAAATTATATGCAGCTTTTCGACATAAACTTTATAAATGATTTTTTTCTACTACTGTCCCAATAAAGAAAATTTTAATGGAGAACAGTAGTGACATATAAAAAGAAATACTATTTTATTCACATTATGGGTAATCCGAAAGAAAAAAACTTTAACAGCATATTTTTAACTATGCGAAAGTATATAATATGTGACACAACATGAATAAATTTAAGTAAGGGACCGTAGTGAAAGATTAAGATTACATTCTTAAGTTTAAATCTCTTTGCGAAACATGTAAATACTTTGCAAGATTATGAGAAGAACCTATGTGCTTTTGTTAGCATTCAAGATCGCTTCCTAAACTAAATGCAACTGTTTTCAAAATCTGAACTAAGAACCTGATGGTTATAATACAAATTTTATACAAGGGGATAGTATTGAAACAATAACTAGAGGAAAAGTCTTCTGCCTCAGAATAGCAGAGAAAATTTATAAAATTCTTTTCGATTCAAAAAATAATTGTATAATGTCATAATTGTATATGTCATAAATTAGAATCTATATTGTTTATTTTGAAAAGTAAAATTCTTTAAAAATGCACTTGCATTTTAAGATTTTCCAGAACATAACTTTATGGAGTTTTGAGGCAAGTAACAGACAATTTTTTTGCATAAGATTTCTTAAAGTAAAATTTATAGCTATTTTTATTAAATATGTATATAAATATATTCCATTGCAGAAATAAATTACATAATAAAGTACATGCAAAAAACAAATTTAAGTCGCTAATGTAGCATATTCAATGGTTCTTAATTTATACACTTATGGGATGTGGTTGAATTAACGTCGTACTATAACTGCACGAAGGCTATCACAGTGACAGGCCTCGTATTTTAGAACAAGGACCAAGTGACGAGACCGATACCATGCACACTTAAGAATAAGAAACGTTAACCTAAGTAGGAAATAGAAAATTATAATTGTGCCATTAAAAATTTTTGTGCTGGGAATAATGTTAGGTTCAACAGGTCACAGCTAAATCTTAGCGTGATCCAAAAATCTTCGAACAAAATATCTTGACAGGTATTAATAACACGTAACGCTTTACGTTGTCTTGTTCTTGCCATTTTTTTACAACTTGGGTCAATACAATATTTACCTTAAAATGTGAAGCATTTTAAGTGACAATATCTACACCTGCTCAAGAAAAATGCGTATCTAACAGACCGCATCATGCTGCCTTAGTGTCTCCAAGTGCCTCCCTCGTACCACTGTCGAAAGCAGTAAACAGTTTCTAAGCAAGCTCCTCCTCCAAAGAATCTTACACATAAGCTGATTTGTTGACTTAATATGAAATTGAGAGTATGATTTAGCGACGTTTTTGGAATTGGGAAAAGGATGAATGGGCGGACATTTTAAGTTGGAGAAATATTTTCCTAATATCAATGTGTGGCATGGGATATTCTTTTTTCAAACTCTCATTTATTTTTCATAATCCCAAGATAAATTTGAAGTGTAGTGGTTTTGACTTTTTATACCTATGTGTGCATGCTTATAACAATATTCAAAAAATATATTAGCATAATAATGTTACTAATAACTAACTAATTCAAAAGTTTTTTTTTTAACTCTAATGAAAACTATTCCCATAGTCAAAATATTTATTATTTTGTCAATAACTTAAACATCAATTTATTTAGATTTTTATTAATAAATAACTTAAATAGAGTGTTATTTTCTCTGTAAATTTGATAAACAATGAAATCCTCGAAATGACTTTTGTGTGACAATTGTCCCTTTTCTACTCCAGTATAATATATTTGGTCCAAATGCTTTTAAAAATCCTATAATAGAAAAATACTAAAATTACGGATATGCTTATTTTCATCAACGAAACCGTTTTCAACATTTATTCGTCACGCAAACTTTCTTTCCGTACATAAGTCCTCCTTATTAGCTTCCACATTACGTTTATAACGTAAAAAGTGGAAGGTATATTATAATCGTTCAATCCGTCTGCCTGTCCGTCTGTCTGTCTGTCACCCACTTTCATAGCCCAAACTACAAATGCTACGGACAATTGTGATACGTCAAAAAATTCAGCGCATCAAAATTAGAATACATTGAAAATTTCAGAAAATAATTCGAATTCTAAGTACTTCAATTATTTAAAAAACCTCAAAATTTAATGCTCATTTAAAAAGCATAGGAAGCCATTTTTATTCGAATTAAATCACCATTGCCATTCGCATCAATCGCTCGGGAAACTTTAATTCTTTTAGAATTTAGACAATAAATTAAAATAAATTTATTTTTGCGACATCTATCAGTTTGAAATGACGTCAAATATATTTCACTACGAGATTCTCTGTATGTTGATATGAAATGTTTTTATTCTATTTAAAAGCGAGGAATATTACATATTTATTCTTTGAAATATAAATTAATTTTTGCAAACGATAAGTAATAATTATTGAATTTTCGTAATTGTTTAATATAGAATTAATGCTGTGTTTGGCGCCTTTTTACTTGTTAAACACAACTGTTGTGTGGAAGTGGGTTAAGTGACATATTCTGTTAAAAACCTACTTGTTATTTCTCGCTCCGTTAAGACCTAAGTGCGGAATTGTGCTTATTAAACACGTTTTATAGTCACTAAGAGTTGCATTATTCATTCACTGAAGACACATTGTCACTCATGAAAGCTGAAAATATAAACGGAGCATGAGTTATTTGGCATGTAAAACAAATTCCCAAAAAATCAATATAATTGGTACACATAAACACTGAATGACATTAAAACTAAATTTCAGGTTTTGAAAGATAATAATTGGAAGTAAACAAATGGCAAAGTGTGTATTGTAGACTGTAGTAAGAGTTCTAAATAATTAATTTAATTTTTCAAATGTTTCAATATTGGATTACAAAAAAAAAAAAATTACGCTAAATAATTCATCATATTTTTGCTTTTGACTGTTGCAGAAATTATTTTAGGATATACTTAGTAAACAAGTTTCTGCATTGGTTTTAACCGATATTATCTTTATCTTCTATCTACCTCCAGTATGTCACTTTAATTTTAAAAAAATCGAGGACTCTATTATTTGGGATGAGAAAACAATATTTTGAAATTTTCAAGGCGTACTTTACCGTGTCAAAGTGTGTGAACACATAAGTTCAGTTTCAAGAACACTTGCTCATTGTATGCTCTTTTTTTATGTAACTAATTAATGATTATAAAATTTTTTAGCGGTAGGTTTGATTAATGAATTGGTTTAAAAAAAGTACTACTCAAATGAACTTATTATTTGTTGTTTATTTAATTTATAATTTCAAATTAGATAAATGTTAGAAAATGTGAAGTAAATCTAATACTATATGCAATTTCCAACATAAGCATGTTTTAATTTTTTTTTCTGTGTTCATTAGTAACAAAAAAATAGTGATGCCAAGTCTCATATGATAGAGCATGAGACAATATTGTATTTCCAGCTACTATTACTATGCATGAGTATAGAACTTTAATACATGATGAAGTTAAGCAAATTATACAAAATGCTTTTTCAATAATAACTTTATTTTTGAGATTATTTAATTTTAAAGAATTTAATTTATTTCATTGTGATATGTTTCGGAATTTAAGAAAGTACTGTAGATGTTCGTCATTTTATGGCGATAGAAATAGAAATTCACGCTGACTCGAAACACCAACCCATACGATGAAAGACTTAGAAGTTTGATTTAATAACATATTAACTTAGTTTAGAATATCAATTAATACAAAAAAAAATATGTGGTTCTAAATATACGACGCCCGTCGCCAATAGGCCTCGTGTAGCTCTAGTGCGACGATAATTCAAACCTAAAAACAAAAAAAGTTACAAAAATCTGCTTTTTAATACTACATCATCTTTCGTCTTCCTTAGTTTTTTTTTTACACACGATACGGTCACGGTTATT
Organism: Oedothorax gibbosus; assembly: GCA_019343175.1. Classification (NCBI taxonomy): domain Eukaryota; kingdom Metazoa; phylum Arthropoda; class Arachnida; order Araneae; family Linyphiidae; genus Oedothorax; species Oedothorax gibbosus. The sequence goes on along the minus strand of CM033275.1, from coordinate 4,982,637 downwards.
TTAGCTACCCTTCTTCCAGACTTACAATGACGATCGCAGCGCCCTCTGCCTTCCCCAGATGAGTTGGACAAAGTCTGATCTCCACAGTATGTTCTAAAATAATAAAAAAAAAGTTAAATTGCAGTGCTAAATAAGATTTGCGAAGCAAATATTTGGCATAATTTGTTTATTTTTAATAAAAGCAAATATAACGCAGAATTTGTTTAATTTTGATAAATATTAGAGACATAATTGCATACTTAAAAATAGATCTTTTTAAAACTATATTTATGAACACAATATGCAAGAAAACTTTTCCAAACCTTATTCTGAGTACATTTTAATTACATGGCTACATTATATTTTGCCCCCATCGCTGTTACCCCAATGATTGCTTAACGAGTTATTAAAAAATGGTTCTGCTGATAACACATTTTCATCAATGTCACAGCGGTTTGTTGTCACTAAAACGAGTATCGACCTTAATTTTATGAAAAAGTTTCGTAAAATATACAAATTACTCTTCTACATTAATTATTTTTTTATGTAAAATGGACTTTCATCATGCTCTGTTCTAAATATAAGCGGCGATGTCGCGAAAAAGAGTTTCTAATTAATAAGAAAATTGCTAAAAAAAAGTACCCCTTTAAAAAAATGAAAAAAATAACATAAAAAATGAATGTGAACAATGGCTTACAAGAAAGGCAGCTGTAACAACATTGGTTCGACAGCATTGGAACTTCACTCTCAAAAATTATTTCTTCAGTTAACGGAAATATTAGAGATAATTTTTCTCCCATAATGTTTCCTTTAATTGATGCCATTTTCGTTAATATTTTTTTTCTGTTTCAGGAGGGAAAATTTAATACAGGGTGTCCGTAAAAGAATGTCCGAGTTTCAAATTGTAATAGTATTGTGGTTGAAGTGTAATTGTAATGTGGTTAAAGGTGACGAATAAAGAATAACTCTGGTCTACGTTCCACCCCTGCCCCACGATTTCCCAACCTTGAAAGGTAGAATTGCACAGGTTGTTGTGCTTCCATCACTCCGGACTTGCTGCAAACAGTATGGGAAGAATTGCATTTTCGTTTGGATGTGTGCCGTATCACTAAAGGCCCACACATCGAGCACTTATAGGAAAAACTAGGTTAGTTTTCCTTCAATGTCATGTATGATTTGTTATATTTAGTATAAAATAAACTCCTGTAATATACCATTAAAACTCGGACATTCTTTTACGGACACCCTGTATTATTGTAACCATTCCGGTTAACATTTTCTCTCTTTCAGAGAGAAAATAATCTCTCTATAGAACGTCAGAGAGTAGCCTCATTATTATTATTATAAGCAGAAATTCTTTATAGGATTGTCGGGGTTCAAACTCAGGTTTCTGGACGACGTGGCCGATGGATCAGTAAGAGCGGAAAGAAAACAGAACACATACATAAGCATCTTAAGAGGATCCTTACAAAACCAAGAAAGATTCGCAAATTTAAGGGAACGAATATCTAGTATTAAAACTGAAATTATTTCTACAAAGAATCATTTATAATTTAGTGTAAAAACACGAAATTTTCAGACAGTGCAGACCCCATACTTAATTTGGAAAATGGCACATTATATTGCCTTTTATTGACTATTTGATAATGCAACCTGAAAAATAGCTAATCAAGGCCGATGAAATCTAAAACGTAATTGCAGGTTTAGACTGCGTTAAATTTAAAATTTACATAAATTCACAAAAATAAACTATATTTCTACAGTAAATAGTTTTAAATGGTTCTTCCTTAATTTAAATTAAAAAATGTAAGTAACCTAAAAAGAGATGCATGTACTTAGAAAAACTTACATTTTTGACTCGGTTTTATATATTTTTTTTATATCACAGGTGGATTTCGAGAATAAAAACTATAATGCAACTCACGTGTTTTATGTAAGTATCTATCGATTTTCGTTATGTTAAAAGTTTAGAATGTGTATTTCATAGAATTGAAATAAAAATATAATTTATGTTGAAAAGGCAGTTAAACTTTTATAAATCCAACACAATGAGTTATCGAAGATAGCTAAGCTATGAATAAAGAGGGATTTCTTTTCAACACTGCCAATAAGCTTTTGTGTTGGGTAAAAAGGGAAAAGAAAATATGGTTCAATAAACAACTCTTTTTACCAAATATTATTGCAATTTTTATATATTAGAAAATTTCTGTTTTTCTTTATTATTAATTATGTTCGCTTACAAAAGATCTTTTTTTCGATACTTTGATAGGTTTTAAAATGAAGTTTTAAATAACATTTCAACAACCTTCACAGCAACTAATATTGGTTTTCATAATGCTAATACCTCTATTTAAGTTTAAAATTAGGTTTATGTTATCATACTTTAACTGTTAATAAAACTAACTAATAATTTAAGAGGGTTTTTTTTTGGCAACAGGTCGTCCGGTTACAATCACGCGTGTTTTGTTTGCTCTGCCAAATATTTAGAGTTTTTGTGTTTTTACTTTAAATTAACCTAAAATCTTCTCGAATTTATAACTGTTTATATGTGATATTAAATCTAGAGTGCTAAAATTTATTTAACACCCAGAATTGAAAATGTCTGCAAGCTGTGTAGCCTGTAATCTCGACATCGTAAAGGAAGATCAAGTTCAATGCTCGGGTGTGTGTGGTTTACTATTCCACTTCCACTGTGCTGGTTTTACTGAAAAGACTTCTCGAGCTGTAAAGTCTGGTAGTAAGAAGTTTATTTGTGTGAAATGCAGTGGCTCGAGGACTTCATCTGATCAAGCGAAATCGGTCGACCAGTCCACCCCGGCAGCTGTTTGGATGATCAAATAACACTCCAAAGTCTACAGGTTTTCATCCAAGGTAAATTTGATGATTTTACAAAGAATTTAGATTATCACAATGAAATAGTGAAGGATCTGACAAACACAATCAACAGTATGAAAGCTGAAATTACTGATCTAAAACACAAGCTGTCAGACTCTAACCAGGAAAGAAGCAACTTAAAGTCTGAGCTTGAATCTCTACGGGACGAAGTCATACAGCTTCAACAATACTCAAGAAGGAAAAATTTGGAAATCTCTGGCCTACCCGAAATTGAGAATGAAGACACGACCAAAATTGTAAATGAGATTCTTGATAAAATCGACCCAGCCTTTGATCCAGAAAACATATCTGTAACGCATCGAGTACCCACTGTAAAAAAAGACCGTCCGAAATCTATAATTGTCCAGTTCAAGTCGAAAATACTCAGAGATAAATATTTACGAGCTGCTAAAGAGAAAAGATTTTATCGTCTGATGTCAGTCAAAGATATGCTACCTCAATCTTATATTTCAACGAACATCTTGCACCAGCTGTTAAGAACTTACTCTATAACTGTAAAGTGTACAAGCGTGAAAATGCTTTTAAGTTCTGTTGGGTAAGAGACGGAAGGGTTTATCTCAGAAAAGACGAAAGCAGCAGGGTACATGGAATAACAAATCTTAAAGATCTTAATTATTTAAATGGCTAATCTAGATTCTAGTCAGATAGACCCTCCCAAACTCATTTCAATCAGTGATAAAACTTTTTTCGATTATCTGAACTTATCGTATTCTAATTGTATTATCTTTCACATGAACATACAAAGTCTAAGATCTAATTTTGACTTGTTTATTACTTTATTTAAACCTTATTTACCCAGACTAGATTTTATAATTTTTTCGGAAACCTGGGTAACAGAATCTGAATCAAGTTTTTATAAATTAGACGGTTTTCAGTCTTATTGTAATTGTAGATCTTACAACAGATCCGGAGGTATAATTTTGTATTAAAAAAATCAGCTAACCATAGAAAAACTTGATATTTGTATGCAATCTGCCGAGATCGTTGTTGTTCATGTGTTGGATCTTGATATTTGTATTATTTCAATTTATAGATCTCATTCATTTACAGTTGAATATTTCAAAAACGAGTTGCAATCTGTTTTGAATTCAATTAAATACAAAAATATTTTAATTATTGGTGACTTAAACATAAATATTCTCGACTCTCAAAACAAACATGTAAATGATTATTTAGATTTAATGTGTCAAAATGGTTTTCTGTCATTATTTTCTGAAATAAGTCGTAGCGCGCACATGTGTTGATCATATTTTCTTTCGGGACTTTAACAACACTATTACTTCTACTGTCCGTCTAGACTTAAATATTACGGATCATTATCCTATTATTTTCAAGTTAACGTTCAAACTTCAGAGACTCCTTTAACTCCTCCTTTATACTGTTTCAGAAAAAACTACGAAAAAATTGATGATTATCTTCAAAATAATTCTTTTAATGCTTTAAGCAATGATTCATTGAATGATTTCTTTATCTTTTATAATAAGCTTACTGCAATCGTAAACAATTATACATCTGAACATAGAATTAAAAAAAGTAAAAGTAAAGTAAAAGCTAAAAATCCTTGGATTACAGTCTAAATTTTACGCATAATTGAATCTAAAAGAAATCTTTTTATTAAGCTTCGCAAGTACTCTGGTGACCAATTTTATAGACTTGCTTACAAATCCACTATCTCCTTTCTTAAAACAAAAATCAGATCAGAAAGAAGGAAATACTTCCTAAATTGTTTCAACAAATGCCAAACATCTCATGACAAATGGAAATTTATTAATTATATTACTAAAACAACTATCAAGCGAGTTCTACCTGTTTCTTTCAACTCTGACATGCAACTGGCCACTTCAATAAACAATCACTTTGCTTTAAGTTCAGTAACTGATCATAATAAGTTTAACTTTCTTAGTTATATTACTCGCAGTCCAAATTCCTTTGTCTTTTTCGACATTACAGAGAACGAACTTATGAAATATGTGTCGGGCCTGAGTAACAACAAGAGTAGTGGGCTGGGCAAAATCGATGTTTCTATTTTGAAAATTTTACTTAAATACCATCCTAATTATGTTACAAATCTTATCAATAACCTAATTAAAAATGGTATTTTTCCAGATTTTTTAAAAACTGCTGTCGTTACTCCAATCTACAAAAAAGGTGATAAAAACTGTTTGTCCAACTATAGACCAATTTCAGTTCTTACCTCTCTTTCCCTTTTAATTGAATATTGCCCAAAAATTAGGTTGCTTAATTACTTTGAAAGACAAAATTTTTTCTTATCTAAACAATTTGGTTTTTTTACCACGCCGCAATACAGAACTTGCACTTATTAACTTCTCTAAATTTATTTATAACAGTATTGACCAAAATCATATCACAGTTGCCGTTTTTATTGACATTTCCAAAGCTTTCGATTCTGTGAATCACAACATCCTTTTGGATAAATTGTACTCTTATGGTATTCGTGGCCCGATCCATGATTTTCTGGGTTCGTATTTGAGAAACCGAAGTCAAATAGTTAAAATAAATAATACTCTTAGTCCTATTTCCTTTCTCACCAAAGGTGTTCCTCAGGGCTCCTTACTTGGTCCACTTTTATTTCTAGTTTATGTTAACGATTTATTAGCTTTAGATCTATCTGGTGAGATTATTTGTTTTGCAGACGATACCACTCTTCTATACTCCGGTAATAATCAAGATGATCTTAATAGTTTAATCCAAGAATACCTTATCAAACTTAAATCTTGGTTTGATTCTAATGACTTACATATTAATGCGAACAAAACAAAATACATAAATGTTAACCTAATTAAAAAAGAAAACCCATTTCGACTAATTTATCATAAAGATAACTGCAACGATAACCTCTCCTGTGTTTGTCAAGAATTGGAATGTGTAGACACAATTAAGTACCTTGGACTTCACATAGATTCAAATCTTAAATGGAAATCTCATATCAATTCTATCTGTAACAGTATGCGGTTTTTTCTTTATAAATTTTATCATTTAAAGCATCTAGTTAACAAAAATTTCTTAAGCAGCTTTACTATGCATGGGTTCATCCCAGAATCTACTACGGATTGTCTATTTGGGGTGGGGACTACGAATCAACTATATCCATAGTCAAAAATCTCCAAAATAAATTTATTAAATTAATTCTTAATTATCATAATCGCAGTATTACATTCCAAGATTACAAATTACTAGACATACTTCCAGGTCATCATCTACACTTTTAAAAAATAGCTACAATCTCTTCTTAAATCCCAATTTATGTGATAAAAGAGAAATAGTCAATCCTAGACGACCAAACGTTATTTTCACTATACCCAGAGCCAACAGGGAGATTTTTCACAAAAGTTTTTTTTATTTAGCTCCTAAACAATACAATAATCTCCCTGTTGATCCGCAAATTATACCAAATGTCATCGTTTTAAAAAAAAGCTAAAAAATTATCTGTTTTCAGTTGATAATTTAATTTGATTCAATTTAATTCAATTTTGGGTTCTCTATTGTTTACTTTTTAAATAGCACCGACGACTTTGCCAAATTTCATTGTCATATCTACCCTGTATTGTTTTATAAAAAAAAATGTCTTGAATTTCTTTTCACTCGTATGGGATTCTAAATCCCCAGAGTGTTTATTTTGTACTTGTTGTTTTCTTGATAATAAAAAATAATAATAATTTATAATTTATAACAGTTGGTTATATATTAATTTCGTATAAATTTAAATACTTGTAAAGACACAGATAACGAGTATAATATGTTATACTTTTAAAAAGTACTTCGAAAACTCGTTTACTTAAACTTTAAAACTATTTTATTAGGTTATTTTTCAACTCAGAATCACACTCATTCCTTGTCCCTCGAATAAAATTGCACCCAAAAGATAACCCTGACATAATATTATGCTATCATTACATTCGCTAATCACTTTTCGTAGCGTAATTTCTTATAAAAAGTATTGTTTTTGGTATTCAACGGGTGATGCCAGCTTACCAGCACCCATATTTAAATTAAAAATACCCACAAATGCGTAACGCAAAACATGGTAAACTATATTTATGAAAATATTATTTTTCCGAATGAATAATAAGAATGTTTCGTCATCGACTCTTCGTAATCGACTAATCACAGCCAAAGGCAAACTTTACAGCCACATATGGGTCACCGGTTTTCTAATTAATGTTAAGTGCTTTACTAGCATAATGTGATTAAATCATGTTTGACTTTGAAGCAATAATATATCAATTTGACTAACCTCTTGCTTGGTTGTTGAGTTGTTGAAAAGTTGTTTAGTTTCTAGGGTAATAATTCTACGTTAACGTTATTTCCCCCGTCTATTATAAAGTATTGTATTCCGTTACTAATCTTAACTTATAATACCAAAATCCAAAATACCCTATATAATGCACGCTCTCATAAAACAAAACTCTCCCTAAATAAAATATATATGCTGTTTTGTGTATTTTCTCTTTTAAATCTCAGTTAAACCATGATTCTCTAATAATGTTATTCCAAGTCAAAATCTTAATTATGTAATAAAAACAATATTTCACGCTTTTGGTCTCTTATATATGGCTTGCTTTTGTTGCTGAAAATTGAATGCAGAGGGAAGCCATCCAGTATCGTATACCTGATGATTGTTCTGTTTGATGTTTTGATGATTGTTCTGAACCTTTTGAACTAGAAATAGATTCAAATATTCTAACATATGCCTGGTATTGGTTAGTACCTAATTTGTACTGATTCGTCTTCTTCTCTCTTCCTTTGACTTGATCCAACTTTAATTGAAAACCTTGTGGTGGAAATAAATTCCATTCTTTGCGCGCTTTGAAACGTTTTTGAACGTTTTTGAAATAATTTTACCTGTATTCGTGGCCATAGTGGTAATTTTGGCAACGAAGAAGCCGATCAACTGGCTAAACAAGCAACAAGAAGCGAAATTGAATTAATGACGAGTATTTCGACATTTCATTGGAAGTTTGTCTTTAAAGAGAAAACTATCGTAGACTGGAACTGAATATTTTGCTTTATTAAAAGCACAATGGATAAGGGGGTTCTTTCCGACTGTTTTACATCGTTTAAAGTCAAGTATTTCTCAGCCGATATTAAATTAAAGCAATTTTTCATGGCCATGAAAACCTTAAAAGTTACTTATTTACATTTGGTAAAGGGTCAAAAGGCGTTGTGACGTTGGTGGTGGTGAAGAGGAAAATAGGCATGTTCTTTTGTGGCCTCTTTTTTCTCGGATCTGGTGCGAAAAATGGAGACATGTCATTATCTCTGATTTTATTTACAATTTAATTTGTATATGTTGTGTTCTTTTACTTACTTCTGCAAGCTTCGTGGCATGCAGTGTGGTATACGAAGTGTTTTTAAATGTGTCCTAAATAAAAATAAAAACATGGCAATTAGTAAAGTAATATTTAATTTTAAATAATAGAAATATTAATAATTTTATAATTTTGAATTTTTATTTGGAAAAGTAAATCCTTATAGATTGCCTGTTACAGGTTTCCAAAATTTTATATCTGAAAACAACATGTTAACCTATTAATTATTTTAGAACAGTTATTTTTACTATATTTAAATACATTTAATACAGTTAAATAATATGGAAACATAAACGCTTTTATAGCTTTACACTGATTGCATTAAATAGTAAAACGAAAATAAGATATATTTTTTCTTAACTAACACTAAAAATAAATCTTACGAAGATAGTTTAACCGAGCAAAATTTATTATAATTAAAATAAATGAAGGATTCACCCACGCAAAACCAGATTAAGTATTTATAAAAACAAAAGACAATTCAATTCAAATAGAATTCACACTTCATTTTAGATCGTTAACTGGGTTTAGCTAAAAACTTAATTTTTTTAAAACAATTACCGATACAAAACTCATCATTTTAATGAAATCTGTTAGTAATTAGCTTCTATTTATGCCAGAGGATTATTTTTTACTTTTACTATTAGTCGTGTTATAAACAGCGTTTTCTAAATTTTTTGTACAAAAAAAATCACCACTCATTAGTCCAATTGCTTTCCTTCGTTTTTTTATGTCACGTTAATTGTCCAAGCTAATGTAATGTACAAATTAAAGTTGATTTTTTCATGTAATTTTTTGTAGGATATTCTAGGCAACGGGACCAATTAAAATGTCAGATTTCACACTTGCTAATTGTAGAATGAAAAACAAGTTTTTATATAGTTACAAGGTATTTTCACGATTTGAAATGCTGTTTGTTTTAAAAAAAACATAATTTAATTGAATTTTGGTATATCTTATATTTAATGTGCGATGTTTTGATTTGGCTTTAATCAAATTTGAAGTTTTCGAAATTAAGAATTTTCAGTTTATAGGTGCAACACTATAATATTTTAGCAAAATGATGAACATCTTTATTAGTACTCAATCCGACAGAACGCCCACGGAGTGTTTTGCACCCCAGGGATTTTATTTAGATTCAATGCCCTTATTTATCTGACTTTTTTTAAAGTGTTTTAAACCTTTATATTTGCAAAGTAGGTCATTCGATCAACGTATGTCCTAAATTCATCTACGGCGGCAGAGACACCCCGCCCCCTTAAAAAAATAGATAATAAATATAATATGGCGACAATATCCCAGGTTAAAACAGTAATATGTATTACGTAAACATCTTAAGAGGATTCCAAGTTTTATGATTATCCAAACAAAAGACATCTTTGGAAATATATTTTATTTAAACAAGAAAAGTATGATGCAGCCAATTAAAATAATAATACAATCATGCAAACAAGGCTATCTACTTTATCCTAATGTTAAAATTACCAAACTAAACATAAAAGCAACTCATAAACATTGCATAATACAACTATTATCCCGAATAGCCAAACATATCAATAAACCTCAATATTCTTAACAAACATCCAGTCTATCGAGGGAGAAAACAAGGTTCCAACAGGGAAAAAAAAACTACCCTAAAAACAAACATTACGCGGTCTAATTCGTATTTCCAAGCAAAGTACAGCAAATGAGGAACTGCAATGTATCTTGATAACAGAGCGAGTAAGTAATGAAGTTCGCCGGACGGGGCACTGAGGTAGGGAGATAAAGAACGCTAAATGCAAGGCAGAAGATAAAGAAGGCTAAATGCAATGAGAAGATAAAGAAGGCTAAATGCAATAAGGAAGGTCGGAGCTCCATTCGAAAATGAAACACGGCTCAAAGATGCTTTTCGAAATGCCTTGCCATCAGGTCGTTGCTATAATGAACGTTTATCGTAAATGAACTTGCGAACCTGAAGTAAGCAGGAAATGTCATCTAAGATGTATGTCTATCTAAGATGAGGAGCAGATTTTTGGGTGACATTTATACTTTTTACCAATTTATTCTGCGAGTGTATTTTATTGAAACTGTAATATTTACACTTTGAGGTCAAATGCCCGACAACACTAGGAATGCCGTTTTCGGTGAAGTAAATATTAATAATTTTAGTTAAATATTAATTAAATGTACTTTTAAAAGTTTTTTTAATATAAATACCGTTATTTTGAAATTTATAATGCAAAATTGTAACATGTAGTACCGTACGCAGAATTTTGGGAATAGTAAAAAATAGGAATTAATCTATGTTAAGTTGGAATCATCTTTTAATTTGGAGCACCATATTTATTATATATTTCTAACAGGTATTTGAACACGAGCATCATTTACAGCAGTAATACTTTTTGCGAAGAAATAATCAGACAAAAATAATTTTATAACATGCTAATTAATATGTATTTAATGTACACATTGTAAAATATTCTTTCAGAAAATGAAATGTTTGTGTTATTTTCCTACAAAAAATTTTTGTTTTCTAAAACCACTGAAATTACTGTTAAGTTGTACCTCAAATTAATAAAAGAAACATTTTTTCTATAAACAGATAAGATCTGTAACCACTGATACAGATTAAATAAGTTGGGAAAACATTATTACTGTTTTAATAAAAATTACATATTAAATTTACAAACCAAATCTGTGGCTACGATAGTGTAGTTTGGTCAGACCACATGAATCCTTTTCCGACAACAAAAGTTTGTGTACTGGATTTGTGTACTAATATTTTCTGTATTACTTTGGTACGGGGATAATATGTCAACATTTCTTTCCATAGCATTTTGGATATTATCTGGTAACTTTGCTGCCAGAATTTTTTTGTAATGTAACAGGATTTTTTCATAATGTTTTTTTCACAGTATTTAATAAAAAACTAAAATCTTCCCGGATTTTCCAACTACCGATCAACTTTAAATAACAACAAAAACATATGTGTCGTATATTTTCTAGATTTGCTTTGCGTAACCAATAGTTATTATCACTTTTGCATAACCATAAAGGGAACTTATTATAACTGTACAGAACCTTTTATGCATAAACATCACCACAGTCATCAAACCTCGAGAAATCCTATCCAGGAAATTATAAAAGGTTATTTAAAAGGGGATGATGTGAAGAAAAAAATATACACATGGAAAATTCCCTAACGTGCCATTACTCATTTTATAGCTACCCATCCATCACAAAGCCTGGTGACACACCCATAAGCTAATTTTCAAGATCCTCAGTTTACATTGTTAAAAATGGTTGAAGAGTCAAATTTGTAGCTTAATTTGACCCATTTGTCTAGTTATGAAGCACTTATTTATTAAAAAGCTCTTCTATTTGAGTAGCAACGTTGTTTAACATAAGCGTTGTTATCCAATAAATATATTATGCCAGAGTCAATTAATGTAATTATTGTTTGGATCTTTTAATTTAAAGTGTATTTACATGCATATTGTCCGTATTTATTCTTCATTGTAATGGTGTTAATTTAATAGTTTTCGCTAATAAGGTATGTGTGTATCAAATATAGACTAGACATTTAAGATATTTTTAGCTCTTTAGTACTATAACATTCAAATTATTGTCTAATAAAAATAAATGCAAGAATAAACATAAATAATTTACTTATAAATATTATAATTTTTTTAATAGCGTTCTGTGTACTTAGATAATTTGTCAGTTCCTTTAGGGTTTTAAAAGTGGGTGTCCTCAGGAAAACGATAAAACACATCCAAACTAGAAAGTTTATTAATGAAAAGTATAGTAGAAAACACATGTTTCAATCAGTATAACTCGTTTTGTAAGTTTAAAATATGTGAGTGGATCTCATAAATAAAACTGAAATTTTGCAATTTGACTTAAGAGAGTTTTTTTTATTTACAATTTTAAAATTAGGTTATATCAAATCCTATCCAGGAAATTTATTATTTCTTATGAGTTTATTATTGACAAAGAAATATTACTTAAAAAAATTAAAAAATGAACAAAAACTTTATATTTTGTTTAAATCATTAAAGTTTCTAACGCGGTGTGGTAATTCATGAGGTGTCTATAAATAAAAGCTAATTTAGCACAATCTACTTACAAAAGATAAAACCCTTTTATAGGAGATCATGTTAAAATTCTAAAAAAATAAGAAGTGAATAGCCAAAGACTTGATCTCCGACACACCGGTCAATGCTGAGTAAGCCACTCATTTTAAGTAAACAATGAAGAAAAAAGGCTAAATATCAAACCGACAAACTCTTAAACTCTGACATAACTTTTCGATACCGGTTATACCACTGTATATTTGCTCCTTTTGCATGACCATGTTCCCAGAGTACGAAAAACAATTTCCGAATTTTAACGCACTCTGTGTAGAATATTACCCCGAGCGGGGTGTTTCAACACTACGTGCTTGATTGCAGACTCTCCCCGGCTGCTAATAATTGAGTCCTACAGACGTGATGCCTTTGGAAATGACTCTGAAATGCCTCATAGTTTTAAATTGTCAATTGCTATGCAAAAAGACACCACTTCTTACTCAGTTCATTGAATTTGGAGTGAGTTTGACATTGCTGTTACTTAGATTTTATCTGATTTTGATTAAAATGGAGTTGTAAATTAAACTGGAAATAAATCTCAATGTATATAGATACATATCATTTTACCTAAAGATTTTTACTTTTGTTGAATATTTACTTAAATGTCTCTTTTTAGAAAAGCCCATTTCCTAGCATTGATGAGAATACATAAATTTCATTTTGGTTAGGTTAGTTTGATTTATCGTCGCACTAGAGCTACACGAAGGCTATTGGCGACGGGCGTCGTAATTTAGAACCACAGTCAGGTGACGAGCTGACACCTGAGTAGGCACCCAACGCAACCTAAGGGCGACATCGTACGCAGCATTGGGACTTTCGAGCATATTTAACGTGCACTTCCTCTACACGGGGTATTATTCGTCGGACATTTTTGGCTGCTGAATTTCATTTTGGTGTAATTGCGACTTAATCAACCTAACGTATTAATTTGCGAATAACCCTTTTGAGACTCTTTACAGGAAAAATTGACTTAGTAAGTGAATGCAGTACTTATTTACTGCTCGTTTCATTAAAAATTTCACTGATACTGCTTTTTTCAGACACAAACCTGTACCTTTGAAACAGGTTGTATATATTATACTAGCTTTATAAACCCGGCGTTGCACGGGTAGACCCTTACTAACAGTATTTTTTATGTAAACTTTTATTTTATACCAATTGTTGCACCCCATTCTGATTCTCCATGTCCGATTGTACACAGGCCCTTCCATGAGTTAGAGGGCTTTCTCATAGGCCCCGGTGTTCGCCTTGCATGCGAAAGGTCCCAGGTTCAGGTCCGGGCATCGCCTAAATAGCTGCCGACCTAAAAGCGTACAGCCAAAAAATGCCGAAGAATAACACCCTGTGCGGAGGGAGTTTACGTTAAATATCCTTCAAAGTCCCAACTCTCCGTACAATCACGCCCTTAAAATTTGCGTTGGGTGCCAACTCAGGTGTCGGCTCGTCACTTAACTATGACCAATAGCCCTCATGGGTAGCTCTAGTTCGACGATAATTCAAACTAACCCTAACCCATACAACTGGATGGGTATAGCTACCCTACCTTGAATTTTCAACTTTGCCAAAAGGCGCCAATTCCAAAAGTCAATCGGCCTTTATATCATAGCTGTATTAAATCGACAGTTTCATAAACAAAGAAAAGCCTGGTCCAGTATACAATTTCAAAAGATAATTAATAAATAAAATAAGGATTTAAATAACAATACTGGCTACCATATTATAGCTGAACTTTTATTTCTGTTTGTAAAGTCTTTGCTTACGATACAACTTGTTAAATATAGAAACCCAACGTTAAATTTTCTAGATCACCAAAAATCGCCAAGCAATATACTGGCTACCAGGCTACTAAATGAGTGAAGTGAATGAGTGAAATGAATGAGTGAGTGAGTGAAATGAGTGAGTGAGTGAAATGAGTGAGTGAGTGAAATGAGTGAGTGAGTGAGTGAAATGAGTGAGTGAGTGAAAGGAGTGAGTGAATGAGTGAGGGAGTGAGTGCGTGAACTGAGTGACTGCAGTGAGGGAGTGAGTGCGTGAAATGAGTGAGTGAGTGAAATGAGTGAGTGAGTGAAATGAGTGAGTGAGTGAAATGAGTGACTCACTCACTTACTCATTTCACTCACTCATTCATTTCACTCACTCATTTTCTCACTCACTCATTTCACGCACTCACTCCCTCACTCATTCACTCATTTCACTCACTCATTCACTCATTTCACTCACTTCACTCATTTTACTCACTCACTCATTTTACTCACTCACTCATTTTACTCACTCATTTCCTCACTCACTCATTTCACGCACTCACTCCCTCACTCATTCACTCATTTCACTCATTTCACTCACTCACTCATTTCACTCACTCACTCACTCATTTTACTCACTCACTCATTTTACTCACTCACTCATTTCACTCACTCACTCATTTTACTCACTCACTCACTCATTTCACTCACTCATTTCACTCACTCATTTCACTCACTCACTCATTTCACTCACTCACTCATTTCACTCACTCACTTCACTCATTTCACTCACTCACTCATTTTACTCACTCACTCATTTCACTCACTCATTTCCTCACTCACTCATTTCACTCACTCACTCATTTTACTCACTCACTCATTTCACTCACTCACTCATTTCACTCACTCACTCATTTTACTCACTCACTCATTTCATTCATTTCACGCTTGCGACGCTTGGACCAAGCGAAGAAGAAAGAGAAAAACCGGTTTCCTGTCGCCAATGTCCGCCAAGCAGATACAATTACGGAACTCCTCCTAAAAATAAAGTGGTTCTTCCCCTGTACTCATAATTTCTTTCACTTAATTTTCCTCGCGGTGAATTTCTTTTTTCAAATTAAAAATAGAAAAATTGAATAAAAACACAATACATAATGCTATTCCTATGGAGAATTCGGCTCACGTTTTGCACTTCTACACCCGTTTGGGTTCGAATTTCGAAAAATCGCTTCTTAAATGACGCCTACGATATAAAAAGAATATTTTCCTAAAATGTGGTAGCTCTACCTCCAGTAGTTTGGGCTGGGTGTTGATACGTGAATAGATCAGTGAGTGAGTGAGTCCGGACTTTGATTTTTATATATAGAGATTAAGTTAACCTCTCTTGCGGTGTGGTACAGACATGGTTGCCCCATATACGTAGTAAAATACTCTCCCATTGAGTCTAAAATAGCAGAAGCGATACTTCCGTAATCGGTGTGTTGTTTGTGATGCCTTTAGGAAATACTTCATTATTGCTTATTATTGTGTGGACCTCATTATTACTTAAAAATACTTACTATTCGTTTCTGTGATACGTTTTTATTCTTCTACATTAAAAAATTCTGTTGTATTTATAAAACAAACTTCAAGCTGGTGTACCAGATAAATTTTGTAAAATTTTCGGAGAAAATGTTTTTTTTTTAAATTAACAGCTTTTAAATGTTATTATTATTTTTTTTAATTAAACATTTGTTCTGTGAATTATCCAAAATTTTCTCGCATACTATTTAACATTATTTTTTAATGTAAAAATCAATAGATTTTGAACGAATGTTTGTAGTGAATATATTTGCATTCTAATAATTTATTATAATCTTCATTAACCCTATGAAGGGATGCAAATGTCCATGGATAAAACTAGCTTCCTTACTTTTAAAATTTTGTCAGTAAATTGAATTGTAATAGCTTTTTCCTATGTATTTTTGGACGACTGGGTTCGAAAATGTAAATAATTTTTATCTATCTTATTTATGACCCGTTTGCATAGAATCCACGAGAATTGTGTCAAAGTAGTCGTCTTCCTGAAAATGAACTGCTTCTCTTTAATTTCGCTTTATAAGTAAACACATAGATTATTTATGTTTATTTTAGACAAAAAGAAACCAAAATTGGGTAGTTTTGAACTATTTTCTTCCTAAATAAATCCAATTATTTAAATATTTTATACGATTTTGGTAAGTTGTGTGTGTGTGTGTGAAACATCGGTGTGGTACTAGTATCACCAGTATTTACTAGCTTTTTGGCCACTGGCATCTTCAGTTTAATAGGTAAAAAATATGTTTAAAAAACTGACTGTATTGATATTTTAAAGACCCTGAAATGGAAAGCTTGCAAGAGTATTAGCAACCCTAAAACTCATGGCTGATGTATATTACAATTACAATAGTAAAATTAATGTAAAAAAGGGGAAAACACAAAAAAAATCCAAAAATTTGCAATTTTGGTTCAATTCAGTTCAATTCAATTTTGAAATAGTGTTAAGTGATGGAATTTTTTCACTATATTTTCCCAACCTCAAATTCCAAAATTACATGAGTATTAGTTATGAGAGTTCAGTTCACAAAACCATCTTAGGTTAGAGTTAAGGATCCACATATTAATTAAATGTCTAATTTCACAGATAAAAACAAAAAAAAATCGACTTGGAGTTCTTAGCATTATATTTAACTCTTCAAAAGCATGCAACATGAAATCAGAGAGCCAAATTATCGAAATGTGACCTAGATAAGTTTTAACCTTGTTCCTTCAAATTCATTTCCAAAACAACCTAAACAAAGCCTTTGATAAAATACAGGTTGCTTTTCATACATTGAAAATATTTAGGACTTTTATTTTCTATTTTTCCAAAATAATTACATACTCGCGACAGTGATGCAAAGAATATTTTTTACATGGCTTCAAAACCAAACCTATCAAATGTGTCTGCTTAAGACAGTGTGGATACTTCAAAAGATAATTACAACGCCATAGATTTTTTTTCGAAAAACAATCTCTGTCGCGAAATGTGTCTATAATTAACGTTTTCATAAAACTCAGATTTCGTCCATCTGTTATACTTACCACAAAATATAGAGTTTTAAAAAAACTAAAATATCTGGTTTAATGTTTTGATTTGATTTAAAGTTTCTTGAAATGGTTATAAAAAACATTATAAAAATATATTTTCATCATAAGTTTTCTCGAAACTATTTTACTCACATTACGGCTTACTCAATTTACAAGGTCAAAAAATCTCTCAAAAACACGTGAATGGTTGGAAAATTCGGGGCCACTGTTTCGGGTGTCATTTTTCCAAAGATTAAAAACCTTATTTCTAAATCTATTCGGAACCACTCGTTCACGGCTGATTTTTTTTAGGGTCCCGAGTGGTTCCGAATAGGTTTCTTCATCTTCGGCACTTAGAAGTGACGTAAAACTTTCCGTCCATTCACGGTTTTGAAAGAGCTCCTCTGTCATTGTAATTTCAGAAGGTCTTGCAAATATTAAGCTACTCATAATTTGACGCCATAGTATAACATACATTGTATATTGGGTACATTAGTACTTTGTAACGTAATAATAGTTTTGCAAGAAAATAGACAATCTCACTGTTTCTTTTTCTCTAAAATTAAACGCACAACAAATTTATTTCACGTAAAAGATAAGAATACACAATTAACTTATGATAAACAGTATGAACCCCGAGTTATTTTTTATTATTTTATTTAATTTTAGATAATGTATGTTTTTCATCACAAAACAGACCCTCAAACCGTCATTCATAATTTAGAACAACATGAAGACGGTAAAGAAAACATTTACCCATGACCAACGCAAATAAGGGAAACTGAGTTGTGATAGAACGTAATAGGTACGTGTAATACTAGCAAATGGTTAATTAAAAAAAAGGATCATTTAATTGTCCTTAAATAAGTCCTAAAAGAAAATAAAGCCAAAAAATGGGTATTATTCATGTAGTGGAGCCTTTTTTTTTTAATTTATCACTATGCCGTTTTTTATAAAATGTATTTTAGATAACACTTTTTAAACGTGAATCTTTCAATTTTTGCGTGTGTATTCGATGAAACTATTATTTTTTATTTTATTTCAAAACACTAAAAATCTGATAACAAATAAATAACTCAACAGCTGTGAATTAATTTAATTAAAAGTTTGAGTGAGCGTGATGCTTCAAAAAACACTCAGTTTGTACCACAACTCAACATTTCAGCGTCTAACTTGATTAACTTATTTTTTCGAAAAGAAAAAAAAAACATACACGCATTTTAATATTTCGAGAAACTTGTTTATTAAGTTGAGCAACCCAATGCAAAGAAAGTATCTGTAGCGAAACGATGGCGAAGTTTTGAAAGTCAAAGAAAAATAATAAAGACGCAAACAGAATTTCAGAATAAACTTGAAGCACGCAAAAATTGATTCCAAGAAAATAAAATTCAATTACGCTATTTTGAACGAAATAATCCTTCCCCATCTCTTTCTTCGGTTGATGTCAAATATATCTAAAACAAAACGAAAGAATTATTTCAGTTTTATGCTTTTGACTGGGTTTCAAAACGTTTTTGACTGGTTGTATCTAAAATATTCACTTACCAGTATGCTTTTCCAGTATATAACTTGTATTTGCAAGAAAAGGTAATTATTTAATTAATTAAGACCGAAAAATAAACTATAACTGACAACTTATATTTTGTACTAAACGAATAGGTAATAAGTAGAATACTTAATTAGGTACTTATACGTAGGCATGTGGAAATTATACTTGAATAATGTATTGAAAGACAATAATTCAGGATTCAAAATGTGTTCGTTTTCTTTAAAACTGGATACTGGTACATAGTTACTTATATAACCTGACGATCTCATTGAAAGTAGAAACTATTTATAAACTAATCGTTTATTTTCATTTATACACTTATTTTTGTTTTTATCGTGATAGGTTAAAGATGCATGGCCAGTGAATGGGACCTTCTCAACACTATTTCCATGAACAAGGCCCGAAAGCTATAGTAGGCAATTTTCTGTGAGTAAAGTCTGCGAAAGAAGTGCTCTTAGTCTCGGCGAGTGCTTCAGACTGACAGGGCTAAGTGTGTTTGTTGGTACCTCCCATCACACCTGTCCGGTGCTTTCAGAGGCTTAGTCCAACAAACCCAATTTATTAGATTTTTTGTTAAGAACAAGGGTATTGTTTGATTGGGAAACTGTGATTAAAGAGACGGAAGTTAAGGCTGGGAAGTTAGTCTTGGTGCGTCATTAACGTTGTATCAAATCATTTTGAAGGTAAAGTTTTGTTAGAAAATATTTACAAACTATAGCATCTTTTCTATTCATTTTATTCAAATGGAACTATGTAAAGAATTGTTGCTTTGGTGCTTAGAGATTGCGTTTTGCTATATAATCTGAAATATTTTAGTCAAATATTTACTTTAACGCCAAGAACTTTCTATCTGCATAAGGCTGTTACTGCATGGATTAGCAAAGTTTTAAATAGTATTTAACTGAAAAGTTATTTCAATCCCCGTGAATATTTGTAAACATAAAATAAATAAAACATACTAAAATTTTAGTTTTAAATATAGTTATAGAGTTGAAAAATGCTACTTCATGTATTTTAAGGACTAATTATTCCCTCGTTAACATTTTAAAAAACCTGGAGTAACAGAAAACAATTTCATTCATTTATTTTTCGCAAGAAAATAAGACAAAAAAATTAAAGTAAAAATTAAAAAATATATTAAAGTAAAACTTGTCTTCACCCACAGTGGAATGAATGTCTTAATTTCAGACTAAACTGATAGCACTAGTCTTAGAGGAACGTCTTAAACGGATAGCACCTGTTTCAGACGTGAAATCATGTCTGAAAGTTTCAGACACAGGTTACGTCTGAAACAGCTACATTTCAGGCATTTATAGCGTTTGAAAATATGATTCCTTTTAGATACACCGCTGATTTAAAATATCTAAAAATAACAGCGGTGTGTTAAAAGTTGGGGAGACGTTACTCCATAAACACGGTGGAAGCTGGCAAAGTGTGCTGCCAACGTGCTTACAGAGTAAAGCTCTAACAAATTGTTTACAATGAGCAACTTCAATTTTTTCAATTAAATATTTAAATGTGGCAAGATCATGCAATAATATAAAGTGATTGATAAAATAATAAAAAATTTATAACAGTTTAGATGGAAATGACATTTACATTATTTTTTTATCATTCTGTAAATTGAAACTAACATTAATTTTACAGATTAACTTAGAGAAATACTTAATCCTATAGAATATAAAGTTATATTTAAAACTAATTAACTACCACTAAAAATATCATTGTCAAAATTAAATATTTATTCAAATCTTGGAACTAACTATTTTTAAAGGCAACAAAGCTGTTAAATAAAAAGTCATTTTAATAAGTTTTCATATTTAAAATTACTTTGAATTAAAGCAGTAATTTATGGAAATGCATCATTTCATATGAAATAAATTTCTCTTTCTAGTTAAAATATTCTTAATTAATAATCAAAATTTAAGACACAAATTATGCATCGCTAAAATTATAATTTTATCTATAAAGAAATAGAAATTATAAAATGTTCCATCCGTTTGTCTTTTTTTACCATGTAATAACTAAATAATTCTATAATATATGTTTTAGATGAATGAAGAACCAAAGTATTTTACACATTTATCAATAGTAAACAATAGCTATAATTTCCTTCTATCTTCATAACATTAACATATTCTTGTTTAGGAAAATAGCTTTATTGTTTTAAAAGTGCATTTTATTATTATGTAATGGAAACTTGAATATTCGATCTACTTTTATATATAATGGATTTGTAGGTTAGGCCTTTTTAGGTACAAGAACCCACCATTGCTATTGGTGGGTGTTGGGGAGTATGGGATGGGAATTATTGTTTTGCCTTAAAAAATAAATTATGAAACGCGTCTGAATTCGATATCTTATTAAACTGACCATTTTGTAGAGCTTTCAGCTATCAATAGTGCCTTAATTGACGTCACAAAATTTTTCAAACGCGTTTCATGTCTTAAATAATGAAGAGATACGGCATTTAAAACGTATAATAAGAATACAATTACATTTAAGGCACTTTTTTTAAATGTTAATTTAAGCCATAAATATTGAATGTTAATGAACCATTGTTAAAAAATATTCAACCTATCAACTTAAGTTCGAAATCTCCATAAAAAATCTACAGAAAAAAACACTTTCATCGATTCTGCTTCTCAAAGCACAGTTTACAACTTAAGACTATTCTCTCGATAACAAAACAAAGCTGACTTACACCAATGTGTCATTTGTATGAAAAGAAAGTAGGACACATATCGCTTATATCGTATGATATATACCTTTAGTTACACAAAGCTGTGCTTGACATTTTTAGCAAAAATATATTTTTTATGTTTTTACAGACGCCGCCCGTTGCGCGTTTTTATGATTTAAGAAATGTTTGAAGTTTATACGTAAGAAAATACTAGCTAGAGGCAATTGCATGTTTGTATATTTATTGCCTAATTTTCTCTTATCATATTTGAACCCACTGTAACCCTAAATCAGTCATGTTTTAGAAATTATTATGTCAAACCAATGACGAGTTATGTTGATTGATAGTTTCAGATGAAAGGATCATTTAAATGTGCATTGTCCCACCCTATGATGAATCGATATCCATCAGATTCATCATCTTGGAAACGAATAAGTTACTATTCCAACCCATTCATTTTGGTAAAAGATTTACATGTTTACTGCTGCCAAGATATTTTGAATTATATTCATTTATTCCTATTTAACTGCTTATTTGATGGATCATAGTCGTTCATTGTTTAATATGCGATGGAAATTCAATTTAATCACCTCAGTTAGAAATGGATGTGAAATAATTAAACATGTTGTTTTATTTCTGATATTTAAATTGGAATGATAACTTTAAAAGTTAATATTAAGCATAATTAATAGATTCGATGATTTGCAGTATATAAGGGTCCCCCACACTAGTATATGTAGGGGGAACTACGGACATTTAACCCATAAGGATACATGACCCAATGCCTTTTTCTCAGCATTGGAAAAGTTTTGTGAGTTGAAAGTGACATCACTTTTTTCCTTTCAGCCAGTTGATCCCATGGTGGAAAAAAAACGAGCGAATCATTGCGTATGTGTTAAGTTATGCGAAGAAATACGTTTTCATGCACTGAAAGTAAATTTTTGAGGCCGTAAGGTTTTTCGGTCTACATTTTTTGGTTTAAAGGAAATATTTTTTCAATTAGTTACTTGTTTAGTTCATGCTATTGGCTACAGTTACGTGAATAAAAGTGCTAATGTAATTATTTTCAAATGTCTTTGTTTTGGGGTTAAACAAAAAAAAAGTACAACTATAGGGATAATTGACCTAAGCCAATTGGGGATATGTGACCCATGTAAACAACACAAAAGTAGACAGAAGTAGACCAAGTAAATTTTTTAAAAAATCACGGGAGTCCCAAAAGTAAATGACTGAGTTCTTAACGAAGTATAAGGTTTGTTGGGAAGGTATAAGGGAAATTTTTTTTAACGAGCTTACAATTCAATATGCAGAAAAATCGATGGAAAATGTTTTAAATGTCCTGAAATGGATAATATATCCCAAGTTGATATTGATCAAATAGTAACAATTCTTCAACCAACTGTGTTTTCTCTGCAAAATAAAAAAAGCCCCAGTTTTGTATTTCGAACAGAATTTACTTTTAAATTTTATTATTTCGTTAGTATAAGCAGACTTAATGAGATAAAAATAAAAAGTAATAATTTTGTCGGAAAATACTATAAAATCTATATTAAACTTTATAATATGATATTAGTTTTGTTATTAGGTAAAAGTTTTTTGATAATTTTATAAGTCTTACTACCAAATTTTTGGGTTGGGTCTCGTATCCCTAATGGGTGGGTCATGTATCCCTATGCATTGGGATACACGACCCAAAACTAAAGTTTTAAAGAATTTATATTTTACTACTATTGCAGTTAATACTACAGAAAAATACTAATATATATTGTGTACTACTTTATGAAGTATAAATTATCTGCATTTACACATTCATAAATAGTGTTTTTTAAAAGTTACAAGCAAAAAACTTCGAGTTGGGTCATATGTACCTGGTTCCCCCTATTAGTTTGGGATATATTTTGGATTATATTTTCGTAACTTCTATTTAACTAGTTTATTTGATATAAAATCTTTATTCATTGATTAATAGACAATAAATATATAATATAAATAAATATTCAATTCAGTTAAAATATAATCACTAAAATATATTCTA
Organism: Oedothorax gibbosus; assembly: GCA_019343175.1. NCBI lineage: Eukaryota > Metazoa > Arthropoda > Arachnida > Araneae > Linyphiidae > Oedothorax > Oedothorax gibbosus. The sequence continues at coordinate 4,959,225 of CM033275.1, read as the reverse complement.
AAATTTAATTACGTAGATTTTTTATTTAAATTTTAATTATTTTTTACCTTTCTGGTGGAAAATTGCTGTCCAATAGTTGATACTTAACATATGTAATATTAATTTGCTTATTACTTCTTAAAGTATACGGGAAATAGTTTGTATGGCTTTAGTTAGATAAACGTTAGCATAGAGCTTCACGAACATCATGCAAGGCTTCAATATATTGGATATTTCAACGGATATAACCGATGCTATTCGTCTACACCGGAAAGTGTTGTAATATCTGTTCATTGTAGCCAATCTATTACAGACTAACTTTATCGATAATCCAAATCTTGAAGTTTGGTAATTTTTTTTTAATATTTTAACTCAAAATGTCAAACCTGTAAGTTACGTTACTCTCGATACATACGTCGACTCAATAAAAATATCAAATGAAAATGTCGTATGAACGGTGCTCTTTTTATTAACGACGTATTACGTTCAGGCTAAAAGATGCCATTTGGAAAACTAATGTAAAGCGTTCAATTTATTTTGCCTAATAGATGTTTAAAGTATTTTTTAAGGCTAAGACCAAATATCGAACACATTTTGATGGCTAAAAAATGTTTTTAGTGACGTCTTTACGATATGGATTCTATGCCTTGTGTTGATTCCGCTCCCGTCCTAAACTAATGTACAAAATGAATGTATCTCTCGCCATTTATAAAAAGGAATCCGAATGAAAAAAGACTCTTCGAATGAGGGCAAATCCCACGGCTCTCCAGAGCAATTTCCGTTTCGACATGGTTTTAATATTCTGCAAATCCCAAGCTCCGGATCGAAACCGGAGATTACGTTGAGCTCCTAATAACGGCTGATCGCAGAATCTGTGCGAAGGGAGTTAGTTGCAAGTTGTCGGCGGGATTACCAACGAGAATTACAAATTGTATTAGAATACTCGTGGGTGCCTGGATCTTTAATCTTTGTAGTTTACAGCGATGGGGATCAACACGTGATACGCTTTAAACTAAGGAAAATCTAATACTTCAGGAATGCTGTATTCAGGAAACTAAGGGTGGATCACTTTGGATGCATGTTTAAAGTGAAGATAGTTCACTAGGTTTAACTAGTTTTAAATATTCAGAGATAATTCGTAATGTAGGTAGTTATTAGGAATGATACCTATTTTTTTTATTTTTGCAAAGATTCCTTTTAGTGATAGGCACTGGAATTTCTATGGATATTTACCTGTTTTTAGCCAAACGTCACTGCATGTTCTTCAATTTTTGTTAACAAATGCATTATGTTAATGATCTTTTTATTTTTCTTATTTTGTAAGTTATAATGTTTTGTATTAACACATAAGATTATTACTAGGCTTGTTACAATAGAAACACATTTTTTTCAAGCTTAAAATACTTTCGTTTTGCATGATTTATATTGTGATCAATTTATACAAACATAAAGTAATTTGCCTAAATCACCATTAATTTATAGCTACTTTTGTTTTTCCTTCGAATATAAAAATACGCTTTATTCATTAAACGTGTGTTTGTCTACTGGGAATTTAAAAAAAATATATTTGAAAGCAAATCATTATTGTGCTTTATAAGTAGGATAATATTGGAGTAGGATATTTTTAGAAGTTGCGGTTTCACCAAATAACTATCGCTTTCGTAAAATTTAAAGCAATATATTTTCCATTTATAATTTTTCAAAAATAAATGTTACTTCCATTTATTAGTATTATAACAACTAAAAGTTTCGAGTACTTTTTTATCATTAATAATATTTCTGAGCTTAACAAATACCACAAAATAATGCGCGAACTATTTCTAAGGTAGTTTAAATGCTCTAAAAATAACCAGTTTTTTGACTTCAATTTCGTTTCGCAGTTGCGGGCTTCACAATACTACCCTGTTAAAAATTTGGTGCTAGGTTTCACCATGATATTGGTTGGTTTCACCATGATATTGGTTCCTAGTAGCTGCAACGGCTGAATGGTGAAATGTTTCACCTTTTTTTCGGTGCTTTGTCGAACCATTTTTCTGGATTTGGAAACAAAAACATGAGAAATGGTTCAACCGAATACCAAAAATATGGTGGAACGTTTCACCATTCAGCCGTTGCAGCTACTAGGAACCAATATCATGGTGAAACCAAGCACAAAATTTTTAACAGTGTACAAAATTATTTACTTTCAATGATCTAATTTAAATGCACAGTTTCACTTCTTATAAGGCTTTTTGCATTGAAAAGAAACTTTCATGGCCTTTTGAAAACGATTTCTCCTATTTTAAGGTTAATTGTGCCGAATATTGATGTTCTTTCAATTTATTGTATCAGCCATTAGATAAAATTCTGCTTTTTGTGTCAATTTTATCTTTATCACACAATGGTTCTACATACATCGCACGTGTGGAGACTTCCGTGTTCGCCGTTATTAACACTTGTCGTCTACACGACGTTCGTTAGTACATATGTACTTTTTAGGTTATATTTATTCGTCTGTATATGTATATATCATTTTCCAATTAAAAAAATTGTTTTAATCATAATACTTATCCAAGGAATTCTTATATTTTACCTACAACATATTTTCAACTTATCAAAAATGTACTTTTGAGAATATAGCTCTGATATGAAATTTATTTCTGCATCCAAGTACTACACATTTCGTAGTTGGCGACATAGCCTTCTGGCTCATAGATACATATTTATTGAAAAAATTCAATTTAAATATCATAGCCATAGTTTAAATTCTGTTAATATTGCAACTTGTTTCAAAAAACAGAATCCAACTCTGGTCGCAACGGTCAGTAAACTAGTCCCAACCCCCCCTTTAGCACCTCTCTGGCTCATGGCTTCGTGATGAATGCCGCCATGAAAATGTCCGGTCTATTTACCTTGCACTCCAGCCGACTGTTGAGCATTGTGCAATGGCGACGCATAGGAATAATTTCCGGCCTTTGGATGTTTTGAAGATGGCCGTGATTCCGCCATAATTACGGGAATGGTGGCCGCCGTTAATAACCCATCTCGACTCATTCAAACTTAACGACTATCGAGTCGGTATTAAGCGCACCAGACGGATGGCCCCGGGGAAACACAAATATTTATAAATTGCTCCGTATTTATCTAACTCCCAGTTTTCACGTTTGTATTAATTAATCGGGATGGTTGTTCGGAATTAAGTTTTGTTATGAGTTCAAATAAATAATGTGCCAGGTATCACGTCCATGAAGGATCCTGACGTGGGACGTAAATGAGTCACATGGGCATAAGCGGAACCCATGTGCCAGCCCATATAAATCCCATAATAGTAAATTTCATGATTTTACCGACGAAATTAAATTAAATAGATTAACATGATGCAGTGTGGTCATATCATAAAGATTATTATATGGGCTAGAAATACGAAACCAAGTTCATCGAAAGAAGTAAGCTACTAAACCGAAGTCGTAAACTAGCGTTAATTAAAATTATATAAAAAGTTTAAAACAGTAACCACATATTTACTTCACTGATACTTAACCAACTCGAGAGCATAAAATACTATGAAAACTGAATCTTGTAGCATGAATTATTTATCACCATTTCATAGACACTACAAAGTATTGATCTTCTATCGTTAAAATAATTTCTTTTTGTTTATTTTATACATACAATATCGCCTCCAATACAATAATGTAATTATTTATTTTCTTTAACTAGAAAATAAATTAACGACGATAAATATTAGCTCTATTTCTTATTCCTAATAATATCTAAATATATATTTAGCAACGAAAATAATCTTCAATAACCATTGATGAATGGTATTTCATTATTTATGACATTTTTATCGGAAGAAGAATGTAAATATAATAACTCATAGGTTAATGTGTTGAGGTCAAATGCAAGCTAAATGTGCTGGGATAATCAAGTTAGACGTAGATCTTAGTTCAATTAGCGAGGTAATTGGATCTTCTTAATTGAGGGAGGGAAAAAAGTAATTTTTTATCTGGGAAAAGATAAGAATTTGTGGCTGGATTCTTTAGTCAAGGGAATATTTAAGTGGATATAAGATACTAGTCTTATATACCCGGCGTTGCACGGGTGTACCCTGAATAACCGTGACTTTTATGTTATATAAAAATTTTATATAAAAAATATATAAAAATTATATAAAAATTGTATGGTGCTAATTGCCCTCCCAACTGGTCAGCACCCCTAAGTCGAATTTCACGTTTTGGGTTCCCCTATTTTAATCGTAACTTAATTATAAAAACAGTAGTAAAGTTCACCTGGTTATGCTAATTCACCAGGTTAGGTTAAGTTAGTTTGAATTATCGTCACATTATAGAGCTACACGAGGGCTATTGCTATTTTGCTAGAACTTCCTATGATGAAAGAATTGACATTTCGGATAAATATTTTCCTGAGAAAATAGCTATTACCATTCCTGTCATGAAACATTGTTGCAAATCTTTTCTAGTTCTCTACAACATGTCTTACAATTCTTCCTGGACTTCTGGAGACATCAAGTCAGTACCATACCATACATGACAAATGACAGAAAACGAAACATACGTACACAATCTCCTATGATTGAAAAAATTTAATGAGGTGCAAACTCCCAAACCTACAAATATTCATCCATATTTCCCTTTCATTCCATTAGTAAACATCATAATTAAATCGAATTCGGAAATATTGAAAGCACGGTTGAACAGTAAATGTGATTCTTCTAATTCTAAAGAACTGGTATACGTGGAGAGAATTGATATTTCGGCGAAATATTCAGCAGAGCTATAACAGCTATATACGTTTTTTTACTGGCAACTCTGTTGCCAGTTTAAAACCCTAATGTGATGATATTTTTTAATCGTAAAAGTTACGATACATTTTACGAAACGATGATGTTACGATATATTTCGACATATTTTAAAAAAAACGGTGATATCTTTAAGTGAATTTTGATAAGCGTAAAAGTAACGCTTCTTCTATATTATTTCAATGGGAAAAGCGTTACGTTTTTTTCACCTGTCGTGTCATGTGTCATATATGTGAGGAAGGTTTTATTTTTGTCTATTTTTTGTCTCGAAAAATTACAACTACCAACCCTTTTGAATTACAAATTCATATCTCACATATACTTAGATATTCATTCATATATAATTTAAAGTTAACCAAAATTTTTATTTTATTAAAATAATGCTAAATATACATATTTAAAGCGAAGTGCGGAATAATCATATACACTTAATGATAATGATTAAAAAACAAACTTTGCTTAAAAAAATGTTCACAAACATGCCTCATTTTATACTATTCTAAAATTTTAAATTACTTTTATAGAGTAAATATTCACTATAAAGCATATGAAATTCAATTTTGCAGAAAAAACGCATCAAATCCGTGCATCAAAACAAACAAAACCCCCATACAAATGAAAAAAAAGATATCAAATAAGTCTCGTAAAAAGTACAAAAGAATTCTTCGTAGTCAGTATTTCAACACACAAGCAGCTTCGTACCCAATCTCTTCTGCCTTATTAGCGGTTGGGACCATTTTTTTTGTAATAATGGTTTAACACAATTGTAATTCACATTATTTCCAGAATACGCGGAAACGCTTTGATCTGCCCATTTATTTTCATGTTACAGAACTGTAACGCAACTAATAATCAACTCAAAATTTTGAACCCTCGAGTTACCAGTTTGATAGCTGAGATGGCACCCAATGCAGACTGAAAAGTTCGTCAGGTCTTTGTACATAGAATATATTTAAAGTTAATCTGCTCCATAACTACATTTTAGAGGTGTTTTATCTTTTGCAGATTGTTCAGCTAAGACAAATTTTGCATACGATAGGAGTTGAAGCCTAGCACCTTAATACTCAAGACATTAAGCACCAAACTACCAAACAAAATTTGGCTTAAAATGAGGAAAGTATTGGTTACAGCTCTTTCGAACCTTTATAACGTCTTGTAAAAGCTGGATAATGCCCAAAGATTCTGCTTGGATTAGTGTAAGCTGAATTCAGTGTTCATCAAAGAAGGACGTTCGTTTGGGGGAGATTATTAGAATGGGACAACAAGACAAGTAACAAAATACGCGAGCACAATTAATTTCCAAGCTTCATCATTACGGATCGCCAAAGATGAGACAAATAAACAATTTGCAGGACTAGAGTAAAGCTTTTTAATTTATGTATAAGGATGGAGATTTTAATTATAAGGTTAACATATTTAACTCATATTTAAACGATATTTATATTCCATATAAATGTTGTTTAAAATAATTAATTAAATTAAATTACTTAAAAATTAAATTAAATTACTGTTCATATAATTTTTAAAAAAAATATTTTGATAATATCTAAACTTTACAATACATTTCAGTTTTTTTTTACATTGCTATATATGCTATAATTTATTTAAAGTAACCTTATAAAATTCATTTTGGTGAAGTAGTTAGAAGTTAGTTTTATTATTAAATGGATAGTTAGTCATATGTATAAAGAATAATTTATTTATTTATTAAAAAGCTTTTATTTTTCTTCTTTTCCAATCAATTTATTTGAATAAAAATATTTATGACAGAAAATCTACCTATTTCAATGTTCAGAAATATAATTCTAGTTATAAGGAACTATAAGAAACTATAAGATTTGTAGATAAACTTAAAGAGCTATAAATAAACTATATAAACTATAAGATGTATATCTGTATGGTAATGTAATATGCTGAACTTCGAAAGCAATCTCAAATCAAGAATATTCTACTATTTCTATGAGACGGGAAAAAACAATGATATGTGAAAGCAACCACAATGTTATACTTTATGCGTAATTTTTATCTTCTTGGAAGCAAACATGATTTTTTCTTTTACAAACTTTCAAGAGATGTTGTTTACAATGAGTTGCAAACTCAAAAAATACATTGTTAAAAATTTTCAACCAGAACGAATTCTAGGAGGATTGATGTTTTAGAACGAGTTGTTTTCTAATATTTTGATTAAAATAAAATGAAAATGTATGAATTGAAAATTAATTCAAATAAAATAATTTTGTATATATATATAGGTATTGAAATAAATCAAAATTTTAAATGAAACTGTATTTTGCTTACTTGGTAGTTTGTTTAATTTCTTTTTACTCTCAATTTACTGAATTATATTGGTATGAAAATTTGCCGTGCGAAAATAAGCTTTCACTTAAGTTTATCAAGATAAACAAAATCTAAAGCAAATAACTAAGTTTTCTGAACACTTTCTGTAGGATTTATTAAGTTACACGAAAAACGAAATTAGAAAACTAAAATTTTACCTCTATATATTCTGTAAGAATTGCGTTAATGGTGTTCATAATTGATAATGGTCGTTAATGAGTTAAGATAGATAAGGATATAGTTTAATAACTAGGGACGAATTAAAAGTTTATGGGGATTCAATTAATCTCAATTCAATTTTTTTTTAAAAATGTGTAACATAACCAATATTGTTTGTGTAACGTTTACCTATTCTAGAGTAAGCTAAATAAACTCAAATTATGGAAGGAGCATTCCACAAAAAGCCGTGTTGCACGCTGCCTGTAAGCTTGAACAGACTCCAACCACATGCGCAATCATATTATGTTGTAAAACAAAAAATTATTGCTAACAAAGTGCGGATTCTATAAAGCTGATATTAAGTTGCCAGTAAAGCGAGGTTCTTGTAATCAAAGGATTATAATGTTTAGTCTCGTCTTAGGACTAACTTTAAATTGTGTGTAAATAAAATTTCGCTTTAGAATTTTTCATTGATATGTATAATGTTATTAATTTCGTAAAAGCAGTTGCATTCTACCGTAAATTTGGAGGTAGCTTAGTTTCATTTGTTTTTTACAACTTTTTGTGGTGTAACTTACTTTGAATTTTAGGTGTAAGATTACTACCTATTGGTGTCAGTTTATTCCAGCTTTTTTGCATAATGTTATGCTCTAATACTTGAGGCAGCACCTGCTGCTAGCTTTATGGAGTAACGTTAGACCAAATGGTTTACAGTGTTTTCAAGGCATTTCATTTGACCCTTTCTACAAAATGTTTAAGCTATGTAGATTTTTGTGTGGCTTATTTAGTTTTAATAGCCTTCTTCTAAGAGCTCATTTAAAAATTCCTTGCATCATGTCTTTACGCATAATCAAAATTACCTTGGGACAAGATGCGATGTTAATAACACTTTGCAAAGGTATATTAAAAAAAACACTAATTAGTTACTTAAAAGAAGCGTATTATGTCTTGAAATAAAGAAGAAGTATTTAGGGGTGTTAAAGATTCGTTTGGGTGTAATACCAGATTGTAGTCTTTGGAGTAACGAGTTGACACCCTTCTATTTATTATTAAAATAAATACTTTAGAAACTAAAAAAAAATCATTAATCTTTAAATTGGTACTATTAACAAAAAATTCAAAAGATTTTCTTTAAAAACAAACTTTTGGGGATAAAAATAGTGCTTTGGTATTAAAGTCTAGAAAACTATTAAAATATACTTTGTTGGCAAAGTTAACATTTCTACTTTCACCAGGTTGAGTCAAAACAATTTTCGTATTTTTACCTACAAAAGAAATGTACAACATTTAGGCAATACTAAGGATTTTTTCCTTGAAGTACATTTCATTATGAAGTATGGTTTTTTGGCATCTCTCTACCGAAAGTTCAATTCCGAGGTTATACCATTCGGCCGGCTTTGATGCAAAGAACACGCGACACCCAGTCTCGACATCACTCACATTAGTAAACTGCCGTTTGGGCAAAAAGTGAGCCCATGACCGAAATAGATAATAATCCGACGGAGCAAGATGGGGTCTGTATGCAGAATGGGGTAACACTTCGATAATTTCCAGGTCTTAAAGTTTTTTCTGGGTCACACAATCTGGCTGTGTGTGCTGGTGCGTTGTAATGTTGTAGGAGTACACGTTGTCTGTTGACTAGTGCTGAATATTGGACCTTCAGAATATCTTATACTCGTTGCAATTGCTGAGAGGTCAGCGTCTACAGCACGGCCACGTGGAACAAACTCAAAGTGAATCAATCCCTCCAAATTCTACCAAACAAAAGCATGACCTTCTGTTCACAGCTGCCCGTTTTACAACAGGGTTTGGGAGCTGGCAGTTATGTTGCCACTGTTTTTCCATGTCTGGATTTTGGAAAAAGATCCATTTCTCATTACCAGTTACGAATCTGCGCCAAAATTGAAGATTGCATTGCAATTTGCAAAATTGAAGAGGGTTGGGGAGCAGTTCTTTGCAGACCTGTACTCTCCGTCTCTGCTGGGATGGAGTCCTTTCATGAGGAACTTCTCGACAGCTTCTATTCACGAGCTCCAGTTGGTGGAGCTTTCTATTGATGGTACTTTGGTAAGTACCAATTTCTGCTGATAATGCTCGGGTGCTAGAACTCGACTGGTGTTGGATAGCTTTCAGCAGCACTTCGGTATCGACAACAGATGACCGCCCAGGTCTTGGTTTCTCTTCAAGGGCTGTGTCATCATCCTTGAAACGTTTAAAAAAAATTGAGAAGTGTGCTCATTCACAGAACCTGTACCCTCAACATCATTAATTTTTTTCGCCTCTGCTCTTGCGTTAAGACCTTTTTTTTCCGGAAGAAACGCAAAATAATACGAATTGTTAGCTTATTGTCCGCCTTTTCAAGAGACTGTAACATCTACACAGGTATGAGAAATAACACCGATTGACAACGATTATCAAGGTCCAACTCCGCCCTACCACTTTAGATCGTCTGAACAGGAACTGTAATTGGCATATGTTAATTTCAGGCCTTCTAATTAAGGCCAGGTAAAATACGGAGAAACTTTTAACTCAACCTGGTACGACGATGCATTGTGCACTATGAGCATACATTTTTATGACGCATGAATGATAGTTTACAAATACTGCCTATTTTATTTGAGTCGACTGTTAGTGTCCCATAGATTCCCTACTCTGTCTCATGATTACCTAACTAAATGGGTAAATATTACGTTTTTCTTTTACGGTTCATTATATAATTAATAAAAACAAAAGAATACTACTAAACTATCATACGAGTGAGGTTCTCTAAAAATTCAAGACTATTGAGCCATTTAATGGTTCGACATGGCGAAAGTTTTAAACGTGTTTTTACAATACCTCAAATAACCCTACAACAAATATTCTATCCAAAGGATCATCATTGCTTTAAAAATAATATATATAGATTTGTTATTTTCAAACTCAATTTAGTATTTTTTATATTTTGAAGAAACTTGTACTTAACAAAAAATATAGGTTAATGGATAAATTACAGTCAACCCTCAATATTTAGGAACACACGAAAAATACGAATTACTGTATTCCAACGCTATATTGCGTTCTCAGTTTTTTCCATTCACTTCGTAATACGCTTATAACGTGCTTGTTTTGTAGATTCCTTTGCGTTTCGAACTAACGAGGTTTGGCTGTATTTGATAATTTCATATACTGGCATAGAAATATATAGTATATAACTTATTAGCATTCTATAATATATGTAGGGAACAATTTGACATATGTCTATATGTCAAGTTGTCTTAAGTACCCTAGTACAAAGACCCTTGTCGACTTTACCCTTTGTCACAAACTTTCCCTACAGCAAAACAGATCATTCACTTCAGTCGTGAGCAAACTGCGGCACTGTGTAAAATCATCTTAGCAGGGGTCCCACTGAATCAGTAATGTATATGTGTCGAAAAATTTAAGATAATTTCGTTTTGAACTCCGCCCCCCGTGAACCTCTTTATCTTGTAGTAAAGACAGGGGTGCAGATCTCCGTCATTAGGATTGAGCTGCCGTTTGGCAAGATTAAAACAATTGCCGCCAAGCTAATTAACTGCACTGCATGGAATTGCAGTTGGAAACGACTTTACTAATGCACGGCTCCCTAATGTTGGGTCCTTAATTTCCAAACTTTGCAGAAGCTGTTGTACCCAGTGGCGATAAATATGTCTAGGAACGAACGCAGTGTATAAATATTTACAAAACGTGTTTTGATTAGCATCAGCCCGATCGCATTCGCAGGAGACGCCACGCGATTTTGGCGATCATTAGTTGTTTGAAATAGATGTTTGTTTAGCATTTTTGATTTTTGGTAATTATAGTTTCCTTATAAGCAAGGCATGGGGTATATTATACAAGTATTAAACGTTTAATTTATATATTAATTGAGTTTAGCAAAATAAGTATCGAGTTAAGTACTAAAAGTCTAATAAAATGTAAAAAATATAAACCAATTATCCGGTTAATTGACTTGACTGTGTCAAACTCTTTTAACATGATCAGTGATTTTGTGTAGACAATGTTAAAAGTGTTTTAAATTTGGCTACGATCAAATAAATTTAAAGAAAACTTATTCATGTACATAAAATGCAATAATTGGGATAGTACTTAATGGTATAATGAGTAAAACATACTGTCATTGAATAATACACTGAATCGTTTAATATTTTTAAAACGAAATAAAGTATAGCTACTATTGTGCCTATTAATACTTCATTACAGTCTGTTTTAAAATAATGAAACCCAACATTTTTTCTTGTTTCTCAAAAAAATTCAATTTTTTTCTATACTTAAAATGTAACAAGTTAAAAAGCACAACTTAAAATAGTTTATTCACTTGAGAAAATAATTATACATAAAATGAAAATGTTTTGCCACATAAATGTATAAAAATAATGGTGTTAAACCTGTTACATAATTATGAATACATTTAAATATTTTTATTTGTAACTCAAATCATGAGACAAGATTAAATAAATAAAAATAACTAGCTAAATTCATTCTATTCATTACTTCATACAAAATTTGGAAATGGTGTATGAAGAAAAAATTTAAATATTTGTTTTAAACCAATTTTTTTAAAAAACGTTCGTAATCTATGCAAATTTCTTCCCATTTAACTCCGCTATATAAACCAAGCTGAATAAATTTGATTTTTATATTTTGAGGTTATTTTGTATTTTATATTTTCAGGAAGTCTTAAATGATAGTTAGTAATCTCGTTGTCTAAAAGGTTAAAAAAACACTGTAAATTACTTTTAAGTTAATTTTTTTTACCACTATTTGTTATGACTTGAGAAAACGTATTTTTAATTTTTGTTAACTCTTTTATTCGTATTACTAATTTTTTTGTCATTTCATATTGTTTCATTTTTTTTGTCCTTTCACAATCAAAATTACAAATCAAATCAAAATTTTCGACATAGGTTTAGAATGACAGATCCAGTAACTACTAATAATATTAAATATCACAATAGTGGAAGATTGAAATAGATCATTTGTACTAACAATTATTATTACAGCTGTATGGTTTTATACAAAAAAGTTAATTCTAAAGCTCAAATACAAATATTTTCTGTTGCACTTAGGTATAGTCCTCTGATTTAAATACAATAGAATAAATACATATATTTGGGTGAAAGTAGAATTAGGATTTTAAAAAAATGGTAGCCTTAAACTATTTGAAAATCTTTTAAGAGGGCAAATATTAAAGTATCTGCGAGAAAACCTTTTCAGCCAGGCATTAAATTCTTTAAGAAAAAATACCTTAAAAAAAACTTTTCTTTTAATAATCTTTTCTTTTAATAATCTTTTCTTTTAATAATCTTTTCTTTTAATAATCTTTTCTTTTAATAATCTTTTCTTTTAATAATCTTTTCTTTTAATAATCTTTTCTTTTAATAATCTTTTCTTTTAATAATCTTTTTTTAATAATCTTTTCTTTTAATAATCTTTTCTTTTAATAATCTTTCTTTTAATAATCTTTTCTTTTAATAATCTTTTCTTTTAATAATCTTTTCTTTTAATCTTAGATGACCTTCTTTAAGAATTTATTAATGCTTGCATTTATCTTAGATGAGAACAAACATTTATTTTTTTTCAATTTTAAAAACCCATATTTTGACTTTTTCTTCATGTGCTATTTTTACGCCACATTTTTATGACTAAAGACAATGAAATGAATTAAGTAGGCTAGTTTTTATTAATTTAAGATTGCCCGATAATTTAGGTTATAAATAAACTCCAAAATCGACTGTTCCATTAAAAATACTTAAGTGGTCTTATAATTATGTGTAACAGGTTTAACACCATTATTTTATATATTCATTTTACAAAATAATTTAATAATTTGAACAGATTTAATTTTTTTAAATTTAATAATTTAATTTAATAATTTGAATAAATTTAATTTTTTTTAATTTAATAATTTAATTTAATAATTTAATTTAATAATTTAATTTAATAATTTAATTTAATAATTTAATTTAATAATTTAATTTAACAATTTAATTTAACAATTTAATTTAATAATTTAATTTAATAATTTAATTTAATAATTTAATTTAATAATTTAATTTAATAATTTATATTAATAATTTAATTTAATTGTGGCGGCAGGAGCGAGAGCAGTTCTAGTGCAATCGTTTACAGCAACCAATCAATAATCATAATATTTGTCTAACTGTTAAATTCTGTATTATATCTATAACATATGTATTTAAACTCTGATGCATTCATAACAGTTGCTACTTTTTACCATGCATCTTACAGCATGTATATGTTTTTATGAGTTATGTTTCGTTGTTATGTGTTAGTTATTAAAAGTTAAGTTTAGCCAAAGTATTAGTGATGTCTTTTCTTTAAAACAATATCACTGTGCTCATGACAAATGAGTGCAGTATATCTGGTGACCTCGGACTTCGGATTTTCTACGTGGAACCTGCTCTGAAGCCTACTTCACGGGGACTGATGTATCTAGTACGAATACACCGGTTCATTCTGATGCAGTTTGCCTTAGGTGTCTGCCAGGTAGCCCTCTTCACCGTCGCACTGTTGATCGACGGTCGCTTCTTCACCGGCGTGTTCCCAGCGCCTGTGGCCAGTTCCCTGCACTGAAGTTTTTCCCAGAGCCTCCAGCCATTTCACACCGACGTGTACCCAGCGCCTGCAGCCTGTTCCCACCAGCGTGTTCCCAGCAGCAGCGGCTTGTGTATCCAAGCGTGCCTCAGCTCCTGCATTCCAGCGGACATTGCGTATCTTCCGGCGAACTGTCTTCAAGCAATTCTCCTATTCTGGACATTGGGGACATTTTGGACATTGTGTGAACATTTGTGGTGTTTAGTAGGTGCATCGTCGTAAGTTCGAAGTTTTGACTACTAATATTTTTGGCCCTTTGGTAAGGTCAAGTATTTTTTTTTCCTTTTGAAGTTCTAGTTCTAGTTCGTTTGCTTATTGCACCTTTTCAATTTAACTTTCGAATTTTAAAACATTCAGAATGACTAAACACAATATTGACTCCAAAAATTCATTGCAAAATCAAATCACCGAACTACAAAAGGAAATTTCAGCTCTAAATGAAAAGCTTGATGGTTTATTAAGGAATAGTAACAATAGGGTACTTGACTAAATTTTTTTTATTGGCTTAAAATATTCTTATGCTAAAAATATTAGACCCGTATTTTTTCTTTTTTTCAAATACCCCATAAAAAGGCAGAAAAATGAATTTTAAAATTAGGACGAAAAATCACTCCCGAAAACGCTTCCTGGCTGTCACGTGGTATCTGTGATGTCACTAGTGACTATAAACAAACTTTGAAACACCACATTGGAATCGATTTTAGGCAAATTTGAAATATCCGCTTCTGTAAAAAGCCTTACATTATCTCAATATTTATTATTTCAAGAGTAAATTAGATTAAATCAAGTTTAATCAGAAAACAAAAAACATCACGCCGGTTTGTTTATAGTTACTAGTGACGTCAGCCAAAGCGTTGTGTTTGTGATCACGTGATGATCACGTGAAAAAAATGCCTTTTTAAAATGATTTTTTTTATGATTTAAAGATTTATTTTGCAAAAAAATTATATGCATTTGTTATTTTTAACTTTCAACTATAATTTAAATAATATGGGAAGGTATTTTGGCGATGCAGTCAAGTACCCTATTGTTCTAGAGGCCGTTCCCCTTCACGGAACGTCAAAGTTCGTCGTAACTCTAGTTCCAATATTCGAAGTTTTAATGATAAAAGTCCAAATGCACAAAATAATCCCAACTCTCTACCTAAAACTTGCTGGTATCATAAAAAGTTTGGTGAAAAAGCTCATAGTTGTAACGAGCCTTGCTCGTATCACTTGGCAAATTTGCCGTTGGACGAGCCTTTAAAACTCGTAGACCCGACCACGGAAGCAGTGATCCCTGGCTCTAATGCTGGTTTTTTGAGTCATCGACTCTTTGTCACTGACGTGAAAACTAAGGTTCAATTCCTGGTCGACAGTGGATCAGATTTAAGTTTGTTGCCTCTTTCTTTTAGAGGTTGTCGAACAGTCAGTCCTTATGTTTTGAACGCTGCAAACGGGACCACAATTAAAACTTACGGTTCAAAGTTACTTTCTTTAAACTTGGGTCTCCGTAGGAAGTTTGACTTTCCTTTTGTCATTGCAGCCGTTTCTAAACCCATTATAGGAGCTGATTTTCTACAGCAATTTGTTGTAATTGTTGATATTAAAAATCGAAAACTTATTGACCCTTTAACGTCATGTACTCAAACAGGTAAAGTGTTGCCTACTTTCATACCGGGAATTAAGACTGTTGTTGGCGATAGCAAATATCACCGCCTAATACAGGAATTCCCAGACGTAACTAAGGCCAGCCCAAGACCCTTGGCAATAAAACATGATACGGTCCACCACATTAACACTTTTGGCCCGCCTGTTTGCTCTAAGGTTCGTAGGCTACATCCTGCTCAGCTTAAAGCAGCTAAGGATGAGTTTTCCTATATACTGGAGCATGGTATTTGTCGACCATCTAAAAGTTCCTGGGCTAGTGCATTGCACATGGTCCCGAAGAGTAATTCAGACTGGCGACCAACAGGTGATTACCGGCTTTTGAATTCGCGTACCAAACCTGACAAATACCCTTTGCCGAACCTACAAGATTTCACTCAGGACCTTTCGGGTAAAAGAATTTTCAGTAAGATTGACCTTGTAAGGGCTTTTAATCAAATACCTGTACATGAGCCTGATATAGAAAAAACTGCAGTTATAATATATAATATGTTTGAATTTATGTTTCTTCCTTATGGTCTTTGTGGTGCGCCCCAAACCTTTCAACGCTTCATCAATGAAGTTCTTTTTGGGCTTTATTTCGTCTTCGCTTATTTAGACGATATCTTAATAGCCAGTACTAGTGAGGAAGAACACTTAAAACACTTGCGGTTGATATTTCAGAGGCTTCAAAATTTTGGCGTAACTATAAATTCAGCTAAATGCGTCTTTGGAAAGTCTGAAATTTCATTTTTGGGTCATATTGTCAACGCATCTGGTTGTAGGCCTTTACCTGTAAAGGTTGAAACTATTGTAAATTACCCCTTGCCAAAAACGATCAAGGATTTAAGGCGTTTTCTAGGATGCTTAAATTTTTATCGTCGTTTTGTTCCGAAAGCAGCCGAGTTGCACGCCCCTTTAAATGCTCTTTTATGTGGTTCAAAGAAGAATGACAAACGAGTGATTGATTGGTCCGATTCGTTGAAGGACGCATTCCAAAAATGTAAGGACGCTATCGTCAATATCACCCAATTATCTCATCCTGAACCTGACTGTGAACTTGCACTGTTTACGGATGCCAGCGATTTAGCTGTAGCGGGTTACTTGCCCTTGTCTTTCTTTTCAAAGAAGCTAAACTCTGCTCAAAAATCATATTCTGCCTATGATAAAGAGCTTTTGGCAATTTATTTATCAATTATACATTTTCGTTTTATGTTAGAAGGTCGCGTTTTTCATGTTTTGACGGATCATAAGCCTCTCGTTTTTGCGTTTAACCAGGGTTTTGAAAGATGTTCTCCCAGACGACTACGTCAGGTCGAGTTTGTTTCCCAATTTACCACTGATATACGTCATGTTTCTGGTGAACTTAATCCAGTAGCTGATGCACTTTCTAGAATCGAGGAAATAGTGTACCCTGTCCAAATAAATTTCGAGGATATGGCTGCCCGTCAATTGACTGATGAAAAGCTTCAATTTTGCTTGCAAAATCCAGATAAAACAGGCCTTGAACTAAAGTTAATCGATTTTCCAAATTTTAAAGCTAGATTATATTGTGACATTTCCCAAAAATCTGTTCGAGTATTTATTCCCGACTCTTTTCGACAATTAGTTTTTGAATCTGTACATGATCTTGCTCACACGGGTGCTCGCCCAACGCTGAAGCAGATTTCTGAGAGATATGTTTGGCCCTCGATGCGGAAAGATGTGGCTTCCTGGTGTCGTACTTGTGTGGCTTGTCAGAAGGCCAAAGTTCACAGGCACACTGTTTCGCCATTGCATCAAATACCAACTCCAAATGCCAGATTTCAGCATGTCCATCTTGACCTAGTCGGCCCGTTACCCACTTTTCAAAACTACAGGTACTGTCTTACCATTATCGACAGGTATACCAGATGGGTTGAAGCGGTCCCACTACAAGACATTACAGCTGTTACTGTCGCTAGGGCATTTTTGTACAACTACGTTTCTCGTTTTGGTGCCCCTTCGCGTATAACTTGTGACCAAGGTAGACAGCTTGAGTCTGCTGTATTTAAACGCTTGGCACAATCTCTCGGCTCTGAAATCTCGCGCACTTCAGCTTATAATCCAAAAGCAAACGGCATAGTTGAAAGAACACATCGAACCCTTAAAGCTTCCCTAAAGTGTAATCCTTTGGATTCTTGGGTGGATCGCCTTCCTCTGGTTCTACTTGGTCTCCGCACTGCTATTCGTGAGGACTGGGATCATTCTTCTGCTGGGGGGGAAATGGTATATGGTCAAACCTTAAGATTGCCAGGTCAGTTTTTTGATACTCCCAAAACTAATATTTCTGAACCAGATTTCATACAAACACTTTCAAAGGCCTTTTCTGATGTTAAACCTTTGGCGGTTACGTGGAAGGATAAACGAGCAGTTTATGTTCCTAAAGCTTTAGAAAAATGCAGTCACGTTTTTATTCGAAATGATTCAGTCAGGAAACCACTCCAACCACCGTATGATGGACCTTTTCATGTCTTGAAACGAAAGTCTAAAGTGTTTTTTCTGCAGGTTGGGAAGGATTCAAAGTGGATATCAATAGACAGGTTAAAACCTGCTTTTCTGGCTAGTCATGAACCTGCTGCAGAGAACAGCCAACCGTTGCCGACACCGATTTCTGATGCTGCAGCCTCGACTCGCAGCTACACCACCAGGAGTGGAAGGAAAGTTCGTTTTCGCTTACCCTTGACGTGAAAGCTACGGAGGGGGATGATGTGGCGGCAGGAGCGAGAGCAGTTCTAGTGCAATCGTTTACAGCAACCAATCAATAATCATAATATTTGTCTAACTGTTAAATTCTGTATTTGTATCTATAACATATGTATTTAAACTCTGATGCATTCATAACAGTTGCTACTTTTTACCATGCATCTTACAGCATGTATATGTTTTTATGAGTTATGTTTCGTTGTTATGTGTTAGTTATTAAAAGTTAAGTTTAGCCAAAGTATTTGTGATGTCTTTTCTTTAAAACAATATCACTGTGCTCGTGACAAATGAGTGCAGTATATAATAATTTAATTTAATAATTTAAATTATTTGAGAAATGAATTATACATAGATCATTTGTCAAATAAATAAACAATTTTAAGTTGCGTTTTTCCATTTGCTGAATTTAAATTGACGCTAAAACGTTGTCTGTGTTGAGAAATACAAAACATACTGTATTACAATGTAAATTATTCAACTTGTGGCAAGATTAAAAATGAGATGGATTAAAATGAAGATATATTTAGTTTTATATGCAATTAATACAATTAGTTTAGATAATGAGGGCAGTTAATGACCCTCAGTACCAAAACCTCAAACAAATAAGTAGTTATACCCAATTAACTAATAAAGAAAATGGTTGTTTTTAAATTTCCTTCGCGCTCATATTACGCAACACATCTTACCATTCTTTCTACATAATTGCTTAATTTTCTAAAACACTAATCTTTTAACCTATTTATGTCTGAGTTTTAGGGGAGATGTGTGTATTATGGCCAGATTTTTTAAAAACCTCATAAATCTACAAGTGGGGTGATTTAAAGTTTAGACAGGTTTCATTAGGCCAATCACTTTAGACAGGTATAATTAGACCAATAACTTCACATTAAAACTATTTTATATGCTTATAATAATTATATAGGGCCATGAACTAGGTAGTACAAGACTTTGCAATTTTATACAATATTTTTTGTTCCAAACCTCACATGGAAAGAACTTTTAGTTAGTACATGATTTCATACACGATCTGACATGGTATGTTTTTTAGTAGAGTTCCAAAATACTGAAGTTACTCTTTTGAATTAAAAAAAACAGATGAAAAATTATACTTTTGCCTATCAAAACCTTACATGGAATACCAAACCTCACATGGAAAGAACTTTTAGTTAGTACATGATTTCATACACGAGCTAACATGGTATGTTTTTAGTAGAGTTAAAAAATACTGAAGTTAATCTTTTGAATTAAAAAAAAAACAGATGGAAAATTATACTTTTAAATACATTTTAATTACAAAACCTTTTAATTACATTTAACTTGCACGAGCTTTTCATCCTTCACTAAAAGTAGATTAAATTCATTATATTTAAGTTAGAATTTACCCATATAAGTAGCAACGCTTAGAACTATTTTTTTAATTTATGGGTGGTGATAATCAAGGTACACGTTGGTCTTAGGTCCCTTGATGATATCCCTTATATTAAAAAAAAGCATTCAAAACCAAACTTAAAATTTTTGTTCCAGAAAATTTATGCTTTTAATTTCAATTCTACCAGAATTATCTTGCTATACTAAACTTCAATTTCGATTATATTTTTACCCCCCCCCCCCCGTATGGATCATTCCATACAAAACCATTAAAATAAAATTTTATATCTAAACACAGCTAGGTGTATATTTAGAGTAACACTTATATATTTAAAGTGTTACTCTATCAGTCAACCATAATAACATCTAATTATCGCTCTTAGAAGTGCTAAACATCAATGTTCTATCCTAAATTGCTCTGCTAGTCCTCCAAAAAAATTAGTTTTCATTTAAAAATACATCAAGCTATGTTTACATTTATTTTAATTCTTGGAATTGGGCCACTTATACTCTTAAGCCATAATATTATGCATTTTTTATAATACACATTTTCAGTCCCCTTCAATCTCAAAACATCTTCCAACAAGGAGCATCTCTAATGTAACCTAATAGACCCAAAACCTTACTGTTTTTATTTAGACCAAGTTGTAAGCAATAAAGACCGATTTTTGTGCAAAATGAATTTGAAAGTAGGTATGTGGTGGTATTTAGTATTTTTTCCCAATAAGGGTTCATTAGACAAGGAACGACCTCTGAAAGCCGATTAAGAACGGTTAAGAACACATTTACTATATTTAACGAGTTTATGTGTTTTTATGCTAATATATGTTTATTAGGTAATCATGTAGTTTTTTTTGCATTTTGCTTCTTGGTTGCTTCAAAAATGACATTATGTTTTTTTTTCTTCTCTCAATCAGCAGGGTGCATTTGTTTTTGACTGTACCATTGACACAAAACCAAAATAAATAAACATTACATTTGACAAAAATTGCAGTAAATTTGTGTCAAACCACCGCATTGATATGTCAGTGAAAAAATAAACATAATTCCTGTTTAAATTTGCGTCAACCTCAAGACAGTTTTCGACAAGAGACTTCGTCACTCCTCAATCATACCTAATGGAAGCAACATCGACACCTTTTCGTCATTTTTTGAAAAAGCTGCAATTATCATTTCTTTCATAAATGAGTTATTTCGTTTGCATCCCCATTATCTCATTTTATATTTTCACAATGAGCCTTTTCAAGGAGTTATATATATAAAAAAAAAGGCAATCTAGGTCTAACTAAATGTCTATATCAATTCGCTTTAATTATATTTCCTATTTTTAGACATTTTAGAAGCAAAAGCAGTTTACAGCTAGTTACAGCTGTGTTAAGCCAATAGATCTTTCTTCTAAGAGCAATATTCGTATGCCCCCAAGAAGCCCTACGGTGTGCTCGCCATCCATCCATATTGTTGTGATTTTATCTGTAAGTGCAAAGGGAATTCGTATATAACGAGCACAAAAAGAGGTGCTTGAATGGGCTTTGTATACCAGTTGGCTCACAGCCAGACGCTGTTTTTGTTGCTTTGGGTCACCGGCCTGGGATTTCGATGACAAATTATAGAGCATAATCGATTGGCTTTTCCAATCCAAATCTAATAATTATCTATATTTGATTGAATGTGTTACAAATCAGGTTGGGAATAGAAGATCATATTTCAGCCAACGCTCCACGATGAAAGAGTTATGTATTGAGAGAGTATTTGTATAGACCTTGTTGTACCCTTGCTTGTCAATATAGTAAAATGATCAAAGAGAGAATCGGTTTCTGAATTTATAAACTGATATACTCTAGATTATATTTATTAGAGTGTGTTTATTTTGAAAATAATCCCTTAACTGTACAATTAAGTTTGCTACTAAAACAATTGCTAATACTGCTATTTTTTTAAGAAAAATCCTTCCATAGCTCATTCGTCGTATGATAAAACCTGAAGTAAACATAAGGGTTGCCAGTTGCACTCTTAACAGTTGCTACACATTAAGACTTTTTTTTGCAAAATCGGGAAGATTTTTTTTCTGTTTTTTAATTCTAAACTTGTATTAACACCATATACCACTCTTGTAACAAACTTTACATGCTATCCCAATATTTAAAATGAGCAATTTTTAGCTGGATATTTTTCTTATTGATAAAGTACCAAACCTTATTTTTTTTTGTTAAGGTTTCTTTCTGTGACATTCCTACGTATAGTCAAATAGAACTTGATTTTGTTGGATATTTTTTCTGTCAATTGCTCAAATATTGACAATAGTTACATGATGAATAACAGGGAATTATAAATGTCATAGTATGAAAACACACATATATACATCTATTGCATCATACACATGAGCATCTTTCCGAACAACAAGTGGGAAATGCAGGAAATTCCTAGAGTTAAAAACAAAATGCCGTTTCCAAAGGATATAATTTTATAATTAGGCAGACAAATAGGTCAAGCTTCAATAATATAACCAGTAAAGAATTAAAAGCTACAGTAACAACATCGAAATTAGACTGCATATTTCAAATTCATAATCGAATACCGGTTTCAATTCACGTTCTTCTAAATTGACTTGTTCTCTGAAAAGCCGAATAAAAAGCTCGATGGATGTCTCCAAAATTGAATAGCATTCCATTCCATAAATGGGATCATTCTGTAGTGGCGAGGATAATTCATTGAGAAAAAGCAGCTGGCAAGGACGTTTTGGAGGAGGCAACGGTCAAGATTCAAGTCTTTATTTAATCGATGACGGCCAGGAATTGCCTCTCAACGGAGCACTTGCCAGGGTTTTTAGGAAGTCATTCGCAGAATAAGGAAGGATTTCATACATGGGCCTTTCTCTTTTTCATGCACTCATCGGGATAAAATCCGAACCTTTGCAGAACACAAACCGATGTCATGGGGGACATCGGCCTGTTTCCTGGTTGAATTTAAAAAAGGTAAAGGATATTTTTGTGGTTCTGACTAGAATTGCAAAGATGTCGTTTGCAGAAGGTCGTTGTTTCAAAATATGTGTTCGTTTTTGAATTAAAAACATAAATGGTATTGTTATTGTTCTATTAAAAGTCTATTATATTATAGTTTATTATAACCTAAATTGTATAAAAGTCATTTTCAGAAAAGGTACTGCAAGTTATAGGTGGGTTTGTAGGAAAAATAGTATATAAATTCAATTTCAATGTGTTTCTTATTTATTTAATAAGTTTGATTAAGTTAAGATTTATACTTAAAAACTACACAAATATTGTAATATTCAGAAAAAAAATTTTTAGTGAGTTTTATTGGCTATCAGTTCCTTACCAGTGAAAAAGTTACTTTTTCACAGAAAAAATTACTTAAAAAACTCAATATTTTTTATCTTTCCATACGCGAATTGCACCAACTTTATACAGACTTCTTTATAACTTCTTATTACCTGTAGAGTTATTTCAATCATCTTGTGCTTCTAACAACTGGGCCCATTTTCTATGGGGACAAAACCCAATAAGATTCTTGTCATAGATAACTTAGGAAAGGCATCGAAACAATGGCATTTCATTCAAATACACTGTAGTAAAAAAACCGATTCCCAAGGCACGTTTAGGATAAATGGGACAAAAAAAAATTGGAAAACGATTTCAGCCACAAAGAACCCCTTATATAAATAGTGTTCACTGACTTAGGAGCGAAAGGAAATAATCAATAAACTGAATTTGCTACTTAGAACGAATCTCTGCCTACATGCAATAATAATATTTAAAAGAAAAGTGCTGATTTAATAAAATTTGATTTTAAAGTAGGGGAAACGGGGGCAAATTTTCCATTTTTTTGTTTTTTTTAATTTTACATTCTTTACTTTTATGTATTTTGGAGAAAAAGACATCATTAACATCCTTACACTTATATCTACAAACTAACACTGCTACTTTCCCAAAGAGTAACTATAGTTTTAGTCAACAAGTGGTTAATTGCACGCATGTTGGGCTGGAAAACGTGCTCAGTATAAAGGGTTTATTTTTATAGCCTGTCAAAAATGCATGGGGCAAATTTTTTAAGAATTTTAAAAAAGTTTTAAGTCACGTAAAATACGAGGGCTGTTTTTTTTCCAACCTCCAATGGGCTGTAACAAAAAGACGGGTCAAAATACAAAAAAGATTTTTTTACCAAAAGTAATGTAAAATACTGCTTATTTCTCCACATAATCACCTTGACGATTAAAGCATTTGTCATCTCAATAAACAAGCTTTGAAATACCCTCTTCATAATGACACCGCCAATGATTTGAAGGGAGTTTTGACGGTTTCTTTGAGCCCCACGTCAACTTAGAAGCGCTACAAATCAAGCCACTATGCTAATCGATAATTCACTTATGGTAAACCTTCGAGTTTCCCTAAACACTTGGTCAACTCGCTGAACAATGCCGTCTGTAGCAGCATACTTGCTTCCTTGGTCCCCTTCTTCATGAACATCAGTTCGACCAACTTTAAATTTTCAACAGCATTCACGAACAACGGCATCACTCATAAAGGTGCCTCCATACATTCAATTCATTCTTCGATGAATAAATGTTGCACTGTTACCTTCTACCTGCGAGAAATGAATAACAGCTCTCAATTCTCACTTGGCGGCTACATTTTATGAAGAGGGTATTTCAAAGCTTGTTTACAGATATGAAAAATGCTTTAATCGATTATGTGGTTTAGGTGATTTAGGTGATTATGTGGAGAAATAAGCAGTATTGTAAATGCTTTTGGTAAAAAAATCTTTTTTGCGTTTGGACCCGTCTTTTTGTTACAGCCCATCAGAGGTTGAAAAAAACAGCCCTCGTACTTTTTTTATTAGTTTTATGCATATTTTATTGTAAACTAAAATATCCAAAGAAGAGTATAGAGAAGAGGAGGGTATTGTGGAATACCATTTTAATTTTAAGAACAACTCTTTTGGTTTTAAATAAAAATCCACACCATTTTAATTACATACTATAACTTATGGTAATGAAGTGTCAGAGGTGAAACAAAACAGTATTTTTTTTATGAAAAAAAAAACTTTGAAAAAAGTTACAAGTGTAGGGTAATATGAGATAGTCGGGTAATATGGAATAGTTGTTTACAATTATTGAAAAATTAATTATACTTCACAAAACATAGTTAATTTTAACTAAAAAACGATATTTAAATATTTAAGTACAAATGGTTTTGTTTTTGAGTCGACTTAAAAAAATCACAAACATAATCTTCTTTTTCTCTGCTCCAGTACAGTCAATGTGAGCCCATAAAGAACAAGCAACGCATTTAACCCAAATTTTGTTGGTCTTCGGGAAATTTTCCGTTACAAAAGATATATTCAGTCTCTTTGTTTACCGATTCTTTGGTTGATGTCATAAAGGCAATATCAGATCAGAATACAATATCAGTCATAAAGGCAATATCCATCAGAATACAATATCTCATAAAGGCAATATCAGATCAGATAAATATCAGGTAATAAAGGCAATATCACATCAGAATACAATATCAGTCATAAAGGCAATATAGTCAGATCAAATCAGCTAATATCAGATGATCATAATAAAAGGCAATATCAATCAGAATACAATATCAGTCATAAAGGCAATATCAGATCAGAATACAATATCAGTCATAAAGGCAATATCACATCAGAATACTAGTATTCCATAATACCCGACACGCCCTTTTGGGTTATGATCCATTTTACTGATGGATAAAAACGATCGATAGCTTAAAAACGACTGCAGTATATCAAACTACTATTCATTTAGTATAAATTATTCTTAACAATAAAATTATAGTATCATGATTACTGGTTGATTAAGATGTTTGAATACTTTCCAAAAAAAATTTCGAAAATCCAAAAACACATTTTGTTTTGTAGCGACTGTAACGACAGCAACAAGAAGTTAATTCTTTGTGTACTGCATTAAGGGTGATTTCTTAAGTTTTTCACGGCATTACCAAGAAATGGCAACACGAGAGAGGGATGAAACTTCGGGTATTCTATATTACCCGACTACTCCATAATACCCTCCTCTCCTCTAACCAGAAAATATATAAAATTATAAAAAATGAAATTTTGTTGTAACAAAACTCGAATTGAACAAATTTCAATGTGTGAAGATCATTATCATCTAAAAAACTATGTAACAAATTGTGTAACTTCCCTTTTTGTGGAGTTATTGTTCGATGCATGTTTCTAAAAGTTGCCTTACGTATGGCTAAAAAGAGATGTACCATTTTTTTTAGCTTGCCAATTGACTCCAAATTTTGGTAAAACACGGCACATATTTTACAGTTCAATTGTTCACGATGTGAATATTTAGGTTCTTGGCTGCTTTTCTGCTACTACATCCTTTCTTGATAGTTACAAGAGTGGCATATATTGCTTCAGAATTAACAACCTTTTGATACGCAACAATAAAACAGTAACTTTAATAATTCTAAGTTTAGCTTAAGTTTCAATATAAACACGAAAAGTTGAACTAAGTTGAAAAATTCAAAAAATCCACTCTAACGTCAATATGGAAACGCGAACTGAAAAACGAATATTGTGGGTGACATATAACGTGTTGCTTCATCATCCAAGCCAATTGGCACCCCATAACGGTTCATTTTCAATGTAAGACCAAGTTGAAAAAATTTCCTATTAGAAAACTAGCTCCGTTGTCCCCTTCAGCTTTTATAACCTATACTCGTTTTCTAAAACTTGGTTTAACAGTGCTTGTTATTTCTGTACAATTAAATTTGTTTAGTATCCATCGAAATAATTCATTATCATAAACATATAATTAAAGGGTCTAAAAGCAAAACTCACATTCTCCGAAGCATAGCTAAGTTATGGGGCCCAGGTTCGTTTATTGGTGATTCTATCGAATTGAATTTACGATTGTAAAAAGTTGTCATGAACGGAACGTTTCCTAAATCTTAGTTATACGTTGGGGAGGGAGTTTTGAATGCTACTTTTGCAACAAAACGTTTAATTTTTGTAAAAATATTTTTTGAAAAATTAAATAAGTTAGTAAAATGCAATTTTTGATTAAAATGGGCTAACATTGCTTACGGTAAATTATTAGTTATTTGATATTTTAAAAATATATTTTGACCTAAGAAAACGAAAATTTTACTTTAGTACTAAATTTTAAATTTGTATGTTAAACGGAGGCCGTTCTATCCTAATAGGATCATGGTTTGAAATTATAAGGTATTCTTCCCTTTCGGTTTTCCTAACATATCGCCTAGGAAATAGATATATTTTTTTAACTTGCTTTGTATTATTGAAGCGACAAAAAAATAACTCGATTTACTTATTCCGTTTCTTCCTGAATACATCAATGGAGTGATAAGCAGTGGTTAATTGAAATACACTTTCTACGACTTCCCTTTGAACCTTTATTCTCAGACAAATAACCAGACGTGTTTTGTTCTTTCAAACGCGTAGTGACTGTTATACATAAATATTTATAAGGTTTCGAGATCTAAGTGTATGAGCAACTCCTACACTTGATAAACCAAAAAAAAAAAAAGATTTTACACTTACAGACTAAACTGTATATCATCGAAAAAAATATTATTCGATTTAGGTATTTTTATACTGTTAAACCAACCTTTTGATCCCTAATTGTTTTGTAATTGAATCCTTAAGACTAATGCCTATTAGAACTTTGGTTCAATAATTCAAGAAGTGCCTAGTTTATATGAAATCAAAAGTGTCACTAGAGTGCTACTGCAATTACATTTATACCATTGGTCAACTTCGATTATAGGAATCTGTGTAGCTAATTATTTTAAGCGTTAGTAAAAAAAGAGTTAATTAATTAAGTTAAGAGTTACTTATAATTTAAAAACACCTTTTTAAAATCTGTAAAAAAATTAAAATCTAAAGTGTTTAAAACAAATTTGTGCTAACAAAACACTTTTTCTCATTATAAATCACGAACAGTCTCTAATAACCCAACTTGCACCAGCAACATTAATCCAAACAAACCACATTTCCTAATACATATGCATTAAAGTATTTTCTTTAATCCTCAAAATAAATGATTCATAACATTATTTAACGTATTGTTATCCTAATCAAAACAATTCCGATTAAAATATCCTTTGAAGAAAAGTTGAGATGTTTTAATTGTAACCTTTTCTCCTACTTTGGAATCAACTCCAATTAAAAGTGGTAGAAAATTAATACCATCATTAAAAGTGTCCAACCCTTGTTGTAAGGTACTGCCAGATTACTTTCCGATTATTTTATCCCAGCGCGAAATGAATTTATGCACACAAAGCTCCCTCTGTGCTTACGAAGAATTGTTATTAACGAAAATTGAAACGGTAATTACCGTTAAAATTTCAACAAAAGGCATATGTAAATTTGTGATGGTTCTTTTTATGCTATGCTTTGGTAATTGAAAAATTAATGCAAGGATTCACCTGGTACCCTTATCCTGTATCCAAGCAATTAAGATTATTAAAAATGAATGTGCATGTAATTTTAATTTTCCTTTTATCCTTAGCTTTTGTTTTGTTTCGAAATATTAATTGTATGCCGATGTAGCACGTGATGTTTACATGCATAAAAAAATTAATTTGGATTTTTGTTTCTGTCGAAAAAAAGTAATTATTAAGAGCCATTGTATTAAATCAGTAAAAGGAAACAAGAAAAAGGGCTACTTTAACTGTTAATATATAAAAGAAGATTTTATTATAATAGAGAAAACAGAACTTTATTTTTAATGAAAAGTTTAATCTTGTTTTACATAATCGTATAGCATTTTTTAGATCTAAATTTAGAAATCATGTTATCCAATACTGTAGAATGTATTTAACTTTGTAACATTCGAAAAGATTATAATAATTAACTTGTCAGATTCATGTGTTTTTAAATAACTTTGTAAGTATTACAGTGTATAAATCCATCTCCAAGCATGTAATAACTTTATTTGTTCAAGGCATATCAATTTTTTGATAATAATTTTACTCATACAGTGATGCCAATTTGCTTAGATTCACTTATTTTAAGAAAACAGATTTAACAAATTTTAAAAAAGTAAGTCATTAATTTTGAACATAAATTATTCTTAAAATTAAGTTTATTTGAGATTATTTACGAATATTTCATTCACTCAATGCATTTAATAAGTTTTAACAATAATATCGGCAGAAAAATTAATAATACAGTACTCTAAATTTTTGAATGTTGCTAGTCAAAATATGTGGACTTACATTAAGCCTAACACATTTATATTCTCCAAGAGAATTTCAAAACATATAAGTAATTAGTAGCAAACTTACCTGTTCTATTTTTACTTATTAGTACAAAGCCAAAAATTCCAATTAATTTACATATGTCTCTCATAAACTTTGATTGTATAAGCTATTATTTTTTTTTAAATACATATTAGTAGGAACTATTATTTTTCAATGAAATGATTGTACATAATCAAAGGCAAAACCATTCAACGAATGATAACATCAAATGCAAAGTTTAGTAAAACTAAACGGAATAAATATTCCACTTTGTTATCACATTTGTACAAAAAAATAGACTCAATTTGTCATTCATATCTAAAGAACTAAGGCACATGCAAGTGGAAAATGTGAAGGACGGACATGGCTTGAAACTTGTATCCCTTTCTTTCCTGTCACAGGCTATTTTTTTCTTTTGTTAAATGGAGTTCATCTATCACTTTTAGGTCGATTCATTTTCAGTAAGACCACTCAAGCCATTAATTAAGTTACCGTTTTTTATTTCCACGATAAAAATACTCGTGCTAAAAATAAATTAGGTCCAATGGTTTTGCGGGATTTATATCAAGAAACAGTTCATTAGTTGTGCCGCACTCTGCATTCGCTGGGAAAATCTTTAGTTCTTAGGCTTAAGGGACGCTTCTTAATGTGCTTATCATTTTATTATGTGAAAAGACTATTAGAATAAATTGAATTTTGTTACTTTGGCCGAATAGAGAATTCTGTGCAGCTAAAAAGTTTTATATTCATTTATATTATTGGGTTGCCTGGATTAAGTAGTTTATTGTAACACATATATGCATAAAAAAATTTCGAGAAAAGCCGAAAAAATATTTATGATTAGAAAAAGAAAACGGATTGTAAATAATAAAATAATCAAAAATAATAAAAATATTTTATGGACATTTTAAAAAGGGTTTTGGGAAAACAATTTTATATATATTTACGAGTCATAGGAAAATATTTTAACAGATTAAATAGTAGAATTAACTATGTATCCGTAAAAAAAGCAATTTTTTTTTCATTTTTATATAATAGTAAAATAGTAAAGTCCATGCAAAACGTAATATTTTATGTTTTTTTTTTGTTATTTCATGTTAATTATGTTGTCAATTGAAATATTGTTTTTTTCTTACCTGGACAGGGAAATAAAACATGATAAAAATTGTACTAGGTGGTTAAAAACGCACACTGTAAAAAACCGTGTAATAGAAGATAGGGTAGTATGCCGAACGTAAGCTAAAGGCTCTTCTCTGTAAAATAAAAGACAAAAAATATGTTTTTTTTGTTCCTACGCTTCTTTGAAACTTAATAAAAAGTACAAAAAAATATATTTCAAATACCGTAATTCTACCTCGAAATATGAAAGAAATTGAATTAAAAATATGGAGCAGACTTTACCTTACATCGTGGGTAAGAAGAAAAAGAGACTGCTGATCTATAAGAGACAGTGGGGTTATGGTTTTAAAAAATCAGAAGTAGGAAAAAAAGCCGCGACGTTTGTCCGAGAAGTTGAGCTTAAATGGCAAATTAAAGCTTCATGTTCATCTTGGCTAATTTTTAGACATGAAAACCTAAAAATTGACAAGACACTTCGTTCATCTCTTAGGCAACTCATAAAAATTTTAAAATTATCTTTATAAGTTGAGCGTTTTTTTAAGTTTAAAAGTAGTGGTCATCTTATCCACGTCGGAATTCGTCGTCTTACTCAGTAAATCCGTTTTCGGTTTTGAACCAATTTATCACTTCCAAATTTAAATGTCAACAACCTAAACCACACTTTTTTTTCTAGATTACGAGCCGTATTTTAATGTTATTATAAATCCATTCGCACAATTCCGTGAAGTTCAAAATATACAAAAGAAGGAATAGAAAACACTCTTTTCTATCTTTTACTCGCAAAAAAAGTCTGCTGGAATCATTTGCAGTGAGCCTTGTCCTTAGCAATATTGGTCTTAAAATGTAAATTGGTAATTTTTTTATTATATTACCTTAATGTGGGCAAATTCCATTTTTCTCACCGAGTTGGGGATCATCCCATATCTTCTCCTAACGTTACTATTATTTTTGTGTGTAACTTTATGTCCATTTTTGAGTGAGCTTATTTAACACGGTGTAACATTCCACAGAGTCCAAATCTTAAACGATGTCAAGCAATTACGGAGACTGTCAAGTCGGTAATGAGTAGTAGGTTAAGTAACGTTCTTATAATCAAAAGATTGTATGGTCATTGGTCAAAGCTGTAATTATTCTGTAAGGCGGTGCTGCATAAAGTTACTCTGTATAATCGGTTGAAGCCTTAGCCCCCTTCGGTTTCATTAAGCCTACACCAAATTTACGAAGTAAAGTTATATTTATCTTGTAGCTTAACGTTACTCCATAGATTTAGTGTAATATTGCACCGTGAAACCAGCACTTTCTGCTACCAATTTTACGGAGTAAACTTCGTGTTTGTGTAACGTTACTTTATAAATTCTATGCTACGTTACACCAAAATTTTACAGTGTAGTACTAATTTTTACTAGGGTATAAAACTATAAACAAGTAATCCCAAAATATATCGCTACAAAATTTCATTTGTGTACATAATGTCTTTGTATTGCTACAGTAAAAACAGTTAAATTCCACCGAAAATGTGGAGTCCTATTGTGTTCAACTTATTTTTATTCGTCTTACTTGTGTAAACTTTTTCCATTTGTGTGGTGTAAGCTAGGTTACTCATCTTTAGTGTAATATTACAAAGCTTTATGATGTAATGTTCCTTCATAAAACTTGAGGCGGCATCACATCTTACCATTGCTTTAACGGAGTAATATTGCACCAAACGTTTAACAGTGTAACAAGTACTAGTATGTATTAAAAAAAACAGTTACCTTAACCAATGATTTGAGTGTTCCTACTGAAAATAAATGGACCTCAAATGGAATTGAAAGCTAATACATTAGTTGAAACTAAGTATTGTTAACTGAAACAAGACTGCTACTATACAAATCTTTTTCAATAATGCTTTTACGAATATTTCTTTACAAATCTTAGATGTTTGAACAGTAGATCCAAACAGATATAAATATATCTTTAAAGATAAAAGCTCAGTAAGATTGACATTTTTTTAGTAAATATAGGTCAAAATATATTTTCGGACATTTATTTGTTCATATCCGGCAATACATATATTAAAAAAATCGTTGCTACCTTTATTAACAATTTACTCAATAATTTACCCAAAGACGATCTCGTTAAACATGAAAGTTCGTAAAATTATTCTGGCGCTCGTTATTTTCGCATGTGCTTTTATAAACCAAAGTTCGAACAGCTATTGGTTTTAAAAATGTTTGTTGGAAATTTGTCCACCAATCACTAATCAGGAAACCGGGGAAAAGTTATCTTCTACCAAATAGAAAATATGGCAACCCCAATTAATAACGCATTTCATTTGGATCACTAAAAAGTTGTATCCTAATTATAGAAGATTAACTACAGGATCAAGAATACATTAATTCGGCCTGTTAACTTTCATTCTTAATTTCACGTAAGCTGTTATTCAGGTCAACAATGAAAAACACATCCCGTTATTTTCAAAACAATTTCAGAAATATTAATCTGATTGGAATATTTTTTTATGAGACATCTTACAGCTCAGACAATGAAAATCGATTGGTTTTTCTTTTTATAACGCAATTGTTCTTTCTAATTGAAAATATTAAATTGTGTTTCTTCGCTCGACGGAAAAAAAAACTTTGTTGTTGTCATTCCAGCTGATACTAAACTTAGTTATTATGTTTCAGATTTTCATTTTTATGTAATCTTCGTTTAAAGATAATTCAGAGTTGGTTCATGAAGTTGTTTTCTTCTTTGTCTTTTATTTCAATTTGTTTGAATCATATCGACCTGAGACACGAATTTGATGCTTTTCAAAAGAAGCAACAGTGTAAGAAAGAACATTTGATTAAAGAATTATAAGGGGTTGTTTAATTAAATTTATTTTTTGTTTATTATTTGTATTGTGATTGTTTATATTAGAAACAGAGTGTATCTGTAAAATGTTGTTTGATGTTGCATAGGCATGTTCAAGTGGCTACGAGGTTAAAAAGTCACAAAGAAAATTATATTTTTTTTAATTAATATATTATTTGAAAATTATCTTTACAATCGTAAAATGGCTTAAAATCTTTAATGTCCTGGGATATTTCGATTTAAGTGCACCTGAAACATGCCTATTAACAACTTTAAAATAAACAGAAAATAACGCTTTATGTAAAAAAATGAGGAGTTTTGTTTCATATGTTGGTTGTATGTATGGGAAAATATGGGAAAATATGTTGACGGTTAAGTAGTTTTTGACAACTTCTTCCTTATTATTAGGCGGTTTTCATTAGAAATTATTATATATTTGCAACAACATATTGGGTAAGATTTTTGTTACTTACTAGTCATTAATATGAAGAGCTGTACAATGGGTTAGATTTCAAGGGAACACGTAAGTAAGACTAAGTAGAAATGTATTTTTGGTTCATAATTAAGCTTTTTATTTGAAAAAACATTATTTACTTACCATATGTCAATTAACAGGACTGGGTTTTTGTTTAAAACTCAGGTTTGATTTTGAAGTATTTACACTTGACTGCAATTTTTATTTTTTGCTTGTACTAAGGAACGGTATTTATTTGCCAATAAAAATAAATACAAATATATATGTAAATTGCAAAGATTTTTAAACTAATCATTGAACTCAACAGTATTTAACAAAAATATATAACTAAATAATTTGATTTCATCGGATATTTAAAACCAATCATTTATAGATCTCAAAATTATTTATTTTCTACACTTTAAAAACTATTTCCTACACTTTCATTTTTAACCAAATACATTGAAAACTTTTAATCAATCTCATCTAATTGAGACCAGGGACCTTTTGATGTCATACCGACAACCTATTACAAATTTTCTAAAGAAACTAAATTAAATGAGATTTCATTCATCAAAGAGATTCAGGAAGAGACCATCGCAAAACAACTGTTAAAAAAACTTTTTTTCGGAAACCTTTTTTTACAAGTAAGTTTGACGCCAAAAGGCAGTTGAATCTATTTTGCCTTTAGACATGTTTTGCTCTTTTTTTGTTAATACGTAGTACTTAAAGAGATAATGCTTAAAAAATGAGCTTCATTAATTTCAGGCAAAGATGTCTAGTTTAAAGGTGCTACTTATAAAGAGCTGTAAAGGAAAATTCCACTTTATACATCGATATATAGATTCACACTAGAAAATACGGTTACCAGTCAGGAGTTCATATCGAATCTATCTTGGGTCTTCCTTTTCTATATTATTAGATGTTTGGGGTTCTTAGTGTCCCGTTTCAACACGGTATGGTACCACTAACACTCTATCGTATTTTAATTACAAAAGTTCGAAACTCTATCGCACGATGAATTTTAGAGAACTAATTATCGGATTCTTTTCGATATGTTTTAGATACTCGATCGAAGTTTCATCTGTTAGGTTCATATATAGAGGATCGTCCTAGAGTACACAGACGAAGTTTTTTCGAACACTTGGAAATTTTCGAAAAGAATCTGGTAACTGAAATATCTTCGGTCACTGGCGAAAGATGAAAATTCGTTTATCAGCTCATAGAAAATTGCTAGTATTGATAAATTAAAGGGAAAATCAAGTGAATTTTTCGAACTGAATCCCCGTATAGTTATTTTGGTCATTGTACGTGCTTCAGCATTACCGGGTGTCTTCTCTCAGCCATTTTAATCAGCAATTAAATTTTCTACTTTAAGTTTCTGTTTATGAATCTTAATAACTGTACTATTTTCCGATGAAATCAGTTTAATTTGTTTACAAACTTATAATTTTCTTTTATTTTATAGTCGAAACACTTTCCTTCAAAGAGTTAACTAGTAACAGTTAACTCTAGTAATTATAGTCCAAGGTTTGATTGAAAAAATAATTATTAGCACTTTTGAATCATCTTGTAGAAGACATTTCCTTTTTAAAGTGTACTACTTTTAGGAATAGATAGTGTTTACATTGTATAAGAATTTCAAAAATTAAACTGGGGTATCGTTGATAATATTTTTAAGTATCAAGTCCTTAAAACTACTGAAGCGATTTTCTCATTTTCTCTATAAGCCCCTCCAAATGAACTTTCCAACACAGATAATCCTTTACTCCAAACATACACGTTTAGACATCCGAAAGAAACCCCTGTGGTTCGACTCTTGCCTTAGTGTGATCTGACGGGGCTAAGTGGTTAAGACACCATTAAACGAGGGGCGATGATAAAACGGACGCGAAATATATTAGTCCCTCGAAACACCTTTTAAGAAAACTCCCTTTCAAATTGAAGTGACGTTTGAACAAAAGGGCGCCAAGATTAATGGCCGCCGCATTCAACGAGCCCCTACTTTGTCTTCTTTCAATTACTCAATCCCAACCCGCTTCTCAAGGGGTGTTTGCCTGCCCAGCTGTCCGCCATTGATCACCCAAATGGAAAGTATCATTTTTTCCATTGGAAATAGGGGGGTCTTCAGCAGAAGCACATCACTGATTCGGTTGAACAAACTTGTGCTTGTCGTATAACTGATTTCAAATCATATCCGTTTACAAACAATATTTATAATACTGTACGAGTCTAAGTATATACAAAAATGTTATTATATATAGATGGTGTTTAACTTCTACTAATAACTACTAAGTTTAGTGAAAGAACACATTTAATATCACCGATTCAGATATACAAATCACTTATGACAGAAGTGTCATGTACAATTGTATCAATCTGACGTTGTGAAATAAATCCTCCAGTTATGACACCAAAATGAGTCTTGAGACGCTCGTTTGCGACGCGCTTGCTATGGATTCGTGTTAATTACAAGTTGTAATCATAACGGAGCTAATTGTCATGGGCGAACAATTGATCATGGGTCATTATAGGGTCTTGCCGTGACAGGAAGTAGCGGCCTTTGTTGACGTCAATATATTTACTGTGTGCGCTAGCCATTGCGTGAGATCATTCTCAGTAAGATGCCCTTTTTGTGGGGATGCAATTTGCAGTTACCAATACATAATGTGTGCGTAAACTACATGCTTGACTGATGTGATGAATTATTCATTATGAATTTTAAAATAAAACATGGATGGTTATCTTTCCAATTTATTCTTGTATTCTTGTTCTGACACGTTATATTGACACGTGAAACTTAAAAAAATATATATATTTGGGTTTCGGTTAAACATTACAGCAAAACTAGTAACAATCGCCAAAGTCAAAAAGGTTAAATCTAACTTATATATAGTATTTATGAATGATTTATATGTAAATGTATTGTTTTGAACCAGATGAGGAAAATAGAGGGTGGTTTAATTCAAAGTAAATGCTTGAAGTACAAAAGAAAACTACCTAATAACAAAAAGTTCTAATGGCGACACATTAGATCCTATTGCAACGCACTAAAATATCATTTAAAAATATTTATTATGGGAATTATGTATGTTTA
Source organism: Oedothorax gibbosus (assembly GCA_019343175.1). Lineage (NCBI taxonomy): Eukaryota > Metazoa > Arthropoda > Arachnida > Araneae > Linyphiidae > Oedothorax > Oedothorax gibbosus. The sequence continues at coordinate 4,922,822 of CM033275.1, read as the reverse complement.
TGTCAAAGATAAGCTATAAAGATTCGATATAAAATGTGCGGTTTCTAAATTTTATAAAATATATACTTCTTTAGAATAATAAAAGTAAATTAAAATTTAATTAAACTAGGTTAATTTTGGTATTCTTCTCAAAACTTCCTTTTTTTCTCAAACGATTTCACCTTCTGGCGGTATGAAATTCTATATTCTCTAGCCAAAAAAATCCCCTAGAAAACCACTTTCTTTAATCGGCCAGTTACCCATTGATCCGTATAATATGAGAAGGGGTTTTTAAACTTAACGAAGTGCTTAAAAGAGGGACGATCTGCCCTGAAAAAGATTACAATCCCCATCTTTCCCGGTGTGGATCTAAAGTATTTGCGAAAAGTTGAAAAGCTGGTGTCGACACGGTTCTCCCATTAAGGCAAACGAGTATCAACAAAAACGCATTAAAACCCATTAGTTCAATCGCTGTGAGGAGCTACACTTAATATGAAGAAGGCCGTGAAAGTTCTTTTCCCGCACAGGTGCTGTTGAAAACCGGTTCTGGGTGAAACCGGTTTTCAGGCCGCTTTGGAAAAATTGGCCTCTTGTTGGGTGGAATTAACATATCATTATATTAACAAAAAGAAGGCTGTAGAATTAAAATCGTGTTTAAAATGGCCTCTGGGTTTCTTTTGGAATGTTGTTTGCGGGAATGTGTGCCTCCGGTGAGCTTTGCTGATTGCCAGTTACTTTAATGAGATGTCTTAGAATAAACCTAAACTACGGGAATATGTTGTAAGATTTAAAAGAAATTCGTCCGCCCAGAAAAGAATCCATATCACTTGAAAAGCTTTATTCTAATTTATTTCACTGGTGGTGGTTGAATAAGTTGCATTGATAATAAGTTTAAGAGAGGAGTAAAATATGAATAGCACATATTTATTTTGCATTTAAGAAATGAAAGACTACCTTCTTATAATTTAAATAAATTTAAATGATTATTTGGATATTTGATTTTATTCAACAACGATATTTTTGAACTTTGTACAGAATAACTTTTCTGAGTTTCAACGATGAAAATAACTTAACGCATAATATTTCTATAATAAAAATTAAATACAATGTTCATAATTAAGCTCATAGCGTATAATTAAAGTTAAATTAATTTATATCGTATAAACAATACACATTGGTTTTTTTCAATAATACTCAAAAAATTAAAAGTTATAGATTTTAGTGGATCTTTTAATTTCAAAAAGATATATTATATTAATCTTAACTTAAGGGGCCATTAATGGTCCTTTAAATATAATTTATGCATTTCTTTAAATCATAAAACTATAAAAATTAATAGTTTATTATATTTAAAAATATAATTTATAAAATATAAAAGAAGGGGAATATAAAATTAATTAGTAGTAATAGAAAAATTTGTTTTATTATATATCCTGTGATACTATACTCTCCTGTAGATTATTATTAGATTATTCAGAATATTTGAAAATTTTCTTAGTAGAATTCTTAATTAATTTAAGAATATCTAGGGAAACTCCTCCAGAAAATTATCCTATACATCTGTAATAGTCCAATTAACAACATGTTACACATAAACAAATAAATGATTCATAAAAAAATAACAATATTAGAATTATGAAAACACCTATTAAAAAATTAGAATAATAATTTGATTTTTACGTGATTGGATCACATTAGTGTTAAGTTTTTTGGTATGAATAGTTTACTTAATGATTACAAAAATTTTCTTAATTTGGAAAAAAAATGAGTTAGTCCCGCTTTAAAAATTGTAGAAGGAAATACTTTGTTTTCTTGCTAAGAATATCGTTTTGAAGTTACGGAAAGAGAGTCTTAGGTAGCAAAGGATAGCCCGAAAGGTGAACTGTTCTAAAAGAACTGCAAGTAAAATTATTTAAATGTATTATAAAACCATGAAATTTAAAAAAAAATCATGAAAACTATGGCTACAAAAAAAAAACTTCAGAAAGACCAGACAAATGTCTAAGACGGAATACTGCAAAATATCGGTTTAGGTACACATTTTATAAAAAAAAAGTGGCGAAAATCAGGAGTGAATGTCTTAGATAGCCTTAGATGCGAAGAACATAGGAATTTGGTTTTCGATCGCGTGTTTCACACAACATACCTTACTGACTACATAGGATAAGATAGCGAACACTTATTATTTTTTTTCCTTATTTTTAATTTAATGTATTTCATAATTCGAAGTGGAATTACGTCAATCGAAATGTTTTTTTTTATTTTGCTTTAATATTGAAATAAGTGTAGAAACAAAAAAATTATTTTCGGGAACTTTTTATGTAACTGAGAAGAGTCTAAAGCTTACGCTCGCCACCCTACCCAATCTCCCGCTACTTAAATAATAGTTTGGGATTGTTTAAGTGCCCATGGATTAAGAAAGATATGTATATTGAAAGGTATAGTGTCAACACTGATGCTTACAAGGTATTGCTTGCTAATTATATGATTCCGGCGTCGATCTTTTCCCAACAAGATTTCTGCGTCAGATTACACATCGAAAACTACTATGTATTAGAGGGCCTTTGTGGCCTAGTGGGTTTGATTGCAGCCCATTACGCTAACAGTCTGCGTACTGTACCGGGTGCGGGTTCGATTCCCGCCTTAGCTCTGAATGTACTTTCTCTATGTGTGTCAGTAAAAATTATGTATACACTGAGAAAAAAATACTGTAAACATACAAAAAATGTTTTTGTAACGTTACAAAATAACCAATTTTACAAAAAAAGTTTTTGTAATTCTGAACAGAAATCTTCATTTCTACAGTTACAGGAAATGTTCTAGTATTCGCAATTTCTTTCAACCAATCATCTTCGCTTGAAGTTGCGCGCGCATCGCTTCTAAAGTTTCGTTTGTGATCTGGATCAATTCATAGCCATTTAAAAATGATATAAGTTTAAAATTTGATACAAGTGTGAGTAACTTTTATTTCTTTCTATTATACTATTTATAATTCTTATTTTTGTATTCGGCATTGTTCCGATTGTTTAATGTTTTATCTTCATGAACATTTCGTTAACATGTAATGAAAATTGTTCTGTTTTGCTAGATAGTATTATAAAAGCGTATAGAATTTGCCGTTTGTTAGAAAAGTCTGACTTGAGGTCAATCTTTCATACTTGTGTCCGTTTAAACTTTATTAAAAGTATTGGAAGCCACATTTATTTTTGTCATAAATCAATTTGGAATGACATTTTAAAATGAAGCATAATATGTGATTCATTGATTGTTCAGTGTTTACTTAAGAAAGTGACAAGACATATTTTTTGCATAAAAATCTGGTCGGGTTTAATTTCCATTTCTACTTTTTTTAGTGGAATTTGGAGTAGTTTCATGTATTTTTATTAAAAAAAAATTCTTCGAAAGGAAAATAAATATTATTAATTTAATATGAGAAAGAAAATTAACAATACTAGTTCACTTTTGCTTTTAAAAATTTAAAATATAACCTGGATGGCTGGGAGTTTTTTCGACTTGTTTTACGGTTAATGTTAAACATATTGATGAATATATTTGTTAGTTTTTATACTAAAGAGGTACTGATAAACATTATTTTGATCGAATATATTCTTTGGTACGAATTTTTTTGTTTTAAACTAAATTTTGGAACATAAGTTTTGTTTCTTTATATTTATAAAAATAGCTTTTTAAGTTATATGTATTTTAATTTTGTAAAACGAAAGCTTAGTGACACAAATAAATTTTCCGAAATTTTTTTTTAGGTAACTTATCTGTGTTTGTGAAGTTGGTGTGGTTCAAAAGTGATAAAGGTTTTAGAATATGTAAATTGTGATTTAGTTCTAAAATTCTAACACCTTTTTTTGTGTAACTTTTTATTCATAGATTATCTGAATATTAACAGGCCTCGCAGTGCTCCTATATTCTTCTCTTTTTTTTTAGGCTTTCATTTTCGATTTCTAAATTTTTTTCCCCCTCCCGTTCGTTTTTTGCCGCCATTCCCGACATCATCGTATGTTTTTGTTTTTTTGCGATCCGATTTGTTTGGTCTTCGATTTGTTTTCAAGGCCATTCTGCGATTTTCTCGTAAAACACACTTGCTTACTCTGCTTTGCTTATATTTAACAGTGTAACTTACAGGTTCGTCGTGTAAAAATAAGGGTTATACGTTTATCTGGCGAGGCAGTAAACCAGCTACAAAAATCTAAAATCCAAACTAAAATGGTCTGAATAAATAATTTTAGCACTATGATTTCCGTTTTTCACTAAAATTCTCTTGGTCATATAATAATAAAGGTAAGTGTTTTCTTTTATTATTTTGATATCATTAACGTATCGTATGTAATTTTAGATAACAAAGTTAGTGTTTTTGTTAACTTGCGGGAAATTTTAATAAAAAAATTCTATTATAATTTTTTTCCAGATCTTTTATAAAGCTTGCAAATTAAATTTCAAAAAAATAATTGGTATATTTTTATTTAAAAGACCGATTAGTCACGTTTAATTTTTTTTTAAAAAATTTGTTTTGATTTATCCGGCCCGGACTTTTTTTTTATAAACACGTACAGGTTTCCTGTACGTGTTGGGATGAAATAACCTCTGGCATCATGAAAGGCACTTTTATATTATTTTTATAACTTTTTATACGATCACACATGTGTTTGAAAACTAAATCAGGGACCATATGTTTTCCATTATTTTTTCTTCGTTAAAAACATGGATAAATATTGTTACTTTTATAAAAAATATTTCCATATTTATTTGATAAATTTCCTTATTTACTTGAAATAATCCTATAAATCCCTATATTTTCTTTAAAAATTCCTTCCTGAAATTTAACTAGTGTCAGTAATCAGTATAGTTAGGAATTTTAGTTGGGATTTGCATATTTTCGTGTGTGGGAAAGCAGTGACTGCCACAAGACTGTTAATGTTTAAAGACAGGAAAATCGCTTGTATAGCGATCATTAGGTATGGTTATGAAAACAATTAAATTATATATACATTTATATTTCTTTTTTAGGTATTAAAAAGGTGGATTGTCTCTGTATAATTATGTAACTGTCTCTGTATAATTATGTGTTTAGTAATAATAAATAGTACTAATTTTTGTAGATGTAGTACTTTTGTAGTTTTAATTTGTTTTCTTCATAAGTGCCTCTATTACCTATGTAAATGCAGAATATAAACATACAGTTCCTCTTGTAAACATTTGTAAAAACAATGTCCATACACAAAAATAAAATTCTGTATTTGGCGGGTTGAAATTTACTGAAAACAAAAATATAGGATTAAACCATTTTTTTGTCATTGAATCTATTTAGGTCCAAAAAAAGTCATTCTAAATTATAATTCTAAAATATTTTTATGACCACAATAATTTTGTGGTAGTAAACATGTTTGTGAATAACAATAATTTTTTTAACATTACATGCTGAATTATTTATCATATAGCAAAAGCAAACTATAACAAACTAAAGTAGTACAGCGGGAGGTAGAGCTACCATGAATGTCTACTTGTGTGCTATAATTTAGGAAGACATTCTATTGGTCTTTACAAGTAGGCACCTCTATTAATTATCTATCTATCCATCAAAGTGGCAGAGGTTCTGGGGATGAAGCAGGTACAGTAATTACAAAGAATGCAATGAAGTAATTGCAAAGAAACTTCATTAGTATTGTGTTTACTGAATAATAATTTCATCTAATTTCCAGAATCTATATGTTACAGCAAACAACAGTTAACAATAATATTAAGTACATCTATTTATATTGAATACTATATACTAGACAACAACTCCAAAGCGAGTTAATTCTAGAAACTGGCCTGTCAACTTTTACACTGTTTAAATGTGCAATCGGTCATAATCAATTCATAAAATATTCCATTTATCTTAAATGACATTTTTAAAAATGAGCTTTACATATGAAATAACTATATCTGCAAATATTGATGAATGTTGTAATTTCATTTTTTTTCAAAGACATTAAAAATATTGGCTAATATTGCTACCAGTACCTGGGTTGTGTAGGCTGCATAATTTCGTCTTGTAAAGTTACAAAGACACTACAAGACCATTTTATGCATCCTACAAAAGAAAAGTTACAAAAACTTTGCTTGTATATGATACATAAAAAAGTCTTGTAAAATTACAAAAACATTACTTGTATAGGCTACATAAAAAAGCCTTGTAAAATTACAAAAACATTACTTGTATAGGATTCATAAAAGAGTCTTGTAAAATTACAAAAACATTCCTTGTATAGGATGCATAAAAAAGTCTTGTAAATTTTCAAGATATATATATGTATTGTTCACACAAAGATATTAAGTGTTTTTACAGTACTATTTTTAGTAGTTATTTACTAGAAATTTTCTAGGAAAAGTTTTTTACAAAAAAATTTTTTGTTATGGTTACAGATTTTTTTTCACAGTGTATGTCTGTCGCACTTGACGAAGGTTTATAAGCGAGTCTCTGATCAAGCACACAAAATGGAAAATATATGTACCAACCTACCTACCTACCATGTCTGGGCTTAAGAACAATGAAGTTCCACTGCTTCTTAGGTCGGTTAATTCACCGGATTTAAACCCCATATTTGGTTATTTACTGAAGAAAAAACTTAAATATTAGCCCCAAAGGACCATAATGAACTAATAAAAATCACGAATCTTGCTTGGGATAATATCATCAAACAAAACAAAAAAAACTAGTGGAAAGTATATCGCATCATTTGCGGTAACTAAATATTGATTAATCTCACAAGTACTCGTTTCAATAATTTATGTTACACATTAACACATTATTCTAATTTTGAAGAAAATAATTGTATGTATTCTGTTTTTTGTATGTTATTCTTTAAAAGAAAATTTGCAAAGCCATGCTAATTATTTTAGGCTATATTCAACTACAAATCATATGAAATGTGAATGACAAAAAAAACCAATCTTTAATTGTCTGAATAATGATTGAATTAATTGCCTGAATAATGACTAAATTTCAAACACTTGAAATATGTTTTTCGTATTACTCTAATATTCAAGAGGAGAGTAGTAATACAAACTTATATATACTAATTTTTTTTCGTTTCTAATTTTAAATGAGTTATTGAAATATTTGGAGCCTAAAATCAATTTTTCCCGAACTATCTCATGGGTTTCAATAACCGGATGTAAAAGTTTCAAATACATAAAATATTGAAAAAATTAACTAATCAGCCTTCTATAAAATGACATTCTTTAATGTAAAAAATGCATTTCTTCCCAAATTTATCTAAGTTAATTAATCCATCATCCGACAGAATATTTTACCACGAAGCAGCAAAATGTGTGATTGGAATGCACATCTTATTTATTTCGATAAACAGATATTTCACTATCACATCCAAAATATGCATCGCCTCCAAAATACCCAAACTAAGTCGTTCCGATAAAAGCGAACAATTTACGTAGTAATTGTCAAATATTTTGCTCGTAGCGCATTCTCCACAAATTCCGCAGCGCGGCAACCACCAAGACCGCTTCGCAATTCCTATGACAAAACAATGCCTGGAATCTGAAATTGCATTTAAGGTACCGACGTTATGTTCATTTCAGATCCGACATTTTTTAAATTGTTGGCCTCAAATTGCCTCTTCTGCTTGTCTGATTTGTGTTGCCCTTTCGTAAGACCTTCTTAAGTCTTTGGAATTGCCACATATTATGAGTTAGTTAATGATTACAGCGTACCTAAAGATTCCTCGAGATTAAGAATAGGATATTAAATTTCACTTAGTAAACTTTAATGTGACCATCGTATTAAGGACAACGGTTATGTTAGCATATTAAGTTATATTAGATATAAATACTCTAAAACTTGGAAGAACATTGTCGTTTTTTTAAGTTGCTAGGTATTTCCTGCTGTGAAGATATTTAGGCCTAAAGTTCATTAGTTATTATAATAAATAAGTTTAGCAAATCGTAAGACATTTGTAAAGGCTGAAAATCAAATTTTCTAAAACTAAAGTTTAAAAAAATTGCTAAAATTAATTTTTCAATTGTAGATAATCTGTAATAATATATGGACATTTTTTAAATATAAATTTTATTCTTTTTTATGATTAAAAACCCCAATTGTACTCAAAATTGTATTCTAAACCTTAAAAAATTCATTTTTCTTATGTATTTTCATATATTTTATAACTGAAACATAGTAATAACCTTAACCTAAAATTTTAACCTAATTGGACTGAGTTATTCGTCTAGTCTCATCGTGCTTAAGAAATTGTTATCGCAAAACTGTCGCATCCGCTCGCATGAAAGGGTAAAGGACCCCCCCCCCCCCTTCAATTTATTCGTTTAAAGTAACAAATTTATACTCGTTTTTGTATATTTGTGTGGTTGGTATTATAAGGATAACGGAAAACTTTAGTGAAGATTGATACATTTTTTATATTCTTTTGTAAGCAACCATAATGTGCGTTAAAATGAGTGCTTAAATCTTAATATTTTGCAAGATGGTTGAGTCAACCAAAGAGGCAATATATTATATTTAATGAGTTTCGTTATTTTCCATTTTATCATTTTATTGCAAAACTCCACCTGCTTAGTTTAAAAGCAATGTATATACTCAAACTTTATAAAACCGCGCCAAAAATTCCTATTATGCCCATTTTTAATGTAGTTTATTTTGTTAATTTTTTTTTACTCGTAAAATATTTTTGAAACATTTAAACGCATTTTTTGACCAAATATGACCTTGGAAATGTACAATTTCGCAATTAAACACACTACTACTACAGCACTAATTAATTACTAATGAATCTTAATTAGTAGTACGAAAAAATACATAACCTTCGTTAGTTGGCAATTATAAAAGAGATCCTTGTGCGCAGTATGTGGAAAGTGTATTTTGTAGGTAGCGAATTTTAAATTGATGAAATCGAAATTGGACACAAAATTTCTATATAAAGTAAATTCAATCTATTTAAAATTATACAAGTTCTCTAACATTTTATGTTTGGAAATTTTAAAAACAGTCAAATAACCCTAAATATAAGCTTTTATGTTTTTTATTAATATTTACCACTATAATGAATCGAAATACTTGATAGCATTAAGAAAGCCTGCCTCCAATTCATTTAAATATTTATTAATGTTTCGAGAACTAATCACCATAATTTATTATCTAAATATATACACAATATTAATACCATGTGTTTGAGGATGAAAAAAAATTCTTAACCTTAAATAAATTTTTCATTAAGAAGAGAATTTAAGAAACCAAAATTTTATCATAGTGTGTTTATTATGAAGTAAGCACGATTGAATAAAAATTGTTTTAATATAAAAAATGTAGTATCATAGATTAAATAATAAAACGTCATGAGCAAGTTTCTGGAACTACAAAGTATATTTTTATTTTCTTGTTTTTCATGGCCATTTCCAATATTTATCATCAAACTTTTATTTATTACAATCGATTATTAGTTTTTCATGCTTTAAGTAACAACCTCGAATACTTGACAAAAAGATTTACAAAAGAGTTTATTGATTACCATTCAGAAACCCGATAAAGTGGTGTTAAGTATAAAAAAACAGCTTTGATATTTTTTATAGTTTATTGATATAACATAAAGTGCACAATGACAAAAGACAACCTGAATAACTTAAAGCATGAAAATTTATGATTGCATAAATTTAAATTTTGCAGCGAAAAAACCAAGGCATTATCAATAAATATGTATACTGCCAATGAGTAAAAATAGAGCCATAAATGTTTTTGCTCTTTTGAAACTCTTTGTTATTTTGTCTCAAAACGAATTCAAGACTTTTAAATTCAATAAACTATAGCATATTCATTGTCAATTGATTTATAAGTAATTTCTTAAATTATTTGTAAGTTCATATGAACCCTAACAGCCAGGTTTGTCACAGTTACGTCGCTGCAACGTAATTTTTTGTCACTCTAGGTCACAGTCGCAATGTGACAAGTATGTGACATCACAGTGATATATCGCGTAAGTCACCGTCACAATGTGACTGGTATGCGATATCAAAAGGATGTCACTGTGCGATCTTGCAGTGACATCATATTGTGACTTGTATGTGATATCGCAGTGATGTCATCTAAATCCCAGTCACAATGGGGATATCCCACAGATGTCGCAATTTGCTCTTGTAGTGACATTACATTGTGACATGTATGTGATGACACAGCGATGTCGCTTTAATCCCCGTCACAATGTGACTTGTATGTGATATTCCAGTGATATCACAATGTGATATTGCAGTGGCATTGTGTTGTGACTTGTATGTGATATCCCATTTTTGTCCCATACCAATATGGCTGCAACATGATCTATGTGACCTCGCTGCGATGTCAAGTTCGTCGCTAATTCGCCACGCAAGTCACCTAGGTCGCATACAAGTCACAATGCGACATTGCTTCAATATTATGTTCATCACTATACCCAGCTAAAAAATAAACTGCAGTTTTTCTACAGAAGCGAAGAGATTTTGAAGTATTTCTACAGTCAACTGCAGATTTTCTGTAGAAAAATGTCGACTGTAAAAAAACTTCAGTTATTTTGCAATAAAGTCTAAAGTTAATTTGAAGTGATTTATTTCAAAGGTTACTGTGGGCTGTTAACTGCAAAAATACTGTAGATTTTTTGAAGGGCCATCTTGATTTTAAAATACTTTAACTTATCTAAAGGTGATTTGAAGTGATCTATTAAAAAATATATAAGCTGGTTAACTGCAAAAATACTGTACATTTTTCGCAGTTTCATCTTGGCTTAAAGTATTTCAGTTATTTTTTAAAAAAAATAATCTAAAGTTTATTTGAAGTTATGCTTTAAAAATAATGTGTGCGTTATTCCCAAAAATACTGTAAAATTTTTTGTAGTGATTCTTTATCTTAAAATTGCTCTTTATTTTTGAAATTAGTTTTGATATTTTAAACTTGTAGTAATTGTATCCCAGCTAAAAATTGTTGGAATTTTTCGCGGAAAAACATTTAATTTTTAATGTAAACATTTGCAGTTTTTTCGCAAATTAGCTTAATTAAGTTCAAATCGCAGATCTAGATTTTGTTAATCTGTAACTTCTAAAAATTCAGAAACGATATCAAAGCTATAATTGGCGATTCAAATTCTTTTTTCCAATTTCCATGGACGTTTTTGATTTGATTTTGCAAAAAAGAAGAAAATAATGAAACTTATATAAAGAAAACTTAAATGAAAATAATGAAACTTAAACAAAAAAAAAGCAGATTTAAAAATTATTTGCTTAATATTTCCGTTTGCTCAATAGCTTTGCTCTCACCTTTTTATAGAAAATTTAAAAATAATTAATCTTAAAGGAATTCTTAAGATATATTTTTTTTCTAACTCACAAAATTTGCATCCAATTTATTTATTACCACCTTAGAACAATTAATTAAATTTAATTTAAATATTTTAAAATAAAAATCATAGACAAATTGTACGCAAAATCATGAATCAAATTTATTGACTATAATCGAATCCATGGGGTGTGTAATTTTGTATGTTCTAACTATAAGATATGCCATTCCTAATTTTAAAACTAGCTCCAATTTGCAAGCTCCAATAGCGCAGTTGGTAGCGCGCTGAACAGCTACACAAAAACCCCCAGATCAAATCCCGTGCTCCTGCCTTCCTACTTGGGTATAAATACAATTCAACTTCCTGATAATTACTTTTATTTATATGTTTGATATTTAATAACATTTCACTAGATGGCGCCACCAGAAAAAAATTACTGCAGTTTATTTTTAGCTGGGTAAATCACATACTGGTCTCAGAAGTCAGTTATGTCACATACAACTCAAAATGCGACATTGCTGCGATATCATCGATATCCATGTTACGTAGAAGATACGTAACAAAAGCGGACATTCAACTTCTATGTGACAAAAAAGTGACTTTGAATGTGACATCACAGCGATCTTCAGTGACTTGTATGTGATATCGCTTTTCGTCACATACTCGTTACATGGCTGTTAGGGAATCTTTATTGATGCGTTTTATTATTAAAATGTGGTAACAGTCAGTATTAGTATATTTTTAAGCTATGTTGTGATATTATTAATAATCATATAATATTAAAAGTACTTTATTTACTACTATATGCAGTTTTATTGTATGTACATAATCCCAGTTTTCATAGAAATTAAACAATGCATTTCAATTAATTTATTTAAAAACATTGAAATAGATCAACGATTAAATCAGAAACTAATCCAAAATAAATCCACGAATACACTAAAAAAATGTGTTATCACTAATTTTGAAATTATTACACCTCCTCTGTGCAATAATGCGCAGATATTACATTTCAATTAAAAGATCATAAACACACCAAAGCTCTTTAATCTTTGGATATATTTTATATTTGAGAAAACCTTGAAACACTGTTTCAACAGAGAATTCAATTATATTTCCAATTTACTTATCTCTTCAAATATAAAAAAAAGCTTCGCTTAACTCCCCGTGCTATCTTTCCTGAATCAAATGCGGGCTAAGTAAATATGCATCTCCAGAATCACTTTGAGAGATGATATCCAACCCAAACCAGATAAGAACAATTTATTTAAATGTTTCTCCTCCAAAAAGTTTCCTCCAAATCCCATCCGCATATCCCATAAATATTAAAAACGAGTCAGTTGTGCAATTTCTATAACTTTAAGAAAAAGTACTTAGAATTTGAAGTCCAATTCTCAAAAGCGTGCAATAACACAAATAATAATGTCTCTCTTTTTTGTTAATCTCACTTCGAGCTAAAATTGAAAACGCACGAATGCTTTATCTTAATAATGGTACAACTTCAGCTAAGGTTGAATCCATTTTTATTATAAAACAATGTTATATTAATCACGTCTTTTTTCATCGGCAGTTAGCCTCGAATAAGTGCTTAATCGTCCGTAAAGTACTTAAAGGGGTGGGGTAAAACAGCACTGAACATTTGTAGGCGTATAAGCGAAAAAAGTTAAAGTTAGTTTAGAGATAGCCGGAAGAAACTACCTATCCTTTAGTTGTTTAAGACTTAGTATCTTGTTATGAAAAAGAGAAAAAAACTGAATCGTATCACTGTTAAACTAATGCCTCTTAGCAACGTTTTGCCATTAAAATTGAAACCGTAAAAAGGGTAAACATAGGAAATATGGCTTCGTATTTTGTCAAAGAACTCGTCTGTGTAAACAGTCTCTTGACATTTTTTTTAAATACTGCATCTTGATTATCTTTGTTTAATTATGGGTGAATAATGCTTTCTTAATTATTCTTAGGCAAATATTTATTTAAAACCGACACACGTGAGACTAACCTTAGATTTTGGCCACTTGCTAGCTTATAAAATAGGTTTCCTTAGAATAAAGTTTATTACTATTTTAGAAGATTTCGCTATTCAATTAAAAGAAAAAACCCATTTGCGTTATTATCTTACAAAATAAACAATTCTTACAGTTTTCTGGTTTCATTTCTTAAGATTCTGCTCAGTCTGCTTTAACAATGAATTTTTTAATTATAACACTACTTAAATACCTAAACTTTTTATTTTGAAAGCTTTGTAAATTATTGTTGTGTATGTAGTAAATGTACGTAGAGCTGTATTTAAACTGCATTTCTTGTGAAGTTTAGCTTAGTTGCGAATATATTCTTGTTTATTTGTTTTCATTTTGTGTTTTTGTTCAGTTGCGCTTCAACTAGATATTAAGTTTTTTTTGCTGTGTTTTTGATTTAGTTCACGTACTTCCTAGTATTTAGCAACCTGGTCAAGTGACGAGGACGACACCTGTGTGGATACATTATGTAACTTTAATGCCGATATTGTTCGTGGCGTCGGGACTTAGGAGCATATTTAACGTGCACTGCCTCGACGGAGTATTTATGATTCGTCGGATTTTTGGTTGCACAGACGGTTTATAGATTGTCTCTTATTTATAGATTGTCTCTTATGATGTCACCTTTAAAGCGTTGTCTGTTGGGTGCCCGCTCAGGTGCTATCCTCGTTACTTGACCTGGTTTCCAAATTAAGAAGCGTGTAATGGCTGTCTGAGCTTAAACAACTAAAAAAAATACTGAAAGATAATTACTAGAATAAGCTCGCTCAGTCGAAGCAGTAAACCAACTCCAAAGCTTCAAATCCAATTTATTTCTTCCGAATACTCCCATGTACGCTAATGGTGACTGGTGCACGTTAAATCCGTCGTGGTCACCAAGTCCTCCAAGTTCCCATACCAAATCAATACCTCTGGGGGTGACAAGCCAATTCTGGGGATCCTCTAGTTGGCCTATGTTTCTAAAAATTAGATGGATCCACTTATGTGTGTGTTGCGTCTGTCGTACTTGACGAAGGTTTATAAGCGGGTCTCTTATCAAGCACACAAACCTGAATATATATGTCTACCAACCAACCAATTTATTTCTAATGAACCGTAAAAAAAGAAGAAAAATGAATCCAAGCTGCTGAAATTGTAAGTTTTTGTTTTCTTATCTCTAATTAAAAGTTGCACGACGTTAATTATTATTTTTAATCATTTACAACTTAACTCTTCCAACAGCAAAATAAGATTTGTAATTTTAGGCTGCTTGATATATTCTTAGAGTAGCTTTGAGGTGCTTTAAGAACCCGTATGTTTCCTCCAAATAGAAGTAAGAGTTTTTGTTTATTACTCCGGGTCTTTCTTAGGTATAAAATTGCGTATTTGAATTACACGAATTCTTTTTGTATGAAAGTTTTCTAAACAAACTGTTAAATCCAGCGATTTAGTTTGTCGACAAAAAAATGAAGCATCTAGATCTATAGAATGCTTCGACCTACATGTGTCCCTAAATCAGTGTGTGGGGGTTAACCAGTGCGTGGGTTGTTTAGGTCTAGACGGCGGTAAATCTTCAGCTAAGTTATTTGAATGACTAATTGATTTTAAAAAGTTTCCTAAGCCAGTTCTTTTGAAACTTTTAAGTTGCCAATAAGGTATATTTCTATTTTACTGTACTTCTTGAATGCCGACGTGCACTTTTATTCGGCTAGTAAACGGGTGTCGCTATTCCCCTTATTTTAAAGTGAATTCAACAATTTTAAAAAATACCATGAAACTTAAAATTTTATTTTCGTTAACTTCAAATTAGCTTTTATATAAGAATATTCAAAAGTAGCCAACTTAAATAGTTATAAAAATGTTTTTAGTTTTGTAAAATGTGACATGAAAAATGCAAAAATAACGGTATTTTTATCAACGGAGGGTGATTTTAAAAGTAACATGTTTCTGTTCTCAAAACTTGTAAGCGTTATTTTTTTCCTGTACTTGTAATTAGTCAGTACAAATCTTACGATTTCGTCTCTTTTTCGATTTTGCACTAGCACAACCTTAAAATAAACCTTCAATAGTTGGCAGTTTATTCAAAGGTCCAAAGTTAACCATTTTCCAAATCTTGACAATTTCCACATTTGGAAGAAAGAATCAATACATAATTTTCAGGTGCTTCATCTTGTAACAACTCGAGAAAGTATTTTTTGTTGCCAATTTTCCAATGATACTTTTCAGCATATGGGGTACAGAGACGTTCGGTGTAAGAAGCATACGCGACAAGGCATGATTGATGTTCATATTCAGAAAGAAAATTTCGAGTAAGGGATATTTCGATAGAATGAATGTAAGATAAATGTGCCAAATAAAATCATGCAGTTAAATAAGCCTACTTTACTGGTGTTCAAGCAGTTTGTAGGGCAATGTTTTGAAAATAAATTGTGAATAAGTTTAGCTTTTTTAACTTACAGAGGGGCTCAATATTTAACTAAAAATAAGGTACAAATATTCAGGGCACAAAAGTTCATTTATTATCATTTGTTTAATCAGTTAAGCAACCACCTTATGTTGAAAATTAAGACACCTAAAAACATTTTTCAAAATATTGTTTTTTCAATTAATAACCATGGTATATAATTTGTTCTTTACAAGTAAAATGAAACTCATTGAATCTCTTAAATAGGACGTTGACTTTCTTTTATCTTTAAAAAGGAAATTAAGTTTTTTAACTGTTAATCAAATTAGGATATTTTTAAAAAGTTTCAAGTAATTGTACTTTTTCCATCACTAAATAGCTAGATTCTAGTCCGGTTACAGGGTCAAGCATCAACGAGCTCGGATATACTTAGGAAGGGGAACACCTAGCGTGAAATACAATGTTTTCTTCTGACTCTTCGGAAGTATCATTTAGATTTTATCAAAACAAAAAAAAATATAAAAAAACAATGAATGCCACAATGATTATTGGATGTATTTTTCGATAAATTAAAACAAAATTAGTGTATTCCTATGTCCGATGCTTCTTTCTTGGCGACGTTACAAACATTTGGTGGATGTGGAGAACAAACCGTGCTTAAGTTTTTCCTAACATTAATTTTCAGTCTTTGTAAGAAATTTTCATCATTCATGAACTTATTTTTCAACATATAAAAACAAATAGTAAGTACTAATAATAAGTAGTAGTAGTATTTATGCAAATGTATTTTTTATCCAAAACTTTATTAATTTGCCTTTAATGAAATTTTTTGATATCGTAACTATTTTATAGTTTTGTAGTCATATACTTTTATATTCAATGCAAATTCTTCGATTTTTTTAAAAAATATAAGAAGGTCCCAATAGCTAAGCTTAAAGCACACAAAAATAAAATAAATTGTTTTGTTTGTTTAAGGGTTAACCATTTTAGTAAATCGAATTTTCTAGTACTTGCTTAAACGTACTAAAATGCTATTTTGTTTCACTAAACACAATGAAAACTTCTTAAAAAAACTTTTACGCATGTGATTTTGTATTTCATGAAAAAAAAATGAATTATGATATAACCGCTGTTATATTTCCTTTTCAAAACAGCCTCTTGAATTATAAAACTAAACTTTCTTTGCTTAAATGCAATAACAAAAACAAATGACTCTATGAATATGTTATTTAATTACGTTACGCAATATTCCCTTTTTTATAAAATATGTACAAAAAGATAATGAAATGTAAATATCCATTAGATCATGTATCTAAAATTAACTCTTTATTGGTTTTGTCGGTTGAATTAAATTTGACGTGTTTCATTAACCAATTTTTAAGAACAAATAATAAATGGTGTGCATTCAACTTTATAATTATTTAAATTATGAATTCGTACCTTTAATATATTTTTTTATTCATATTTCAAATTAAAATTTACATTTGAAAGATTTCTAGGTTGTTTATTATGAGTTGCGTTTATACTTTTTTATGCGTACATTATTATTCAAATTGCTTACTGAATTAGAGCGACACTAAGTATGGTGATTTACATTAACCTACTTCGATGGATTCTTAAGCAGATATTTTAGTTTTTATTTCAAACCAAAACACGCCAAGTGCAACCTACTTAAGAATAGTTAATACTTAATCCCCTCATCATCAAATGTGTTCAGTAATTATGTCATCATTACGTTAACTAAATCTACATACAAAGATTTATCCATTAATCTATTTCTCCAGACCACATAATCAAAAGATATATCCGAAGAATATGTCAAATCCCTTAATGTTATGTCAGATAAATGTCAGGTTAAGATAAAGGACTAAGTTAATGTATAACGAAAATAGCAACGAAAGTAAGTGAGATCTTCAATGACTCATACAGGAAGTCTGACAAACTTTCTTTAGGCAAATAAAAGTTAGGGCAAAAGTGACATAGGTCCATTTTTCCAAAACTTCACTTGACAGTAGTTCTAAAATACGAGGTCCGTTACCAATCGTCATTCTGTAATTCTAATGTGACGTTAATTCAACTAAACCACTTCTCCACATAAAGACAGAATGTCTTTTGAAGATGTATTTTTAGCAGAAAACGGCGACAATATTAATCAAGTTCCTTTGTTATTTTTTTATATAAAATACATGGTTAAATTTTAAAAAGAGGCCCCAAAACGCAATCCGTTATTATTTTTGGGGCCTCTTTTAAAAATATCACCCTATACAACTAAAAATGTAAGATCATATAATAAAAAAATTCGATGAATAAGGATGTAAAAATTAATACGTCTTTAGCCCACTAAAGCAAAATTATTTTTTTACTATGCTTTTTTAAAAAAATTACAAAAAATTAAAAACCTACACTAATTAAAAATATGTTATAGATAGTTGAAACTATACCCAAGCTTACAAGTGAAAAACAGAAATAAGTAAGATAACTGGGAACCAAAAAAATAGGGTTTTTTTATGATAGCAGCAAATCCTTTTTTGCTGTAACCACATGATAACGCAGGCTTTAATGGGTTAACAATGAAATGTTTCTTATGCTGTCTGATACAGTTCACCGATTTTTTTTACCTAGTACTAATTTACTAGAGTCTTGTGTTTCTTTGGAATAAACAGACATAAATTAGGCACAGTTAGTTTAACCACTGATTTTGAAATTTGCGTTAATAAATAATTTTTTACATGACCATTTACATTTTTTACACATGAAGCTTTATTTAATAAACTCCGTAATAAGCTACTGAACAGAAAATAAGGACATTTTATTTGTTTTTGTACAATGATTATGATTACGATTTATTTTTATCCTTTAATATTTCCATTTATTTAATAATATTTATTATTTATAAAAATTTTCATTATTAAACTTTTTTAATTAATAAACTAAAATTAATTTTAATTTTGCTCACAAGGGATGGATAAAAATTCGTCTAAATTTATGCATATAAGCAAACTTTGAAAATTGATTTAAAAAAATTTATATATTTTCATGCACTCCTTACTATGCATACCTGAGTATTTTTTTTATAGAGAATGGGTATGCAAAAAATTAAAAAATCTACCAAGAATCAGCAAATATTTTGAAATCCACACTCGTTAGTGGTACATCACATGTAAATAGAGATGCAAGACAAATAACGAGTCTTAATAAAATACCGGCAGCGTCAAAAATAGTGAGTGGTCAAGACCCCTTTATTACTGCATTTTCTATATCCTTGAGGTAAAGAAATGATTGCAATAAATAATACAAATAATTGTTGTAAAATTGAATTCTCCGCTAATTTCAATTATGTTCCTTTTAAATTCCCTAGTATTTACACAACAAATAATATTTGATTATGCTTATATTTTTATAAGATCTTTTATAATTTTAGGATCAGTACAGGATATCGGTTTACGTACAGATAAAGAACCCTTTTATATATGCCAAAATTAAATGCTTTAAGATTATTTACAAATTACATTGCCAATGTTGTGATAATCCTTTTCGTTTTGCACCTGTGCACGTTTACCTGAAGATTTAAAAACAAAACTGGAAGATTTAAAACAAGACACAATTGGATTCTTCTGCTGAATATCAGAAAAATTACAGTTAATTTGAAACTCATTTTATATAGCAAAAAAGTAATTAACAGGATTTTGTTTGGATCAATTATTTGAATAACTAAAGTAATAGTGAAAGTAAACCAAACATAAATGAAAGCTTGTGTACACATTTTGCTAAATTTTACTTTTTATCTAGTACTAATTAATGAAGTAATTTAAACTGTATTACAGCTTATATCAAACAATATACTCTAATTAAGTTTAAGCTACATGCGTAATTTTTTTAACGAAGACATTTTGGTAAATATGAGACTTCATGGATAATTTGTTATAATTATACTAACACAGTAAATACGATTCTTTTTAACACGCGAGGTAGCTTAAATAGTCTTGTCTTGATCCATAAACAAATAATCTGTTATCAAATTTGGTATTTTTAGACTCATGAAAAGGGAAATAACCAGAACCAGAAAGTAAACTATAACTTAGCAAACTTTATATGCGCCAATATATGACTTTAATTTTCTTTCAAAGTGTCCGTTATTAAAAAAAAGTTGAAGGTTGCCGGATAAACAACTTTTGTTTTAAAAATAATTAGTTTATAGAAAATATCAGTTCAATTTGATCATGTTTAATATTAAGTGCATTTTAAATAAACTGTTTTGAAACAAATGCAATGAATTTTTTGCATTAATTTTGATATTTTCCTTAGTTAAATTTTTTGTTTATTACATGCTTATCAAATGTTCCATGTGGTAGTGTAAGTTACTATTGATTTCTCATGTTAGACTTTATAATTTAAAGACTGAAAACATTCAGAAACAGTTGATTGTTATTGAAACACTATGTCATCACTAACTAAAAGATACATGGAGATGGAGTTCCATTGCTCATGTCGACACGTTGGGACTAACTAAAATTTTAATAACGTGTGTAATAGTACACAGATGTTGAGCGCCGTACTTAGATTAGTTTTATATCCTTGTATTTTCCGACGCCTGCTTATGTACTAATTGTTTTGGCTTTAGCGCATGAAACTAGGTTACTAAAAATTAAATAATGCTGGAAGCATCGAACTAAAACTAAAAAGGTCTTGCATCATTTTACACAACGATTTGTATCGTTACATTGTTTACGCTTTACTTTTTTGACTTGAACCACTTACAGCTATAGAGTTAAATCTGAGGAGATAAAGGACGTAACTATCTTTAGAAACAAACAATAACTTCAGAGCATTAAAAATAAAATTTAAAATATAAAATCAATTATAATAAATGGATACATAATGTTAAAATAAATATAACTGATTCGCCAATTCCTTTTAAACAGCACCTAGACAAATGAAACAAAAAATGTTTTCTTAAAATTGGGGCATTTTGCAAAAGCAAATAGCTTAGTAAAAAAACTGCTACATTGAATTAATTCGCCCTGAAAGGGTGCTTATTTCAATATTGCCGTATAATTAAAATGCAACAAAGGATAGGATGGAATGTTCTGTCTCTAATCATCAGCTTTTAAAAGAAATGTGCAGTAATTTTCTCGTCAATACAGGAGAATCAATAAATGAGCAAATTTAGCAAGGTATGCTTTTCGAAGATACTTCGTTTTACGGGAAATTCAGTGCTTTAGTGAGTTAAGTACTGGGCAATTAAAAATATAGGTAGTAAAATGCTGAACGGTTCAATTTTTTTAGTACCTGTAGCTATTGCACGCGAATTCCAACGAACAAAACGTGAATTCTGAGAAACTAATGCAATTCAAATCTTATGTTAGTCACTTCTTTAATTAAAAACCCATTTTCAAACTACTAAAAATGTTTATATTATTTTAGCGATTTCGATATAATTTGATTATCAAAGGAGTAAATTCCATATATTTTACATAAATTAAAAGCTTTCTATTGAACTCTTTGATGTGTAAGCGATAATCACCTAGACCACATCTAAGAGGGTTAAAATATGAAATTAAATTTTACTTTCAAATTAAAATCTTTCCAAAACCTTAGAGAAAAAAATACCTTAAAAAAATAACTAATAAAAAATAACTTTAAAAAATAACTAATTGGTCTAAATTTGTGTTCTCCAAACATCATTCTACAACAAAACAAATCAAAATTTTGCATTCAAATATTTATTTAAACGAATAAATAAAAAATAAAAGTTGTCTTAATTAGTCTAGATACGATCGATTTTAATTGATTTTGTTAAGCCAAGAAAATCTTAATCTGTGTAAAGCAATGTCTGATTTCCGAGCAAAGTTACTGCTTAAGGATATTAGTTTAAACATCAAAAGAAAATCGATAATTTCCCTCATCAAATTAAAGTTTGAGACATTAAATTAATAAAACGATTGGTATTTAATGAGATATAGCCTCTTGTCAAATACTTGAAAATACCGATGCTTATTTTATTTCGAACAACTCCAAGTTAATCGAAACTGAGATTCTTGCAGTTTTATATGCAAATGAGAGCATCCGAAGTGCGGTGAGAAGCTTCTATGAGTTACTATTTCGATTAGTAATTTCTGGTTTAGAATTATTTTAATTGTATTTGCACTTCAGGCTATGAAAATTACGAAGAGATTTTGTTATTAAATATGACGTACGTGGTTTGTTTCTTTTATCGAACCTAGCTTGCTCTAAGATACAAATGATAAATGTGCATTAAATATAATCTCACACAATTATAATACATTACAAACCCTTCAATGTGTGGATAGTAATGTTTTCAAAATCAATGAAAATAGAGTTAAATTTAGTCTAAATTACTTCATTGGGGCTTTTATTTTATGAAAATGCTTCAAAATTTTCAATTACATGTAATTAATGCTATATTTTTTTAAAATTTAGAAACTTGAATATTTTTAAATCACTTGGGTTTATCATCATAAAAATAGATACACGTAAAACGATCTTGTAAAACTTCAACGCCTGCTTATACAATACTCGAAAAAAATGTACACTTTCTGACTAACAATATATTTTCATACTTTTGCACTAAAAACAACGTATTGCAATAATACTTTAAATAATGCAAAGTGTTATGAACAAAATTGTAAGTAAAAAATAAATTTTTAGATCATAATACAAATATTTTTAATAGACATGAGAAGTGACTAGTTTAAGTTATTTTATGAGATAATTTAATTATACGTGAAATTTTACGCATAACTTACATAATGCACTTTAATATATTTTTGTAGCTCCTACCGACGTAAGTACAAGTAAATTTATACCTTTGCTTCATAATGCATCAACGTTAAAAAATATATTAAGAAAAATTGTACAAAAATTTTATGAATGTACATGTCTTGGAAATATTTAGAGCCAAAATACTTAACTTTATTTTAAATATAACTTTAGCATATTTATTAAAATTTAAAATTAAACTTAAAATATAAAAAGATGTCACACGAGTATTTTATTAAATAAAACTATTGTGAATAAAACTTTTTTGTCTGTCCGTTTTTCGATTGCATTTCTTAGATTCACTGTGGCAGAAAATCCGCTGTCAACTGGCCTGTCATAGGCAGAACGTTTCGGCCAAATACAGAAACGGTTATTTTCAAACTCATTTCAAACAATACGGAAGTTTTTTTTTCTAATTTTTAATAATGCAGATCTTACTGACAGCACAACAAATATATATATATATGTATTATGTATGTATTGTTATGTATGTATTAGTTTATATGTATTATTATTGTATAGTATATATAATATATATATATAATATTATATATATATATATATATATATATATATTATATATATATATATATATATATATATATATATTATTATATATATTATATACATATATATATATATATATATATATATATATATATATATATATATATATATATATATATATATATATATATATATATATATATATATATATATATATATATATATATATATATATATATATATATATATATAAAATGGAAACACGATCTTTTAGTTTAAAACCATACACTATACATACCTGGGTTAGAAAAAATCTTAATTTTTTTTTACTTATCCATTTGGACAAGTAGTTAAACCGGCAAAAATTTTTACTTACCCAAAATAATATTATGAAGATATTGTTTAAAAAAATAAAAAATTATTTCAAAAATATTTCTTCAAGCTAAAAAAAATTTCTTCAGTATTTTACAAAATTAGCTCTCTGGTAGCAATATATTCTTAAAAAATCAAAAACTTGAAATTTTACCTGCCGATTCGGGCAAGTTGAAAAAAATAATGCTTGTCCGATCTCAATTTTTTACTTGCCCCTGGTAATAGATTTGCCTAACCCTGTTACATAACCTTATAAAAATTTAATTTTTTCTTGAAAACATTCAAATTTCTATTCTAAGTTATGTAACATAATTTATTTCCATTTATATACTTTTTTACTAAAACATGATTTTTTAAATGTTTTTTAACTTCTATAATTATCCTTGTCTATTTAAAAGTTTGGATAATTACATATTAGCTTCTAAAACAAATTAAGAATTAAAGCAATTAAACGGGAAAGGGAAGTATTGGTCAATTTTTATAGAAGCTATGAAATATATTGAATTAATGAAGCAAAATGTCAAAAACAAAGAATTACAAATTCGGTATTTTCTTTACCTTTTGAATTGCAATATAAAATTGCTCCTTAATTTAAAAAAAATAATATTTTACTTATTTTAAGTATGCTGTTATATATATTTATTAACTTACATCTGGCTCCTTTAAGCATATTTTGAAACTGCAACTTACGAAAAATCCCGATACCGAAAAAGTCCCGAAAGTAGAAAAAGATATCTGAGCACATCAAAGTTCTAATGTCCCGAGAAACTTTCCTGTCATAATGGTTATTGTCGTAAAATATGTATTTCCATAAATATACCTTTTCCCATCTTTTCCGGGAATAAATACGGCCCAAAACGGCTGACGTGCACTGAACGATTTAAAACGGAAGGGCAATTGGCCTTATATTTTATACTTTTTCAGTCTTTAGTCCCCCTTTTTAGTCCCTTTTAGTCCCCTTGTGACCAGTCGAGGAAAACTAAAAATGAGCCTGTCAGGCACATCCTTCAACAGTACACAGTTGATCATTATTTCGTGAATTTAGTTTGCACTGTCAGAGAATTCTAACTTTTTGATAGAGAGGCTTATTTGAATGGTGGTACACATAGAGGTTTTTATGCGTTTCGATATTGCAGAGGTAGCTTTAGTTGGAAATTGAGCCAACCGAGCAAAAGGATGGTTTGACAATGCTGTAAATTAGATTTTCTTCCAAATTTAGATTTGTGTTTGTATTGCTATAATTAACGTATTTTTGCAATAGAATTTTGTTATTTTTTGCCTAAACTCTCTAACATAAATTTCTTGATTTAAATAATGAGCCCATTGAGAATTTTAAAGTTTGACTTTATTCTGTATCTTCTTGAGCATGCTATACATTCGCTGATCAATGCAGAGAAAAACTATCGCTAATGAAGAGCCCCATTTATTATTTTTTATAGTGGACTGAATCCTTCAAATATGTTAGTATCAGTTCCATTGTACACACTATTTTCGCTCATCAAATGACTCCGTGTAGGATAAAAAAAAAACGTATCCCGTTTTTAAAATTAAGCAAAGCACAATTAATATTTAATGCTGAGGTCATTATTAATCTATATCCTTCATTTGTCTTCAGCCATCAAAATGTACCGCTATTGAACTAAGTCCCTCATACATATAAACTATCGACCAATCTTTTGTCTAGGTTTCTACCCGGGTACTTTGCATTTTATTTTATTTCTTGGCTACTTTTTGATGGATTTTTTTTTCCTTTCCGCACCCCGCGATTTTGTGGATAGGCCTATTATGCACAGAGGGT
Organism: Oedothorax gibbosus; assembly: GCA_019343175.1. NCBI lineage: Eukaryota > Metazoa > Arthropoda > Arachnida > Araneae > Linyphiidae > Oedothorax > Oedothorax gibbosus. The sequence goes on along the minus strand of CM033275.1, from coordinate 4,897,664 downwards.
GGCACCCCTTCATCCGAAAAAGTCGATAAGGGGGAGGGGAGGGGGTGCTATCGCCACATCGGCGGCTTGTTTTGACAAAATTCTAAGTGACACGAAATTTTTTCCCGTATAAAATTATCTTTAAAACAATTGTATTAGAAAACAATAAAAATTGAATATTTATACATTTATGTGTGTGTGTGTGTGTGTGTGTGTGTGGAACGTCATGAACCATAAAGAACTATGTAACTGTGCAAAGTATGAGATTCTACATAAAATGAGAGCTCCAAGTCATGAAAATGAATGAATTATGAAAACAGAGACAATCATAGGCACTAAGACAGCACTGCAAACTAATCAGAGACAAGACATTTACATACTAAACGAAAACGTAAAACCATTCTTTTCCCAAATGCCAGGCTTTTTTTTTACTTCCGAATAGTTCATAACGATTAACAGATCAATTTTTTTTAAACCATTTAAAAAAATTCTATATAAAATTATGACTTTTTGTCGTATTCACCACAATTAGAAGGGTCTAGTTACAAAACTCACATTCTCCCAAAGTATGATATAGGGCTGTTCAATGGTGACTTTTGACGATTGTTAATACAATTGGACGAAGTCACCAATGAACGGACCAGACTTATATCTTATTTGTACGTTCGCAAATGTGAGTTTTGTGACTAGGCCCTTCAATTGTAAAGCTATTTCGAAAGTAATATCAGTTAAACTTTTATCTAACTGATGGCTTGGCATTTAGAGGAAGAGAAGCCTCACACACGACTATCAAAATATTTACTGTGGAAGGCGATGCGCCGCTGTCAGTTTTTCAGTTTTTATATTTGTTATACTTTTTTGTCAAAAAGATAAGGATAGGCACGTAAAACTTGTAAATGAGTGACTGATTTTCTTTAAAAGTTCGTCATATGGATTTTTTTGTCATTTTTATTATTTTTAAAAACATTAGTTTGACAGAAGGGTTTAAAGTCTTAAGCTATATATAGATTCTAGGTAATAGATATATAAATTTTATATAAGCTATATATATTCTAGATAATATTACTCGTTTGGCTGGGTTTCTTTGTTTCTTTCAATCCTCTTTCAACTAGTTGCTAGACTCACATACTTTGCTCATGTTTATTGTGTGCTTATTTAAATTGAGTTTTTTCCTATAACATGACCAGGTTCTTTAGTATAATTTTATTAAAACTTCAAGACAAAAAGGAGGGACAGTTATATTATTGCGTCAGGCCTATATTTGGCTATTCGATTTAAGTTGCCATGCAATGAAGATAAACAAATTTGATGAACATTCCACTTCAACACAATTTATAACTATAACAAACCTATGCTATTTTTTTAGGATTGTCAAAAGTGCCCACTAAACGGACCGGCAACGACACAGTATATATGTTTCCAAAAAGAGAGAACAACTGTCAACTCTCTCTATCTGTTAACTCTCTATCAAACCCGCACCAAATGAAAATTGGATCATACATGACTTAAAACAATTTTAAACTTTCCTAAAATTGACATGTTTAAAAAACAGCCATCACGTAACTTAGGCAGTTTGTTGTACAGTTTTAGGTTAGCCAATGTTCAAAAATATTTAATGTAATATGTCATGGAGAAACTGTAATTAAAAGGAGGGGTAGTATTGTCCGGAAAAATATGTTTTTAGAGTAACAAAAAACCCAACTTCCAACCAAATACAACTTAGTATTCTTTAGAAGTTTAGCTTTAAATCGTGATGTCACACTCTCATTATCAATTTATAAAGTATCATAACTTTGCAACGAAAGAACACAGATAGTTGTAACTGGGTATATTAATGTGAATTTTAGGACGATTTTTGGTGACCATTTCAAAACTCTATGTCCAGTAGTTATGAAGGTTTTCTGGCTCAAACATACAAACTTATTGGTTTATAGTTTAGATTATATAAGAACATGTGAGAGAATTTTTGAAGACTAAAATGGAAGTACTTACGAAGTTTTAATCTACTTTAAAGACATTTACATTTTTACAAAACTACAAGAATTTTTAAATGTAAACAAATCCTAATTTTTTATTCCGGTATATACTTAATAAAGTACAATGTTGAGTTAGTGTATTTAAATATAAACAAAATATAACCGCTTACGTTCAAAACAGTTTAAATTTCATATGACAATTCTATTTGTAAACAGTACGTATCTGGAATGTGTATTTTATTTAAATTCTGTCAGTTTGTTATGTTTAAATAATCAAGATGGAATTTCATTAAAAAATTGCACTGACAGTACTTTTCAATTCTACTTAAATTGGCACAGTGTATAAACTAATTTGTATTTCAATTTATTTTTCAATTAATTTTGTCTAAAAATTACAATGTTCAAACATTTGTAAGTCGTAGTAACTTTTGACAATGCGTATCAGCTTTAAAATAACACTAATAAAAATTATTTATAAAATGACGAATCTTTAAAAGTATTAAGCTTGTATAAGTTTTGTCATTATCATCTTTTAATTTCACCTGAATTAAAAATCAAATACTAAGGAAGTTATTTCCAACAACGATTCTCTAAATTCAAAATCTTTTCGAACTTTTGTTTGCAATTTTTAAAGTTTAAGAATATGCATACATGAATAGCAAGCCAATGCATGTCGCTACCCTTCAAACGTAAGTTTGCTTTTATTAAGGATGGTGTGTAGTTTTAGGAAATGAATAAAAATACGAAGCAAAAATTTTAACATGGAAATAAAAGCAGAAATCCTTATCTATTTCGTTTTGAGTGGTTCTCCCGGAATTCGAGTTCAAAGATTATGATAATTTAAAAGCGAATTCTAAAGATTGGTAAGAAGAGTTTTATTCTACAAATACGTTGCGTTTTAACTCTTACATGGTAAAATTTTGAATACACTAAACTTTTAAAACGTCGCGTTGGTTCAAATGAATATACATTTAGATTTGCCAAAAGAATTTTTGTAGAATTCGTTTTAAATCTCTGAAATATTTAGAACAACATTTAGATTTTTAAACTTTCAATATTTTTGTTCTTCATCTCTATGTTTCAGCTTTTCTCAAATGAGTTTTCCTAAAAAGTGTCAAATTAAATACAAATAAAACTTATTGTATTTTACATTGCTGTTAAAATTTACTGGTGCATTTTTAAATAAAGGATTTTCTTCTAATTTAGTGTCTATCATACCATGGTAATAAGATTAGGTGGTAAAGCTCAATAAAAACTATTTTAGAAAATTGCCTTTAATGATAATTAAATTTATTATTGCGCAAAATGCAGTTCAGTAATAAAATACAAATTAAGACTATTAGGTTATTATTTACTTATATTAGGTTATTGTTTACTTAATATACTATAGACTTGGGCCGAATATTGGCTCAAGAGCTTGCTGAGAGGTATCTTTTAATGCGGTAAATCAGAAAAGGGCATTTTTGTAGCGTGTAAAGTTGGAGATATTTAAAAAATAATGCATAATTTATGTCTCATCATTGTGCTTATGATACTAAAGGTTTCAGCTTGTCTGTAAATTTTTAAGTCTTGTATTTAATTCATGTATATGGCTATTTTATTTTTAACAACGTTATCTTAATAATAGGCGAATATAACAATTATCACAAATTTTAAATGTCGAATATGCAAATTTTAAACAAATACGCATTTTATTGTGTAATAATGTAAATTCAAGTAAATTCAAGTGATTAATATATATCATATAATTTCAAATGCAAAAACAAGACCCATAAAGCACACCGTGTTTTTCTAAAGAATAAAAATTAGACGTTAACAACACATCTTGTAAAAAAAAAATATTGGAAAAACAAGTTGCAATAAATTGTATCTTAAAAAAAACATTTTGAAGTGCGTCAAGGTAGGAGCACCTTCCCATATCGGATTTAGACATGGTTTTCAATTGTATATAAAGAATTCTCTGTTATGTCAGATACTAATGATACAGTTGCGTGATTTGTATTTCTATAGTTGTTCTATATAGGGGGTTGCATTTCCTACCACAGACAACTTAAACGTTTTTTTATAGAATTTTTATATTTTTTCCCAAATATGGAGTTTTTTGTTGTTGTTTTTTAAAGCCGATTTGTAGATATGCTGAAGATATTTTTAGCTGTCCGATTGTCTGCAAATATCTCTAAATAAAGGATTTTTTTAAACTAAGACCTGCTCGGTAGTATTTTTTTAAGTATAGCTAAAATACATTAACTATTTGGTGCTTTTTCAAAGATTTAAAAAAATGAAGTTATTGCAATTCTAAATTATAAATTCACTTATTTTCTACTTTAATTTAGTATTTACCAAGTCCCTTGACTGGTATTCAAAATTATAACTTAATTACCGGCAAAGAGACTGCTGATTTTAACTGTTGATGAGTACTAAAAAAATAAGAAGAATTATATAGAGGTTTTATATAAAGTCCAATTCCTTTTATCACACAACTGCACACTCAGATACCAAAAATAGCTTATTTAAGAAATACATTCAATAATAGAGTACACAAACATAAATCAAATTTCTTACAACAAAAAATCCGATACACAGATTTCTAAAAAGACTACTTTTTTCAAAACATATAAAACTTGAGATTTGTTTACCCCTATTCAGCCTAAGAGTTTGAATCGAAAATCTAGCTCTCATTATTTCCTATAAAAAAGCTATTCAATTTCATTAGTTAAAGACCATTTTTAACTATTACAAAACAGCTGTGCTGTTCGACTGATAACTTTTCTGTCGTTTTGGCTTTAATCAGCCGAAGCTTGTAAAAACGTGTACAGCGTTTTTTTAAATTTAAAAGTCCTATTTTAGGGTTTGTTATTTAAATATTTATAAAATCACTCTTAAACACTTATTATATAATTTTTCAGTTAGCTAATTGTAAAGTATAATGACTTAAGTGGCTATAGTAGTATACATACCGATTTAAAAAAAAAATTTGAACAAAGCAATCAGTTGCAATTATGTCAAACCAAACTGAAAAATCTGAAATCCAGGTTTAAAAATTTGGCTTGACACAAATTCTCCATTTGGGTTTTTTCCAATAAGTCTTTGCTAAACATAGCGATTGAATCGAAGTTCGGTTTCGAAATGAATTTCGTCACTTCAAACTGCAGCGATTAAATTATGTGCGTCTTGAAGCCTCAGGTTCTATCATGAGTAGATGCGTATAGTGTTAGTGCAGCTCAATTTCTATTTCTATATTAAACTGCAGGCGTTGAATATATATAGCTGAATTATCACTCAAATGAAGTGATATAAACGATTTCGAGAATATATTGAGAAAAAATTTGGCGATGGATGAAATGTGATTTTTAGTTGCAATATTTATTTTATCAAAGTTGAAGGTAATGATGGAAATAACTGGGTAAAGGGTGTAATTGGTCGTACTTTGATTTATAAAAATCGATCGTTTTTCTGTTTTATACTTTGTATCTGTCCTGGGATTCGGTATACCTTATTTGAAATTAGTTTTGGTTCATATGTTTGTTAGAATTTGTTTCCTATTTGGAATGGAACTTTGTTGAAATGAATTGTATTACAGATTATTTTCAGGTTCCATACCATTATTCCTTAGTCCACTGCTATTTAACATTCAATTGGCAGACAATTTTTTTGTCAAATTTAACTTGCTTCCCTACAATTGTTTCATAGCACGCACGATAAAGTAATATACACTAAACAAACAAGATTGCAGTCAGTAAAGAATGAGCTCTATGACGAGCAGCGTGTTAGGTAATAGAAAAGTAACGAAATATTTCGTTACCGCTAAAAGTAACTAAGTTGCAGATACTTTCTAAAAAATCTAACGGCGTTACTCGTAGTTACCTAAAAAAGTAGCTGTTCCAAGTAATACGTTACTCCATTGCCTAAAAAAATGTCTATCACTCGTAGCAATCTCATTCTTTTCGCTCTAACTGATGCAGTTTGTTGTTGCAAAAAAATATTTTCCGGCAGCAAATGTTTTGCATGTTTGTGTAGTATAATAACCATAATTTTCGCTTCTTGACTTCTTCACTACGAAAAGTGCCACCTTTTATATATTTCAAACACTGTTTAACCCTTTGCAGACCTCCCAGTTATATTCTAAGAATCGATATCAAGTTTAGATAAGGATTCCCGAAGATATTTTTTTCTACTTCACACACAAATGAAGAAAGTCCGATAATTGAATTAAAATTAAGCTTATCTATTTTTTTCTGTGGGAATTTCGATTTCTCATTAATAAAAGCCTCCACCGTTAACATCAGCTGCAGAGATTGATCGTGTGAAAATCATTACAGCCGCTGATCGCACCACTGAAGAAATCCCACTGTTTGTGAGCTGATCGTAACTTGATTACTTCAACTTTAGCGCCTTTTTTTCTTAATGCAGGTTCCAAAGTATCACATGGTTTTTGCTTCGTTTTTTTTTTAAATCTGGATGAAACCATGCGATGCTTAACAGTTTCTTTTAGTCTCAAATTTGTTTCAAAACGGGCAAATTACCCAACATGATAGTGGTATGTTTCGCATTTTTTTTCCTTATTTAAAATTCTTGTTTTATTTCTGTTTGAGTTTGGTTGCAACATCTAAGAATTGAGTTTCTTAGGTATAATGTGTAAATTTGGAGATTTTTAAATATATTAGAAGGTTTAAACTGAATTTTGTGACATTGAAAAAATTTAACTTTTTCAGCACCGTAACAAAAATATAGCAATAATCTGTTCTTTATTGACGGAAAAATGTTGTTCAGACTTTTTATTATGCTATCTTAAGCACCGAACATAACTAGACAAGTTCGTTTGACCATAAGAGATATTTTAATTAATTTCTCAACAAGCTCCATTTTTTACACTTTATCCATTAACATCCCATTTGTGGATACCATTCACACCTTCTTACCGAATAACAACGTTAACTTTTAAGTTTTTAGAATTCGGTTTTCGTGTTACTAAATTTGTTCTACAAAAATGTTTCAGTACCACGGTATTCATTTGTCTTATATTTTGTTTATTTGGATAAACTTAAGTATAAAGATTATATTTTCACATTCCAAATAAATTTTCTTCTCAATCGTCTTTGACGAGTTAAATGTATAACTATTTGTTTTTCAGTCTACCTCTTTTAGAAATGCTACTCACTCAAAATGCAATAATCAAAAAAAAAGTAATGACTAATCTAATTACAATCGGGCATAAGATTCTTTTTTATTACTGAAATATGTTAGCTAAAAGTTTAAATTTAACTTTTGGAACTCTCAGTGGAATCAAATTTCTCAACTAATATACTTCAATTATAAGTTTTAATATACTTAAATAAAGTTTTCCAACCACTGACTTAAACATCTCCATTGCCTGATATATTTTATTATATATTGCCTTATAGCAATACTCTGCGATGTTCTATTCTCTAGGGATTGGTGAAGCGATGGCAGCGCCCTCTGGTATAAAAATATTTAAATGCTATGTCAATTCTAATAAACCAGATTACAGTCCCCGTCCTCCCCTAAAGGAAGCAAACCTATCTGCTTACCAAAGGCATTTCTAATAGATGCGTACTTTTGTTAGCCGATCACTGAACGGAAAACTCAGCAACTCGAAATCTCTAGTGATTCTCTGAATCTGATAATGAACTTGAGGAATGAGGCTTTCAAGACGCTCACTCGAAAGTGACAAATTTCGGACACTCGGAAACTTCTCTGGGTAAAGATTGGAAATTGCATTTACCCGGATGCCGAGTCTATTTTTGGTTAGGAAGGAATCGCGCTTATAAAATGTTATTTAATGTTTTTAATGGCTATACAATGTTTCGTGTAGCGTATGATGTAAAAATTATATAGATATTCTATCGCCGTAATTGTATTTGATAGCTTCTGCCTACGATCTTGACTAAAAAAATCATTTTTTTTAATCCGAGTGGGCTTTATTAATTCACCAAAGGTCCATTTGTGAACATCATTAACACCTTCTTACCGAATAAAAAGGTTAACTATTTTTTTTTAAATTGTGTAACTTAATTTGTTCTACATAAGTTGTTTAGTCTTATGGTCCTGATTTCTTATAATTTGTTTACTGAGATAAATTTACGCTGAAAGCTTATTTTCGTTTGGCAAATTTTCTTGCCAACTGTCGTTAGTGAGTTAAATAACAGTTATTTTCCTATAAATATATGTAAGGGCACTTTGTCAACGGCCAAACCATAAAATTTTTATATAATATGTATACCTAATTACTTGAAGCTCTACAAAGATATCACATTATAACTCAAAAATAAATTGGTCAATTTAAGTTATAAAAGTATGAATTTCTTACGTGAAAATAATTGAACTGCATAATGGTTAATCGCATGACATTGTAATAATATAAATATAACTTTTTTTATCTATCACCAACTATTCCATTGCAATAGATGTGATACAAAATTGATTGTATTTCTATCTTGATAAATACTGAACATAACGCCTTCGTTCCGAACAAAATAAATTAAATCAGACAAGAAAAATATACACGCATTAAATTTTCAACTTATTAACTATCTATTTTATATTTAAACGTTAATTCCTGTAGTAAATAGTTTATATGCACTTTTGCTTTTCATGTGCTTTTAAGCACATGTATATATGTATAGAAACCTAATTTTTAAAAACGAAATAATTCGTTTTAAATATACGAAGTTGCATTACTTTTAGTCTTTAAATTCACGACTGATCTATACTAAGGAAAATATTATTAAAGGCTATAATCTATAGAATAAAAAAACAAATATTCATATGCAGGTTTTATTTAATATTAGAGTATATATCTGTAATACATTTCCACATTTTCTAAATGTAAAAAACTAAACTAAACACCATACCATTTAGGTCATGAAATATTCCTCTTGGCATAACAGGATACAATATTTATCTATAAAAACGTTTTCCCGTCAGGAAATACCTTGAGTTAAGTCTTGGATGTCTGCCTCCCTTGAGTTTGCTTCTGAATGATATTTTATTGCAGCAGACATACTTTCTTATGCAATAATTTGACACTTAGTAATGGGTATATGTGACGATAAAGAAGATGCGAATTAATATCAATGCTTTTATATTTTATTTTATTTGGATAAAGATTAAAATTTCAATTTCTTTTTAAAAGATATTAAATGTTTTTTTTTAATAATTTATGCTAACAGTTAATAGTAACTTAATTTAATTTTGTGATACCAATACTCAATTATGAACGTCGAATATTTCATGGCAAGTCTAGTCCATTTTACTGTTTCCCTGACTTGCTTCAGCAGCTAATTTTTATAGTTTTTCCCTTAAACTCACAGTTTTTACAAATTACAATGCTGTTTTCAATGGTATTTTAATTATAAACGCAGAAAATCAAGAAAATTAAAACCAACATCAAAGATTTTGCTTTATTTTGTTGGATTGGTTAAAGAAAATAAATAAAACTATTTAATGATTAATAGCTTATGTGTGTAACTTTTACCATGTAAACAGCAAGTTATGCCAACAGTAATTTTTGTCTTTCAATGTATATTAGGAATACAGTATTCAAAAAGGCTGCAAATATTAATACTTATCCAATTTTGATGAATAAATTATTAAATCATGTTTAAAGTTAAATTTACACAAATACAATTGAGATAATAATAACCTACATATCCTTGTTCTTTTCGTAATTCTTTGATACATTAAAAGATAAATTTATTAACGAAATTAAACTTATGTATTCTTATATAAATAGAAAATTAATCCAAGTCCACTTATAAAATTTTCAATCGAATGTATTTTTACCAAAAATAAACCTGCACCATATAGAGTTCTCAGAGGCTTAAATTTATTGAATTTTCCCTTCTTTGATGTCTCTTTAAATCTCATTTAAAAGTCGAGAAATAAATAAGCTTACGAACCTGGTTGCTTACCAAATAAGCATACGTAATTCCCAATTGTGAACGATTGAAAAGCTCTCTGATTACAGGACATTTCCTACAGAGATTTGTGTAGGACGAAGTTTTCTCCGGTTGTTTTCTTTGGATACACAATTTTAAAGAACAAGAATTTATTTTTAAAATCAAGCGTTAAACAGCGCATTGCAAAGCGACGAATTAAAATCAATCAATTTGCTTACTTTTGTGTATTGACAAATAATTGTACAAAATGCCAAGTAATGTGCAATACGAAAACTTAAGAGTGTCAATGAGAAATTCCGTATTTATATTTACAAAAATATGCATAAAATAAAAAAAATTGTATTTAAATTAGTTTTACAAATAATGTAGATAGGGTTTTTTTTGCATCGCGCTGTTTCAGACTTCGCTTCTTGCATAACTCGAAACATTTGATTTTAATAACAACATAAGTAATAATTGTGTTAAAAATATTTAAAAAATTTAACTAAATACATATAAAGATTTTTAAATACATTGAAAATAATAATTACATCTACTTTAATGGGAAGATTTATGAAAACATAAATAAAAAATAATGTTTCTTATTATAGAACTACAAGTCTTCCCAAGAGATAATTGAATTACCCTTCATGAACAATAATTGAATTTTCAACATGGTCCTATTATTTCCTGCATTGCTATAACTGTGTGTTTGATCATAATTAATAATCATTTATGTCCATAAAAAATTCTAATTATTATCTCGCATTAAAAAGGGATAATTTAAATCTACATGTGTACCTTGGCATTTTTATGGTGTCAAAGGAAGTAAATTAATATTAAAACAAATTATTACTTAATTACTTAGATTGGCACATCTAAGCATACATAAGATTTATATTTTTTAAAGGTCATTGCATTTATGCATATGCTTTTCTTTTTAATTATCTAAAAAAACTAATCTCCAATCTCTTCCAATGTCTTAATGTCACTTTCTTCTTAGATATCCATTTTTATAGGTGTGGGGCAAATGATAATAGTAAGGCACATTTCACTTTTTTTGAAAAGTTTTTTCTTTATTTTTTAATTGAACTTCTTCTTTTGTTGAAAACAAAAATAAAATTTATAACTAAAAAATACATGTGTGATCATTTATAACAAATGTTTATCAGAAAAAAACTTTTGATTTGAGTTTAAAAAAAAGTCTGATCTGCTAATTAGTGTTCAGTTAAAGTTTTTACATTGTTAAATATTGTACATGATGTAATTTTGTTAGCAAAATCATTAACACCTAAAATTAATGTTTCTTAATCATTGTCAAATCTTGCATTCAACTAACCAATATTGTATTTATGTAGCATAATTTTTTCTCGAATAACAGAGCAATTTTTTTTATATACTTTGTGAATTCATTCAATTATCCTGCTCACTCCAGAGGTACCCATTATGGACCTGTTTATAATTCACTTCACAACTTAATTTTACATTTTTTCTTAATACTAACTTTATAAACTAGAATGTACTTTTTATAAACTAGAATGTACAAGATTTCCAGAAATACCGATACCGAAGCTGCGGATTTATTATTTGTAAATAAAATGGCGTAGCAAGAAGGTCAAGCAGGAAGAAGGTCTTCGAAGGTCTTCAAAAAAACTTTTCATCGCTAAATTTAAAAGAAATTTTTCTTAAAACAAATGTTAGAATATACTTTTAAATTCAAAAAACTGCCAGAGCTTGTTAACTTATTCGTAGCACACAAAAATGTGTATTTTTACCTCTACAAACCTCAAATTCTACTAAATTAAAGTGACCCTTAGCAAATGTGAAACGTGTATTTTCAAAATTCCTTGCAAATAAAAAACTTTTAAATATATTAGTTTTTGAAAATATGTTTATGTAAATATATGTATAGGATTAGTTTCGGGAGGGGAGATGTTATAATTTAGTTAACACAAAGCAGTGGCAAAGAAATTTCTTACTATTCCCCCATTTTGCCATTATTTTCAACTCGTAGAAAAAGAATTATATAAATAAGTTAAGCCTGATTTTAGTCGGTTAATTGTGTTAATTATTAAGGTTCAAAATTTAATTTTCAATTAAGATTGTTTATTTTTTTCTAATTTGAATCTTTAACCTTATTTCACAAATGAAAAATATTTTTTTTAATTAATTTTGAAAAAGTAATTTAACATTTTCATATGGCAAGAGACTTATCATTTTTAAAGAAGAAATTTCTTTAAATGTAATCTCCAATTAGGGCTCAAGATACGAAAAAGCTAAATGTTCATGCTTAACATGTTTACACAAGAGATATTTTACACTATTGGGGAAATATCTGAACGTTTAATGATCTGATCAAGACGTTAATACAAGACGTGTTGAAGCAACAATAAAGAAGTTTTACCTTATTAAAAAGAATGTACTTATAAAATTTCTAACACAGCTCCAGACGCTTATTCGTGGGTGCTTTCCAAAAACCCCTTGTTGGGCATAAGAAATATATTCTCGTATGAAGTGACAGAATGCTTCCTTCAAGGGATTCGTTGTAAAGCACTCTCTTAGAAGTGTAATCGCATTTGCTGTCTTGTGACACATAACTGATGAGTGACAAAAACGCCAAAGCTGTTGGAAATGAGGCCCATTCGTCTTCCTGTCTTTCAACTGTTTTTACAAGCCGTAAATTGCGCCGCCGTGTTTGAGGATGCCCCTCCAGCTGTCCATATTTCAATTTGGACAAAGACCTAGACAAAGTGCCGTTTTTCCGTGGGAAAGTGATTTAACTTACCGAATGGCTTTTTTCAAGTTAAAATCAATGTGTTGCTTAACAAGAAGTTCTGAAAGAATATGATACTTTCATATTGCTGTTAAATACTTGCAAAAATTCATATAGTGAGGATAGACACACGGACAAAAAGTTTAAAAGATAGGTATCTGATAGTTATACCTTTCTAACCATAAATAATTTTTCAAATCGGACTGCTAGAACGCAATTTGGAAGGGATACAAACGTACAAAAATGTTCTCGTTATCAATTCCTCTTTTAGACTCTTTTTTTAATCGATCGAATTAAAAAGAAAAGTAGGCCAAATATTATATATTGTTTGGTTATTTTTTGTGATTGGTCCAATCTTCCAATCACAAGTAAAGGTGAAAATTTAATGCATTTTTATTTGAATCCCTAAATGTCTAGTGAACGATATCGTTAAGTTCGCTTGATCAGTTAAATTTGTTTTCAGTTTTTGTGATTTATTGCAAAAGTTTCAACCAATTATAGAAATTATTGCTATACGCTAAATCACACATGGCAATTAAAGTGAAACAAGTGTATTCAAATGCACATATTTAAGTACTAAAATTCCAAACTAAAATCCATAAAAAAAACTTCGCATTTCACATGAGTCACTTTTCTACGTAATGTTACATTATTTCTTACGCAAACTATTTTGCGTGTAAAGCATGGCCTTGAGCTTTAGCTCATCATTTTTAGTATGACAAGCTATAAGGTTTTGAGAAGGATATTGCCGTTGTCCTGTCAATATTTGTTTTAGGTTTATGTTTTGGAACTCCTTACCTTGAAAGGAACTGGCAATAATTTGTAATAATTTGTTAAAAAAAAGCAGTGAGTAATTCCTCAGATTTCTTCAAGTAGAAAACAATTAGAAGGTAATATAATTGAGGGCTGTTTACATTTATTACTATTTTTTTCACAGGAATATTAACAAGAAATGTTTTTTTATTCCCATAACTAATCAAGAAATAAAAATGAGCTGAAAAGTGAAAGGTCAATTTCGAGTTTTTAATTCTAATTAGTCTAATCCAAACGAAAGACCTTAGAACTAGGCTTAAGTTTGAAAATTAGCTTTTGGTAAAATTTGATAATTTGACAAAAAATACAGTACCAGCTGACAAAACCAAAGTCAACGGAAAAGTCTTTAGACGTACCACACAAGTTTAAAACTGTAAAATGCTTAAAATAAATTGAATTGTGGTATAAGATAATTTATAGATATTAATTGTATTACTCTGCAAATCTCACGAACAACAATGAATTTCCGTTATTCATGACATTATTGGACATGATTACGGAGGCTTGATACCTCCCAGAATGCAACGTGTATATTGTATAAAATGGTCTAGAGCACAATTATTCTGCTAATGGTTTATGAATCCGACTCTACTTCAGATTCTGCTAGGTTCTAGTTTAGGAGTCAACCTCGTGACTTGACCAAATCTTAAAGCTACTAGTTGTTCATTGGCTACGCTAAAGTTCTGGAATTCGGCTGCCTGAAGCGTTGCCATGAACACTTGCCGAAAAATCTCATCAGATTCGTATAATTAATTCCTGTGCTACAAGGCATGACAACCACCCCCATGAGTGTATTTGCCCCCATGAGTGTATTTGCCACAGTCTATTCACACGCAGGCGGCCACCCACTGTGGCCGCTCCTAACTAATAGGCAAATCATTGGGCAAGCGTGAAATGTGTGCTGTATTAAATTAGCCGCCCAAGTAAACGTAAGCCCGCTTATTAAATCTTCGTCGAGAAACTCTCAATTAATCAAGACTTGTTCTAGTCTAATTAGGCCTCGTTTCCTTGGTTTGACGAAAATGTAAATGAAGAACAACTCAATTTGATTATGATATATTTGAAAATGGCAACTATTATGGAATCCTAAGGAGATACAGAAATGTAATTTTTTTTAATCACCTTTGATTCACACAACTGCCAAAGTATATTTATTTAAAAGTGTAAATGTTTAGTAGTATTATAAGAAATATGTAGATATATTTTTATAATAAAAATGCTAGTTACAGTTTTGTCATTCTAAGTCTTCAACCTCTGCGGCCTAAGCTCATCCTCGAGAAGTCGAGGGAAGATAATACATAATTATTGTGGTGCGTGCGGGTTAAATATTCAGTCTGCGCAGGGACAGTCGGATAATTTGTGTCACATTTGCGTGTTAATCTGAAGTATCTGCTGGAATCTTTGCTCCACGGGTGCTTCATATTTATGAGGCTCCAAATAAAATTCCTGGTGTCTGGAGGAGGTTTGGATTAATAGGATATGCCCTCCGTTAATGTTCTAAGGGAGTATAATGGGTGTTCTAAGAGTCACACTTGTCCAAAATTATCTTTACATTCATAAAACTCCGGAGTTCCTCAGAACTAGAAATAGGTTGGAGAAAAGTTTCTCCAACCGTTTCTTCATAGGATGATTTTAGTCTTCATATGTACACCGTGATATTATACGTAGTACAAATTTTGAACAACTATAACCGATTGCGCTGTTGTGCCGAGAAGTTTTTTATAACCGACAGCATTATTTTTTTTTGGCACAAATTTTGCATTGGTAACCAAAGAATAAGTTGCTTATACAAAGGCGCCGCTTTCTTAAATGTTTTGAAGCAAGCGGATTAACACCAGGTTTGTCCCAACTTTACCCGCTTGCATAGTCATGGTTTGTATTGCGAAATCTTGAAAATTATGTCGAAAACTTATTGCCAGTACTGAATTACTATAAAACCCAAAATTAAGAAAATGTTTCAATCTGTGTTAAGTGTTTCTAAATATGCGTTGCTGCATACAAAAACATTTTATATAGCAAAAACTGTGTAACTTATAAAGGAAGTTAATCATGGCTTATGAACTCTTTTTTCTAAATTGGATCCAACTTTTGGGCATACTATTTAAAAATTAAATAGCATTCTATATTGTATCTTAAAATTGTATTCCATCCATTTACACCAAACACACAGTATGTTTAGATTTTTTTTTCAATTTGGCTTATAATTTTAGAAAGATATCTTAAAATGAGTCTGGGATTACACATCGGTAAAACAGTTGCCTTGCATGAGAAAGGTCCCAGATTTGGGCTCGGTTAGGTTAGTTTGAATTATTGTCGCACTAGAGCTACACGAGGGCTATTGGCGGTGGGCGTCGTAATTTAGAACCCCAGTCAATTGACGAGCCGGCATCTGAGTAGGCACCCAACGCAACAGTTATGGGTGACATCGTACGCAGCGTTTGGGACTTTGAAGCTTATTTAACGTGCACTTCCTCTACACGGGGTATTATTTGTTGGGCATTATTTGGTTGCACAGGCCGTTTTATAAGCCGGCAATTGTTTTGCAATGCCCCGACCCAAACTTGGGACCTTTCGCATGCTTAAGAGGGACTGTCAGTCCCATAGAGCTAATGCATTAGTTTTGGAATCACACTTTCCGCAGAAGTATTGCTCTGCCATGTTATCCCATTTTCACCAGATATGGGAATCGTCATAACATCAATTTAAAACAAAATTGAAAAGAAAATATCATCCGGTTATTTAATTATTATTTGATAAAGTTTTAAAATAGTGTCGCCATCTGCTGTATATTTTTGGCATTTTTAAACTTCAAAAATATAGAATTAAATAAATAGATAACATTTTCGTTTCAAATTGGTTTCATTTCGATGTTATGATGATTCCCATACCTGGGGGAAAAGGGCTAACATGGCAATGCAATACTTTATCGGGAAGTGTGATTCCAAAACCAATGCATTAGCTCTGTGAGACTGACAGTCCCTCTTACTCCCCAGCCCCCAGGTTTGGGCTCGAACATTGCCAAAATAACTTCCAACCTATAAGCGGTCTGTGAAGCTAAAAATTCCGACGAGGAGGAATGCACGTGTAATATGCTTCAAAGTCACGGCGTTGCTACGATATAGCTCCTAAAAATTGCGTTGCTAGCAGTCTTCGAAAGTGTCGGCTCGCCAGTTGACTGTGGTTCCAAATTTCGACTCGCGCCGCCAAAATTTCGAATAGCCCCTCGTGAAGATCTAGCATGATGATAATTCAACTCACATTCAACTGCATTTAGATTCTACTTTTGCAGTGATAAGTTCAAAAACATGCAAAACATCAAAGTTAAAATCCTTAAGCAAAATCTCACACTATATATTTGCTTTAAGAAAAACTATATTTTCAATTCATGATTTATTGATATCTCATGGAGAAAGTAAAATTTAATATTCTTTAGGAATTCAATTTAAAGCTGGAGGCTATCTATAGCAAACATAAATTATTTTAAGGTTGATTAATTGTACACCACTTAAGCCAATATTTAATAGATAAACAAGTTGCGGTTGTCAAAAATTTAAATTGGAAAAACATGTTTATTTTCAAATCACTCGCCCCACTGTTTTTCCAATAATTTTCTTTTTAATTTCATTTAATAACCATATTTTCAATTATCTTTAAAAAAGAATTTGAACCAAACTTTGAACTATTTTTTAAATTAAAGTGCGATTTTGCGTTGTTGAAAATCTTTTATATGTTAAAATTGGTTAAAAACATTAATTCAATTGCTTCCACAACCTCAATATACAAATTTATTTGGAATTAATTCTTAATGATATTATTATGTGATAAGCTTTTTTTAAAACATATATTTAATTTTAATTTTGTGATTATACATTTGGCAATTGAATAAATATTAGGAACTTAACGAGAAAGGTAATGTAAATTTGAGTTAGAGTTCAAGGTATAATTACTAACGGCTTTTTTACATACCTATATTTTTCTCTATTATTATGTTTGATTAAAATACTCAAGGCTTTTAGAATACCCACATTTGGAAAATTATTGCCAGTACTGAATTACTATAAAACCCAAAATTAAGAAAATGTTTCAATCTGTGTGAAGTGTTTCTAAATATGCGTTGTTGCATACAAAAACATTTTTATGTAGCAAAAACTGTGTAACATATAAAGGGAGTTTATCATGGCTTATGAACTCTTTTTCTAAATTGGATCCAACTTTTGGGCATACTATTTACAAATTAAAATAGCATTCTGTATTGTATCTTAAAATTGTATTCCATCCATTTACACCAAACAAACAGTATGTTAAGATTTTTTTTTCAATTTGGCTTATAATTTTAGAAAGATATCCTAAAAGAAGTATGGGATTAGCCATAGGTAAAGCAGTTGCCTTGCATGAGATGATAGTTAATAGTTTAAATGACATTTTTCCTTTATCAGGATGAAAACCATAATACCTCCGCTATATTCTTTATAATTGTATTAAATTCATACTCTTCTATTCTTAGCCAGTGCTCGTCCACGAATAAATAGTAATCATTTCCGCTCTAAAACTATCTTCTACCACCTTTCAAACGTTGAAAATGGGTTAAACGCGCTAAGCAAGTTTGTGAGCTCTCAAAGGAAAGTTTTGGCTCAAAGTGCCTCTGTTCCATTATGAAATTTGCGCTCGCCCTATTAGACTGCCGATCATCCTTTAAATTGATTTACACCTTTCCTGTGAGCGTTCCCTCAAAACAATCTTCCCGTAATTACTAACTTCAAAGTGTTTCCTCATTAATGCGTCCCCCAAACCAGTGTCCCTCATTAAGAAATAGTCAATACCGTACAATTTACGGACGGTCTCAAAAAGGGTGATGGGCCCTGAGTAATAGTGGCATCATTGTCGGCGGATCTTGAAAGCGATCGTTAAGTTTTGAATGAAATATGAGCCCGTCCGAATTGAACCATTTATAATGCATCAGATAATGTTCGCCAGTAAAGCTGTCAAATGCCAGAACCGGCATTGTTATTGGGATAACAGGAGGTTTAAATCGTCTATTACGTGACCCGGCTGCATTTACAACGGGGACCATTGAATAGAATCAACAAAGTCATGTTTGAAACATTTCACTAAGCCATGGAATTATTTGTAGTAGACGCCAATAGACCTGTAGATTTCAAGGTGCTTTAATGGCACTGTTGTTGTTTCATAACTCTGCCATTCTGAATTAAACACATTGTTCTAAATGGCTTTCCATTTGGAATGAAATTCATCAAAATGAAAGGCTTGAATATTCATCAATGACTTCCATGGAAATCGAGGTGTTCGCTCGGATCATAGTTGAAGATAAGCATTAATGTTGAGCTAAGAGCCGTGACGCATAGTCAAGTGAATTTGAGTTATTCTGTTATAGCTTCAGTGGTTGTCGGGCATGGAAAGTAATCTGTTGCATATTAAGCGGCGAAATTAGAAGTAAGTACAGAGAAATAATAAACTTAAGAATTAGAATGTCTTTAAAACAGAACTTTTTGTCAGAATCTAAAATCTATCGGGATCACGAGGTAATTCTTTTCTATTAATGGAACGCGGACGTAAAAGGCCAGTTAGATTTCGTTAATTATAAAACTTGAATATATATTAATAAATATTTTACTGTGGAAAAAATATTCCTTTTAATTAAAATCAATTTTAAAAGACTTTGAAGATTTCTACATTTCTTAATTTCTAAACAATTTATTATATGTCACTATAATATGTATAAAAGTAAAACTAGAATATATATACAGATTAAAAAAAAGTTTAATTTCGATAAGTTTTAACTATGCAAACTTACTTTTGGATTTTTAGATCTAATAAATTAAACATCTACTATGAAGAAAGCATACATTCTTTTCAAATACGTCACACGACATATAACAAAAAAATGAATTTTAAAATACTTAAGTGAAATATTATCTGTAAAGATTTCTACCCTACGGACTCTACGGATTCCGTCCCAAAGCAACACGTCTTGTTACCGGTATCAGGATCCGTTGGACCCATCAATCATATGTAATCTATGGCTACCGCTCTCAATTGGGATGTCAAGGAAGCTTAGATACCAAGAGGACATTTCACACGTCTTGTCTTGCGATTGAAAAGATTACGCCGAAATCCAAGATGATTTTGGCACCAAAAGAGAAATGAGAAAGGATTTTGCGTTAACAGCGACGCCGCTTTTTTATTGAACGGTTGGAGATTTTGTATGGAAATCGTTGCAGATTATACCGTTAGAAATGTTTGGGACTGTTGGAAAATATTTGTTCGTAGTGGTTGTTTTCCTGGGAAATAAAAGTTTTAAATATAAAATTTTGATTTTAAATTTACTTGATTTTCTTTTCAATCATGTTCAGAAACAATAAAATATTACGAAATTACAAAAGTTTTATATTAAAAGTTGCAAATTATATAGTTTTTGTCATTTTCAAGTCTGCATATGAAATTTTAAAATTTTTTATCTGCAACTATTAAAGGGTTTCAAACTTGAGTAATAAGTTTGAACAAAACAATCCAACGTATCTTAATTTGAGTTAAGGTTCCAAAGTCTTTCAATGAAAATTTTTCCTAAAAGAAAAGGTGGTAAAACCTTTTTTTGATTAATTCCTTTTTTAAACAATATCATTTTAATAGTTTTTTTTAATCCTTCAATAGTTGTGTACTAAATTTTAAACCAGCATTTGATTAAAAAAATTTTAGCATTTACAGAATTATTTTTTCTAATAGAAAATCACAGTTTAGCAATAGATATGATACATAACTCCTTATACACACCACAACTGTGCTTAATTTGCGCCTTGGGAATCGATAATTTGGCATGTGTCCACATTCAAATATGCATGTTACATTACATAATGCGTAAGTCAATCACGTCAAAATTGAATAACCATGGTTAATGTAGACAATCAATGGGCAGATGACGCATTATGTATTCGAATGATTGCTTATACAATTCACTGCCTTCAGATAAATTAGCTTACGTATAATTAAACGCGGGATCACGTAAAATTGATTTTGAGGATAATATAATGCACTTCATAAGAATGCGCTTATGAATGTGAATATGCTTGTGACGGGTTTTAATATTTAATTTAAGTAACGTTTTTTTTATTTTATAGGTTTTTTTGTTATTTTGCTATTAGGGTTGTTTGTTTTGACAAAATTGTACGTTTGATTACTAATTACTTGGAGACAATTTTGAGCTATGGTTATTAATATAATAGTTATGCTGGATAGTAAGTTGTTCAACAATAAATGAATTGAAAATACATCTCGATATACATGAAAAATCGCCTCGTTTCCTCTACAGTGCGATCGATCAATAGATAGTTTATTTATTATTTACAAATATCAAATAATATATAAATACACGTGACTAATCAAAAAACTGTATGTTGTTACATTTAAGCTCAATGATGTTTTGTCAAATGCCGTAAGTCAAATTTAGTTATAATTCATTTCAATTTGAGCAAAAAAATAATTCTAATTTTTTAGAAGTTGAAACTATTAAACACTATACTTTTCAAACCATTTTTATAAGCATAATTTTTATAAGCATTTTTCGTTCATTCTAATAGTTGTTTTTAGTATAGAAGAGTACTATAATAGGAAAACAACATTTACAGATTCAAGATAAATAAAAAAAATAGATAATATTTTATGCACTATAGACTATTTATAATGTCCATTTGAGTTCAAAAAAATTTCTTGGAACTAAAAACTTTGGAAAAAGTTAATATACAAGTTTAAAAAAAGCGTGTGTTTATCATCCTATTGAGTTTTCTGTTTTTGATCCTTTTCATCATGTCACTGGAGAAAAATACTTGTAACACTTTGACAAGCTATGAAAGTGTTTTTATCTTATTGGGGTTTCTATTTTATCTTTTTTATCGCATCACTGAGATAAATACTTGTATCGTTTAGGAGGACCAATTTATTTTTAACACTTTTCTTTTATTTAATAAACCCTGGTATGATTCTGGTTTTGAATGACAAGAAAGCAATAAAATATAAAAATGATTGTCAAAACAGTTTATACTCAAAGAATCTAACTGTTTATTATTTTTTTTAATGTGTACCTCTATAAAATATTATTTTTGTTACATTTTCTTTCACAAGCAATAGAATTGAAAGTAGTGGAAAAGTAAGTAACTTTTTGAATGCCTACAAATTCTCTAAAATAATAATTTTTTAATAATAAAAGGGGTCAAGCAATATTTTTTATTTCAAATTTCATATTTTGATGTATTTGTGTAGTCGAAAAGCTAGAGGATCGTTTTATAGTAGAAATTATCAATTTTCAACTCTAGGTGTTCATAAAAAGGGTTGAATACTGAACTATAGCACTTTGTACATTTCTCCAGAAAACTAACAGTTGGGCAGCACGGGCTTAACTCCAACGCATATTGTCCTACAGAGAAACTCAAAGCTAAATCCCCTGAATCCCGTGAATCCTCTTTAGACCATATAATTGGTGTAATCATTTTAGCCCTAACATACAAAACTAAACACACCAAATGCATAGAGAGAATGGATAAGACTTACGAATTGAATAGTTTCGTAGACTTTGATGGTAATTTTAAACTTTTCCAGTTTTTCATTTCCTATCGAAGTATTTTAAGCAAAAATATTGAGATAGGGAGAGAGGATATTTTTTGCACAGCAGCAATGCTGGGGATCGAACAATAGAATGACTTGCAATCAAACCTAAATTCCACCCCCATACTCCCCAGTTGAAGCTTTTCATTAAAATACCAATACAAAATGCTATTCTGTCCCCTTTCATTCGAAAGCTCAAGAAACAGGAAAAAAGTATGTTGTTGTCATTCATGGTGTTGACTAAGCAGGACCTATTTGACATGCCTTGACTTGGATTGCCCCCACCCCCCGGTCTATTAGGGTTCCCCCCTCTTTTGTTATACACCCGAGTTAATTGGACGGCACTCCGACAGTTCAAAGGCCCATAAACATGGGGCCTTAATGGAAGAAACAACTTGCGATAAACATGGCCTTTGTGGACACCCGATAAAGGTTCGCCGCCTACAACAATACTTTAGGGCAGGTTATAAACGAAACCAATATACAAGTTCTTTGCTTTAACTTGACAAAATTGCAACTCAATCTTTAATCAATTTGTTTTGGTAGAGTAAAGTCGCACTGGAGCTACATCAAGCTATTGGTGATGGGCATCGTAATTTTGATATGCGTTAAAGTATCGAGGACGACACCTGAGAGGGCACCAAATGCAATCTAACAATGAAATCATAAGCAACATCAGTATTTAGGACAACATAAGTATTTATTATCCTCATGCACCTGATGTTTTCATTTTGTTGAATTGTTTTTGTACATACTTTTTATATAATGAATAGACGAGAACAGAACTTTTAAAGATAATAACTTCTTAGGCATAACACCTAAACTCATCAGAACACCCTAACCACTAACTTAATATGAATAAAACGTGTTTGACTGTGATAATTACAATTTTGGTTGGTGGACTTGGAAAAACAAAATTTTTTGCAAATCTTCGAGTATTCACCAAAGTTTGATTTTTTTAACATCGTGTTTTTTCGTTTCGATAAAAGACATTTTTTGGAACAACATCTGTTACAGCATTGTCAAACAATTACAACCAGTTGTAAACGAATGACGGGGAGGTTGATGGAAATTTACGGCCTCCAACGTTGAAAGAGATCTTAAGCAGTCCTAATTACAGAATGGGATTAATACGCGCTTGCAGAGTTGATTCTATTATCATCTTTCTTGTTCGAATGGGCGGTGTAATCTCTTTTTCACATCACACCGTTAATTGAAGATCGAATACGCCTTATACTTTCCCACCTCAAAGGGCTGAGTAAAAACCAATTTGTAGAAAGTGTTTTTTATCGCCGAATATTCGAGCTCCATATTATTGAAATTAGAAATTCTTGTAAAAAGAGCATGAATAATAAAGTAAACTATTCTGCGAGTTGTAAAAGCTATTATTAGCTTAATTTAAAGCAATACTTTTAAAATGGTTTAATTCTAGTGTATAGGATTATATTTACATAAAAGCGGATTTGTTTTAGAAAATTTTCTGATACTTTTTCTCGATTATATTCTAAATTATTGAAAGTTTTAATTGTACACTTGAAATTTAAATACACACTAAAGTTTTTGTCTTTTATAAATTAGTCTACTTTAAATACACATTACAAGACGTAAAATCTCGTCTACGAATATTTGTTCAAACATTTTTATTTATTAATAATTATGTGATAAAACTAAATAAAAATGTCTTGTAAGAAGAGCAGTTAATAAAGAAGAACAAAGAATTGTAATTCCAGTTTTTAATATTAGTTGTTTTTTTATATTATTAGTAGGCTTTTTCCGTTATGAGCCATTTCAAACGTACGTCGGCGTCGTACGCACAATCCGAATTGTTTAATTTCGTTAGGTAAGTTAGCATTTATTAAGCTTTTTTTGTTAACATCTTTTCAATTTTTATGGATCTATCCCATTTCCTATAATCCAAAATTCAAAACAATAAACTAAACTCTTGGTTTGGTTGAATTAGCTTGTCATTGAAGCTACACGATGGCTATTATACGAACTTTAAGCCTGTTAGCAAATTTGCATTATTGTTCGATTGATAATAATAAACAATTAAGTAATAAAACAAATTAAACATTTTGTAATTAAAAATAGCATTGAAGTGCAAGTGCATTTGACTAAAGACCATATTGCATTCAACGAAGTTTCAATTTTTTCGTTGCTACCTGTCAAACAAAATACTTTTAATGCAATTTTCCTATCGGTAATTTTATAGAACTATCATAAATATGTATACGTGAATGGAATAATATATTTTCAATGTATAAACATATTACTTGAGAAAGAGATAAAAGGATTAAGGAACTAGATGCACTTATTTACTGAAGGGCATTCTTTCATGAACCTAGTATTTCTTTGCTAAAAAATATCTGTCACGTCAAATGGAATCAAAAGTAGAGAAGCCCAAACAAGATCTCTATCTTGATAGATGATTAGGTTTCTCCTTTGGGATTTTTAGACAAAGTAAGCGTCTTATGTTACATGTCCCAAAAGAAAACACTTTTTAGAAGATAGTTTCACATTTTCTTTCTATAAAACATAAAAATAAAACTCATTACAATAGAAAAAAGTATGCATTATGTATGTAAATTGCACATAGCATACAAATAAGCAAAAAATAGCCATCGCATAGCTCTAGTGCGACAATAATTCAACCAAAACCAACTAACTTATGGATATAAGAGATTCAAAGATAATTGGAAAGTTTTTACGTTGAGGCTAAGTTTTTGTATACTAAGTACACAAATTATACCAATTACGGTAACTTAAAAAAAGAGAGATGATATATATTTTAAATCTAAAATTTTAAAATAATAAGAATATTTTAACTCAATAAATCTTAATCTGATTTTTGAAAAGTATGCACATGCTAGTAAACTATACGCAAAAAAAATGTTGTATCACTTTGAATATCAATGTAAGATTTTTCTTGTATTATTTTATAAAAGTTAAACTAAAACCATGCGCTTAAAGTTTAAAAAATATAGTAAAGTTTTTGCGGTAGACCCGTCATTTCTCACGGTATGAGAAATTATGAGCTCGTTGAGTTAGCCTGACAGAAGTGTCATTTTTAAACACATGATGTAATACAGTGGTTACACTGCGTAATGAATCATTATAAAAACTTAATTACTTAATTTATAGAAAAGCACAGGTAATAAAAAAAAATTAAAAATGTACTTTTCAAAATTGATTTTTTTCATCTATATCTGTGCCTACATGTTTCCAACCTTTGTAGATTACTTTTTTAACCTAATTGTCAGGTATTGAAAAATGTGCAGGGGTAATGAGGATGCATTAAGGTATTGAAACTTTTTAAATATTTTCTTTTTTTAAAATGTTATTGTCATAGCTTGCATTTTCAAGTGTATTTTTAATTTTGCATACAAAATTCGTTTTTGATCTTAATGCTAGTTACAATTTTTTCAAGATAAAATAAAACAAAATATCGAGTGTGATCGGACTTCGTAAATCAGCGTGAAAAAAATCCTCCGAACTAATAAAATTACTTTTTTTAACACTCCCTTGGAATAATAAGTCCTGGACTTTAACGACTCCGTAGGTGTTTATTTTTAAACTGGTCATTAAACAATGTTGTTAAAGCTGTGATTCTTGAATGAAACTTCGAGATTTCCGGAAGCAAAGCTGTTGGTTGTTATGAACGACAAAAGAGGATAAATTAATGTGGAGAATGAGTATTTATGACGACTGGCCTGTGTGAAATATAATGAGGTTTCTTTGGTAAAAGGTATTTCTTTATTTTATAAGGAGGTTGTTTTATTGTACTCACGACAACATACCGACTAGTTAAATTTAAAAAATAAAATTAAATACGATTTAAAAAAAAATAAACCTTAATATTTCTAATGAATGAAGTAAGGAAATAAAAAAAATGAAGTTGAAAATAACACTACATTTTTAAATTAGCATTTATAAAACACAGGTAAATGATCAATCCAGTAATAAACACTAAATTTTGCCTCGTAATCTTCAATTATCAATTGATTAAATATTTTTTTATACTTTTAATAATTTTAAAAACACCTTTTATTGCTAATTTTTAAAAGTTTAAAAATTATTTAAAACCAAAACAGACGGTTTTGTGTACATTTTCACTAAATTGAGCATAATAATTCTTTAAAATATAAAATTATTTTATAATTTCTAGTTAATGATTGATTTTTCGAACATAGTATTGTTCAACGTCATATTAATCATTCAAGTATAGTATTTGCATAGTGTATGGCAAATAACATCCAAACGTATACATTAGAATTGCATAATTTCATATTTGCTAAAAATACAAATGGTATATGTGTGAGGGCTTGCTAAGGCCTTAGGATATTAAACACTTATATTTTACAGATTATTCCAAACGCTTATTTGTGTACAATTTTAGTTAAAGGTTAAAGTTTTCCATGTGACTCTAAGGTTTAGTCACAAACTTGTTTAATGTTTCAAAGGAAGATATACGGCACAATGTCACAAAACACATATCCAATTATCTACTACTGTCTCATTTCTACATTGAAACACGTTCCCAATATTAATAACGAATTCTTTTCCTATCGAAATCGGTGCTATTGTTCTAAGCACATGGCGTAAAACATGTTCTCCAATTCATAACTTGGCATTGGTTCGTGGGTCGTTATGAAGAGTATTTCGAAGAACAAGAGGGATAAGTCCATTTTCAGCATCTGATTGCGTAGGTATATAAGATATCCACTTCAGAACAACAGAGAATTTTCTTAAGATTTTGGTTTTATAAGATAATTATAAAAACTGTTGATTTTAACTTTGCTTTTGTATGAATTAGATCTTCGTGTATTTTCGAATTTTATAACTCATTTAACTGTATTTCAAGCTTTTTAGAACTTAAGAGATAGTAAATGTACGCCTTGAAATGTTGAGCCCATTATTGAAGAAATCAACCAGACCACTAAGAAGACACCGAATCACATCCTGAATAGGTTTCGCCTTATTGTACCAAGAGCATATTTGACGCTCCTCAGCTATCTAAACTCATATTTTTTTTTAATTATTATTTGTAAAAATTGCGCACTATTATATTGACTTAAGCTAAATGTAGTATGGTGGCTAGACACAATTTATTTCATGTATCAAAAATGGAAATTTTCGAAAACCATCACCTTTGCACTCAAAGGCTTTGAATGGGAGGATTACTCCAGCTATGAGGTAGAGAAATGTTAACACGTAGCATCGTTTGAACTTCAGTATCCAATTGGCTACTTTTTAAAAGTATTTTTTTATATTTATTTATGCTTGGAACTATTATTACGGTGTCATTTGATGAAAAATAGTGTTAACATTAATTTTCTTCAATATGTAAAACTTAAAGTTGATTAATTTACGACAAAATGCATAAAAATATTATGAAAATTACAAACTTTAAAAAGTTACTTTCTAGATAAAAAATAACAATTTCGAAATATGTGCGTGGGTTTAGGAACATGTCTTAAGAGATTGTATTCAATCTTGACTAAAGAAACAAGTGATCAAGAATATTCATTAATGGAATCACAAATGATTTCATGAAATGGATTAAACTGTTTAATTTAAACTTCTTTTAAATCTGGTAGATATGCTTAAATTTGATAAAGTAACTCCTTGGTGAGACTGCAGCAAAATTGTTTAACACCTACTCTAAACATATCCTCTATACTAAGAAAGTGACGTTAACTTTGTAAAGAATGGCGAATCACATAAACGTATTATAGCAAAGTCAGCTATTAACATTTTTATAAAGTCTGTTATTAGTCAAGGTACACTAGACTGTAAAAATATGTTGTTTACAGAAAAAAAGTGTGGTGTGCCATAAAAATAACGTAATTTACAGAAAAAATCTGTTCATTTTATACGAATAATTTGTAAATTTTAATGTAAAAGCTCCTTTTTAACAGACAAATTCTAAAGAAAAACAAAATCTACATCTCCACGGCGGAAAATCGAACCCTGGTCACCTCAGGTTCAGACGGGGATACTGTACACATTACTTCTGAGGAATAAAAACTGTCGAACCCTGGTCGAGAAGTGTAAAAGGTTATATTCAACGACCTTTTCAGAGTTTTAACAAACAGTCAATATTCCTGTTCGGTTGCAGTATATTACCTTTTACGCGGTTAAAAGCAGTTTTTTCTGTAAAAAATATACTGCTGAAAGTAAAACAGTTTTTACTTTCAACAGTATTTTTTTACAGAAAAAACTGTTTAAGGAAAGCAACAGCATTTTACTGTAAATGTTTATTTCTGTAAAACTTTAAAAAAATAAAGTGTACTTCTATAACATTACACATAAATACTATTGGTTGCCTTTAGTGATGTTTAGTTCACTCCTGCACTGAATTCTTTCCTACACCATATCTTGAGGTGTGTAAAAGCGTACTGAATTTACCCACAATGTGCTTATATCTCTTTGTTTCTAAGCAGCCTTGCACTAAAGTGCGTAAAACAAAAGATATAAATTAGTGAATGTGGTATAACTCTTAATGTAGGATTGTTCAGTTGACTCCCAAGCACCTCACGTGTCCTAAGATCTCCAGCAAAGTCTCATTAGAGAGAAATACGAACCCCCCTAATTACTATGTCCACCACAATGTCGATAGCATTAGCATTGAGCACCCGATATTAGCGCGACCATACTTCATTAGCAGCTTGTGTTCCTGACAAGTCTTTGAAATCTCGGTGGAATAAATAATATCTTTATCGTGGGACGTGTGTATAAAAGCAGGCCGTTAGCATTTCGCGACATTTGCCGCAATGTTCAATTTGAGACGAGGGGGTTGGATCTAGTTAGCCTGAGTGTAGGCTTTGGGCGAAGGCGTTGTCATCTTTGCGAATTGAAACTCGTTTTCAAATTTGCGAGCGGATTTTGCTTAAATGGTATGTTAGAATTGTAACTGGCATCGTTATGTTTAAGAGTGATTTATATTTGTGTCTTTGAGAAGTTTCTTGTTGGAGAAAACGTGGTAAATAAAGGAATTGTATTTTTTCTGAATTCATCGACATCCATTATATAGGTGGTAAAGTTGCGTTTAGAATTGGCTTTATAATGACACCTGCTAATCAAAATTATGTAGAACTTACAAATGTGTAATATAGTAAAATGGTATTTATATTAATAAAAAATATTTAAAAAGTAATGGAAAAACGGAGAAAAAGTAAAAACAAAACTCTACCGCGGTAGATTGCTCTGGTCAGGTTTGCCTGTTGGGACATGTCGACCCGTCCTTAACGGAGATACTATCAGCATTATGAAAAAAAATGGAAACCATATTGGAAATAAAAAATATATAGTTTTATAGGAGGACGGAAGAAATTGGTAAGAAATAATTATCTGATTGTCATTTATAATGTTCACACATTTTCCTCCAAATGAGACGATCGTTTTATGAGTTCTCCATACGAGATACTACTAAAAACATAACCTTGGTTGTCATTGGCCATTTCTAATGCCACATGCTACAAGCCGCTAATTATATCCGAGATTACGGTTCATGTCTGCATTTTAAAGGACTATTTACAATTTTGTTAAACCAGCTCATGGTAGCGAATTGCTCATCAAGTCTAAGGGACTCTCTTTGATGGGAGGGTTCAAATATGCATGAGATAGCCCAGGAGGCGCTTAAATGAAATCTGATACTACCATTAGGGAAACGCTTGGACACTTTGCTAAAGAATTATTTGTGGCGGTAGATTGACGATGAGTTGTATAATTTAAGGTAGTATGTTTAGATACTTTTATTTAAATTGAATTGTCATATATAAAGAAAAAATAGTTTAACGCTGTTCAAGAGTTTTGAATAAATTTTAACAAAACTGAAATGCAGGTTTGTTTACAATGCTTTAGGGGAGAGAGGGGGGGGCGGGGGGCTTATGGGACAAATTTTTACTAACCTCTGTATTTCATTAAAAATACAAGAATTTTAATTTCTTTTTTTACAAGCTCATAAACTGAACATTCGTTAACTTAAAAATTCATTCGACATATGTTAAAACATTACCATATTTTAGTTGTTGGGCATTTTAAACAAACATGTAAATGTCCCATTAGCCCCCACATGTGGGGTCTAATGGAACAGGGTGCAGGGCTAATGGGACATGGTAAATGTTACCTTAATTAAAATTTCAAAAAATGCAAAAGTAATCAGAAAATGACTAGAAAATAAATTTTTAAAGCAAACACCATTTACATTATGTATACATAATGAAAATGTATTTTTTAAGACAATTATTCCCCATTGAAAGGTGAAATATCAAAGTTAAAACTCAAAATCAAAGATGCTCCCATAATTTTTGTTCATTCACTGGAAAGGATAGTTTTGTAACTAAATTTTCTAAAATTTGTTTCAAACGTGTCCTCATTTTCAGGGTACATCAATTTAAAAAGACCGTCTCTATCTTCAAATAGCTCTTACCCGAAGTTCATATTTTTCTATTTCAGAAATCAATCCAACATAATAAAGTATAGTTTGCTTTTTAGTAAATTTTAAATGTTACCAACACTAAATCATTTACCTTCACCAAGCTCACTTTTATTTATATCACCAAGCCTTTTCAGATAGAATTTGTGAATTTACTCCTGGCAATGCCCAGTAAAGAATATATAACCAATAAAGCTACTTGAACTTTCACTTGTATGCGACGAAAGAAGTTCAAAAAGTTTAAAATTAACAGTTTTTAAAAGTTTTTGACGACTTAACTGAAAAAGCTATTAGATATTTATAAACATTGTTCAAGAGAAGCATACAAAGCTAGGTTTATTCGTGTCCCATTTGACCCCACAGTTTCTGTCCCATTAGACCCCACCGTGTTAGTATTTATAAATGATCCAACTCAGAACCACGTGTATTTCACCACTGTATTTCACATATAATATATTAGTCTATGATATGCCTTCTACCTAAAACTATACCCAGTAAACAGTGAACTGCTGGCCCAATAGTTAATTATCTGCTGGAAGTGATGGTTTAGTGCTTGTGCAGGCATAATTCATGAAAAGTTTTTATTTAATACTTTTTTAAAGTATAATAAAAAATACACTTTTAACTTACTTTGGATTCTCCAAAACAACAATTCGTCTCTGCACTTTAACACATTCATTTAATGGCTGATATTCGGTTGTTAAAATATGAAGACTAACTTTTACAATGCTGTAGTGTAGAAATATTTGTAAAAAAGTATATTTTTCTCCGCTTTTAGCCCTTTGTCCCATTAGCCCTGCGTCCCATTAGCCCCCACTCTCCCCTACATAAATATATCGATAATCAAATGTTAAATCAAGTAATTTTGATTTAATAAGGAATTTTTTAGTTTAAAGTAGACTATTTTTAATCGTGTATATCTGAAAATAACTGAAATATCTTTTTAATATTCGTTTTTCAGTATCATAATACATTTCATGTGAAATGACACATGTTTTCATTACGCTGACGCAGCTACATATTATGCTGAGTTCAGGCATTGGACCAGGATAGTTTTATTTAGCCAACCCCTTCAACATGGAATATTTTTTACTCTTTACTAGCGTTACTAACTTTTTATTAGCTAATTAAAAAGAAACGAATGCCGGAATTGAGGAGAGGATATCTGGTAGAAAATGCAACATTTTGCCAGTAGGCCTATCTTTAGGATATTATTAGTCCATGAGGATAACTCAATATTTATAAGGATAATGAGTGTATGTCGATTACCTCATCTCTCCTTAGGCACAATGGGAGTAGGCAAATAACCCTCTATCTATAAATAAAAAAATTCGATACTTAAAATTACAAAATAGACATTTAAAAGTGTCAATACAAATACAAGCTGTCCGAAACATCAGTGACAACCATGTCCAATCAACGCAACGAAGCTCTACTACAAGTTAGCGTCAACATTTTTGTTATTTGTGAACGGATTCCCCAAGTGTGTGTCCGGGGGCCTTCTCCATTCGAATTATGACTGTCATGTTAAGACAAGGAGAGTGTTATCTGCGGGAGTGCTTATCGATGTACTTTTCCTACTCATTTTTTCCTGTCAGGGCTTCTTATCCAATCGACACGAGATAGCGGTAACAGCTATTAATTACGCTTCTGGCAGGAATCGATTGCATGTCTTGACCTCGGCGATTGAGCCACGCATTCGAAAGGAGGCCCTTTCCAAACTGAAAACAATGTTGGTGGATAACGAAATATATTTTTTTTTGTTATTTAAATATGTGATATTTGAGTAGCTGTGGTATGGAAGTTGTTGCGATAATGAATTAGGCTTTTTGTGATAAAGCGATACTGCGTTGAAAATGTGTGGAGTGTTGTTTTCTTTTTGGAAAGATAAATGACATTTATAATTATGTAAATTATGGTTTTGAAGCCTGGTGAATTATAACTATTTGCAACAGAGTATATCTGCTTTTATTTACAAGTTTTTCGTTTCTGATTGGTACATTTATATATTCAACATCATGGTAATAATATATTTCTGCAGTGGATATTGCGTGAAACTACTGCGTATATAATGCGTACAGGATGTTTATTATACGAAAAATCAATCTGTCACTAAAATCTAGCAAATACTTTGCGGAACCAGGATTTATGGTTCATTGTAAATTCCTATAAAGTCAAAATATAAGAAATAGGCCGTTCCAGTTATTTTCTGAATGCTTTACATAGAATCTGTAATCCTATTTAATAGTAATTCAAGTTTCCTGGTATGAAAAGTAAATCTTGGAACTTTAAGGCATATATATTTTAGACATACTTATTAGTTGACCAAAATAAACACTGGGTTGTGAAACAATTTCTGGGTACCCCGCCTCGGTCCTAATTTCTGGAATTAGGAATTAGAAATTTTAATTCCCTTCCAGTTAAATTCTGTTGTTAAACAAACCACCATTAGCAGATACCGCGAATGAAATATCTATTTTGATGTTTCTAGAAGACTAGCGTAGGTAATCTCAATAGAAGAGTTTAGTGGAAGAACGAGCTAAGTAACATTTTTGAATAAATTTAGATTTTTGTGTCAATAAACATACTACTAACATCTTTAACGATAACAAGTTCCCACTTTTTCGTAAACTTTAGGTTTAGTATAATTTTAAGGTTTAAAAGTTTTTTTATAGATCAGAGTGCAAACTAAAAGCTTTATAAAGCTAGTTTTTACCTTTTTGTCACTTAGCACGTTCTTCCACTAAGCTTTTCAATTTCTATATTTCTCTAGCGAAATTTAGATTTTACGAACCAGTCAAACAGCATCACAAAATATTTGTTTTGTTATGAAGCTGGTTTACTGATTTCAAGTGCGAGATTATACTAGTCATAATTCCTGCAGTATTTTTTTAGTGTTTTTGTACTTATATTCACTCTAACACAGCCAATACATGACCCGTAATTACGAATCTAATGTATTCATAGGTAACACATCGTCAGATGGACTTCACAAATTTAAAGAACACGTCTGTCTCAGTAGTATACAGTGACCCCAAATTCGTAAATGGAAGATTTTTCTACTATTTTTCAGTTTATATTAGATTTATAGGATAGCTTGTAATAGGTGGGATTCGCTTGAACACTTTATGTAAGTTATATGTATTATATTGCAGTAGGGGGTAGTTAAAATGAAAATCGAAAGAGTAAAACCTTCCGTTTCTTTTATATTGTTTTTATAGCATTACCCGAGAAAAATGTGTATCGCAACTCCCCGCCCGATTAATCGAGAGTTAATGATAAACGAAAAAATAAAAATAAAAACATTCAGTCAACAAATGGTTGTTTTGGAAAGGAAAAAAAATAGCCCTTGAGAGTTTCATGGAACCTGAAAACGGAACGAAATGAATGAATAGGCAGGAAATGTTCTAATTAGAAGTTTGGTTTCTTCTAAATAACATCCTATTGTAAGATTTGTTACAATACTGGTATTTTGTTTATCAATGCTTTACGGAAATAATTCAATATAATGCATGAAAATTGTCATATAAAACTGATAGGTAATTCATTTACGATATTTTACATTCATGCAAAAAGATGATTATTCAGTTTATGATAAAGAAAATATTATTCTCTTATATTTTAAGAAACAAAATTAAATACTGTTTTTTTATTTCAATTTTTCGTTACATTTTGAACATCTTCTTTTGTAATACAAACTTTTATTATATTTATTTAAATCTATGAACATGCTTCTAAAATGCAATACAATAGATTATTTCTAAATATCTAATGCTCCTAACTTTTATCGGTTAACGCTTTCGTTAAATTTTTAAGTCAAAGAATATGTTATAACTTTTTTATTTTTTAAAAATACAGTTTTATCTAAGAGTATTAAAGAAATTAACAAATAGTAAGTTTTGTAATCAGAAACAAATAGTAAAATAAAAATCAAGCAAATTAGTAAAAGTACCAATATTTTTTACTCATTTTAGGTTATATTTTAAGTAGTTTTTATAGATAATGGGCAGATACTTATAACGAGTAGCGCCAATCAATCGTGTCAAGCGAAAATCTTAATCTGGCTGACTTAAGAAGTAGTCGCATAGTTCATTTTTTACCTCCATGACCCTTACAACAAAGTGAACAGTGAGAACCGCTTAAAATATTCTTTTAAATTTGACTGTAGAAGATTTCAGAAGCATTAGTAAACTTTCATGAAGATGAGATTACCTAACTAAGCAATCATATCCCTGTAAAAATTTGCATCGGGACTAGTTAAAAGACTTATAGGACAAGCCTTGTACACCATAAGCAACAATAACATTAATAATGCGTCCATGACGTTCTATTGAAAAGGATTGAAAGGAAACCTTAAAAGAACACTGCCTTTACAAAAAGAGAAAAATATACAGTTTTTCCCAAAGAGATTACACTCGCCGCTTTTTTGCTATTGCTTTTATGTTTCTTGCCGTTTACTCCCAACGTATTATTTTATTTGAATACATATTTTAAGCATACGAAAATATATAAAAATGAAACTGTCATTTGTTGGCTTAAAAAGCTGAGCAGTTCGCAATGAAACAAATACCTAAAATATTATTCAATAAATGTGCCTCTTTAACATCCCCTTTCACTCAAAATGTTTTCCATTTTCTCGGCCTTATTAAATTCCCTCCGTTTTCTGAATCAAACCAGCTAAGGCATTATTTAGACGATTTGAAAATAATATTTCCACAGCGCATTTCAGGGCTGCCAATTTGTGAAAATCGCCAAATGTTTAAAGTGGAAAATCTGGGAGTATTTATTATTGATAACTGTATATTGGATATATCTGTCTATTTATATTAATAATATTTTATAACATAAAACTATTTTAAACTTGATAAATAAAAGGCATTTTTTTAAAGTGTATTAAAAATACTTAAAACTTTTCTAGCCATTTGTCGACCACTATTTAGGTTTAAGTACACTCAGAAAAACATGTTGATATTCAATACAAAAAACAATTTTCCCAGATATTACAAGTTGTGTTGAAAAAATAAAAAACTTGTATCGTGAGTAAATAATAATGCATGGTTAGCTCATAAATTGTGTTAAAAGCGCAGCACGCATATATACTTCCGAAATGTAATTGAGCATCTGCTCTTTAATGTTTCGGATAAATACACTGTAAAAAAAATTTACTGAAATTAACGGGAAAAGTACCGGCAGCAGAGTTGCCGGGACTTTCCCGTTTCCTTAAGTATTTTCCCGTGTATTTACAGAAGTTCCGTTTCTTATTTCTCCGTTGCTAAAATTTTCTATTTTGCATTTTCCCGTACAGGTAATACAGGTAAGGTAAGGTAATCGTTTCCGGCTGCCTATTTCTAGACATCGTACGCTAACGCCGTCGGGACTTTGGACTCCACAGATTTAACTCAGGCCCATCCGTGAATTGAGGACTTTTCTACTATTTCCAGCACAGATCCGATTCATAGGATGACTGGCAGTAGGTGGGATTCGAACGCCCGCACTCCTGAGAAGGTTGAATCTCTAGGCTGATACCCTTATTATACCCTAGGCTGATACCCTTATATGATACCCTTCCACGGACGGGCCTGGTAATACAGGTATTTGATGTTCGAGTTTCGATGTGTGTATTCTTAGTGCATTATCGCCGATTCTACGATAGGGTAATAAAAGTATGGCAGCTCTAAAAACAGGAAAATTCCGTTTTCATCTCTTCGCTCGTGGTTTACGGACATTTTCCGTTTATAGAAGGAAATACCGTTTTCAGAAGGAAAAACCCCGTTTTCAGTCGCTACGGGAAAGTTCCGTTAAAATCAGTAATTTTTCTCCTGAAATGACATGGGTTTTTTTTTAACAGTGTAGCAATACTAAAGCTTAAAAAATATATTTACGGTACTTTAAAACGAATTTCATAAATTGCTATACAAGTTTGAGAAAACAATATAATTTACAGATTTTTGTCAATCGCGCATGAATCTAATAGTCTCCTTTAGCGATCGTCAGTTGTATTGAAACAAAACAAATTTATTCGTATGTAATCAACACAATTCTTGAATTTTACATCACAATATTAATGTTGCCGATTACAAAAAATTCTTGTGTTCCTCTTGGGCTGTTTGAAGAAATAAAAATCTGAGTTTCTTTCGAAAAGCTTTTTTATATTTTAAATCATTGATGGAATAGAATTGTCTAAAACTTAAAATATGATAGATTTTAGTCACAACAAGTTGTTTTTCAACTATCTCTATTTCAAAACGAGTAATTTCTATATAAATAAATTCTATAAACACGAATTTCCAATTAACTACAAAAATGTCAACATTTGATTCTTCCTGCACCAGAAAATCGCTCAAATCTGAAAAACGGCACGACCCAGATTACTGATGCGTTAAACTCAAAAAAAATAAATTATATCTAATATTTCTAAAACGACACAGTTGTAGAGATTTTTGCCCGAACTTGTGAGTCCTACCAAAAAATGATTTCAAGACACAGACGAGTAGTGTCCTTTTATCAGCAAGGAGTATTTTCACATTGGGTAATAACATTTCGCTGAGAGGGAAAAATGTATTTGCAATATTACTTGCATCCAAGTAAGCCACGAATAGAATTTTTCGCAAAGAAATGGTTTTGAAAACGGGCAGTCGTTTCTTCTTAAATGAAATATATAGACGTTTCTTGTTTTTAGTATCGGAAATGGAAAAGGCAGTATCTTTAAATCTGTATCTCTTTAAAAAAAGAGCAGCAACTCTGGAAATGACGATAGTGAGTTATTTGCAGTTTCGGATTTGAAGATTTCGTCGACCTTTTACTGCAAAGTTTCCAATTTGTTTAAAACATTCAGACCATGTCTTTTACTTTTCTAAAATCTGTTTCGTTACCTGAGCAATCTGAAAATTCGCTACTAGTAAGTTCATTGAAAATATTTAATAATGGAACCTACTTGTAAAGTTTTGTGTCCCCTTTTATTAAAACTGAATTTTTACTCTGCTATTTAGATTTACTTATTTGTGCCAATCGGATATTTTTGTTCAAATAGTGACGTGCGAATAAGAAGTACATAGCTGTAATATTAATACATTTCAACATACTTTTGAGATAAATCATTGATTTTGAGAGTTATGAATTTAATAAAATGTGTAACGAATTGCACAAATGTTTTAAGTGCATTTTCTAAATATATAACGTACCAATTTCAAAGATAATTGCAGTATGAAAAAAAGACTTAAAAAACGGTCATTTTTTTTCTTTTACATTGCAATCGTATAAAAAATTAAAATAAATACTTACGAAAATTAAATTTATATTTAAGATGTTTATTTCATTTATTAAAATCGTAAATAATTTGGAATATTTTATTAGGAAA
The DNA here is from genome assembly GCA_019343175.1 of Oedothorax gibbosus. NCBI lineage: Eukaryota > Metazoa > Arthropoda > Arachnida > Araneae > Linyphiidae > Oedothorax > Oedothorax gibbosus. Next base: position 4,859,818 of record CM033275.1, on the reverse strand, counting down.
AGCTATTTCTATAAATTTTTTACCTGAAGCTTAGTAAATTTAATAATTTTAATTGCGTAATAAGTTTAATTTAATTTAAGTATTTTAAATTCTCTTTACTAAATTTCACTCTTTTTTTCAACGACTTAAGAGAAAATGAAAACCCGAGAAAGTTTGTAATTCTAAACAACCCAATATTTTTAATATTCTAAAGTTTAAGTATTTTTTTATGCTGGTGGAATAGAATCACATGGAACACTGAAAAGTATAAAATTACAATGGGAATGTTTCAGATGATGTAACGATCTTGTTTTCATTTTTCCACATCCTGCGATTTTATTGGTTGTTTCGCGTTTCAATCTCAAATTGACCATCATAGCTCAAAAGAAATTTTCTTTCTATGTAAGCTGTCCTTAACAAATAATTTTAACAGCCAACAGCACAGAAAGAAGTTAACATTTTAAAAATTTAATAAGTAAAATATTCTCAGAAGAAACTCGTTTTCAAATACCAAAAGAAAAGTATTTCCAAACAAAAAATGAAACCAAGACCGCTGGAGCTGTTGTCATTCACGACGTGAAACAGCCTCATTATTGACAGATATCTTATAGTATATTTGTAAATGTATTCAATATAGAAAACATCATATTATAAATTTGAATGAAAAAAATAATTATTTTCATTGATGTCATCTGCCAGTTCGAAATCATTTTTTTTGCTTTAAATGAATATTTTTAAGAGATGTTTTTTATTTACATTAAAATTGAACAATTATTTTCTGTGGTTTTAACGTTGTTGGATTTAAATGATGCACAGGAACTGGACTGAGGCGATGTTTTTAAAATGACTGTATTAGTAGCGGTTGATGAAAATGTTGTTGATTAAGAGAAGGGTTGCATGTTAAAACAGACTTTTAGTTAAATATTTGTAAAGTATTATATTGTTTGATAGTCCAATTTTTTTATCTCAAATCAATCGCCAAAGTCACCAAAATTGCAATTTTTTTGTCTCTAAGCATGCCAATTTAATGCGCAAAAAACGAGCTATATGGCTGATAATTTAAAATTTGACTTAAAATAAAATTATT